>JAAALK010000079.1:111204973-111260184 GCA_019279435.1 Zizania palustris | reverse complement strand
TTCTCAGAGTACTCACCTATTGTCTCATCCCAATCCCCCCATATCTTTCATCATCAGGATGTGCAAAATAGATCTTTATCACCTGTTGATGAGCGTGAAATAGAGGAAAAGGCAGAGGAAGAGCCAGTGCCCAATAAGTGGCAGAAGTGACAGAATCGAAAGGACTTCTGATCCTCAGTGACAAAGCCAGTGCCAGTGCTGAGCCCACTAATGAGCCCAACACAAATGTGCCAGAGCCAGATCAAATGCCATGCTAGTTCCGCTGAGCCTCAGTGCTAGTTTCCGGCTGAGCCTCAAGTGCTAGTTCCGGATGACCTCAAGTGCCAGTTCCGACTGATCCTCAGTGCCGTTGGCCAAGCCCATAACAAAATTGCCAGTGCTAGTTGCTGCCGAGCCTGAAAAACAGATGCATGCCCAAAGCCAGCAATCCACAAGATAACTGTTCAAGCTGAGCAGTGTTCTGCGCTGAAATCTGAGATGCATAATTTTTTTACTACTATGGGGCAAACACGTTCTATGCCCGAAGTGGCTCCTATAAAGGCTCCAGTACAAAAGCATGCAGGCTCACTTTCTGTTGATAAGAGGACCTACGGAGATGAGGATTATATCGAATACGAACCAGGCAAACCATTATTACCCCAAGGAGTACTTAATTGTATGCCTTGGACGATGAAAACATTTCATGACTGGTACCTCGAAGCGTCTTCGTTAGGAGTAACACAAATAGAACTGAAGGTTCCACAAGAATATTCACTGCCCAGAGTTTAAGCTTGCACTATTTTTTGACGACTTCCATCGGATGTTTTGTCTGAAGCGAACCGACATCACAAGCATGATGCTCTGGTGCATGTAAGTACTTTATACTTTGTCAATACAAAGCAAAAATAAATAATGTCTTATATTGACTATTGTTTTATAACATATGCAGTTGTAATTCACGCGGTGACGAGTATAAATGTATGGTACTTAAACCGTCATTAATAAGCCAAAGTGCGCTGAACCCGACACTAAACCAGAATGATAGCAAGTACTGGACTGCGGGTAAGAAAAAATTTCAAAGAAAGATGTTCAATAAAGACGAAGACAAACTTAAGAAGAACAAAAGGAGTTGTGCCGCGTTGTATATTGCGCGGTGCATGGATCAATGGAAGGACAGAGAAATGATAAGTGGGGCATATAACTTTAAGTAAGTATACCCACTATATCCACTTAATCACGATTTATCGATTATGAAACTAACATAATCATATATTACTTCTTTCGATAGTGATCATTGGATTGCACTTTTGCTATACCCAAAGAGCTCAAGGGTTTATGTGCTCGACTCGCTCGACAAACCCCAAAAAGAATATCAAGATATATTAAATGTTATTCAGAGTGCATATAGATACTACGTGGAAAAGTTAGGTGGCCCACATGATCCACAAGAGGCCGAAATAAATGCTTATCAGAACCAACTATCCGGTAATATTATATTTTTAAATTTGTTAATTCAATTGATAAAGCCAAACTATATATCGTTCTAACTTTGTCTATTTTGAAGTGTCACAAACAATCTCTTGGTTCCGTGCATTGTGGCTACTATACTTGTGATTTCATGAGCAATAACTTAGGAAAGTTTGGGCGGACAGTATCTGAGGATACTAAAGAAGTAAGTTGATTCTTGTGTGTTAATCTAATATAACTTGCAGCGTATGTACTTATATTTTACGTATGCAGGCGTCAGGTCCATCAACCGTTGCCCAGAAGAGCCAACTCTCTGAATCACAAATGTACGAAATCGTATCAAGGATGTGCCGCTTCACGATGCATGAGATTCTTCATGAGCTTGGAGTATTTTTCGATCCTGAGAGTGAAGTGGCCAAGCATCCAACTCTGTATGATTGGGCCGGAAGAATGAAAAGGCGAACCAATTAAGATATGAGTTAGCCTTCCAAGAAAACATAAACCGCATGAGCATGTATTGTGAAACAATGAATTGTGTTGATGGATGGTTATTGTGAAACATAAACCGGAAGAATGTAAACTTTGTAAATTTTTGAAAATTGATGAGATGGATGGTTGTTGTGTTGATGTGTTGTTGTTGTGGATGTGTATGTGGATATGTGGATGTTTTGCTGCTGTGTATGTGGATGGCTATGTGAAGCATATAATTTCTGTGTTTTGCTTTGGGATCACAGCATTCTGTGTTATGGCTTATACACAGCAGTGGCGGGCAGATGAGGTAGCTTGCCCGTTAATGCTGTTGACACAGTGGTGGCGGGCGCGCTGACATCATCTGCCCGCCACTGCTATTGATAACAGTAGTGGCGGGCAGATGAGGTCAGCGCGCCCGTTACTGCTGTTGACATATTGGTGGTGGGCGCACTGACATCAGCTGCCCGCCACTGCTATTGATAATAGTAGTGGCGGGCAGATGAGGTCAGCGCGCCCGCCACCACTGTTGACACAGCGGTGGCGGGCGCTCTGACCGCCACTGCTAACCAGCGATAGCAGTGGCGTTAGAGCAGTGGCGGACTGGATGCCCGCCACTATAGGTCATTTTTGCCCGCCGCTACAGTGTCGCTTTGTAGTAGTGATCGTCCACGTAAATCTGAGCGACTAAGAAGTTTGAAGCAACTATGAGCAAAAAGAGAGTTTTATCCACATAACCCATCACAAAGCCCTTCCCCAACAAAAACTGCTTCAACCGGTCATACCAAGCCCTGGGGGCTTGCTTTAACCCGTATAAAGCTTTTTGCATTTTAAAAACATGTCGAGGAAACTTAGGGTTCTCAAAGCCGGGGGGTTGCCTAACATACACTTCCTCCTCTATGAACCCGTTCAGAAAAGCACTCTTGACGTCCATTTGAAAAAGCTTAAAACCCTTCGAAACGGCAAAAGCTAGAAGAATACGAATGGACTCAAGACGGGCAACAGGAGCAAAGGTTTCTTCAAAGTCAATACCTTCCTTCTGGCAATAACCCTGGGCAACTAGTCGGGCTTTGTTGCGCACCACAACCCCATCTTCACCTTGTTTGTTTTTGAATACCCACTTGGTGCCTATGGGGTTGCATCCTGGTGGAGGCTCAACTAGTGTCCAAACCCGATTACGGACAAAGTTCTCAAGCTCTTCCCTTGACCACTGTTCCCGAAAGTAATGTATTCTTTGGAGCTCGGGGGAGTGAGACTGGAGAACCATCTGCGATGTCCCGTCATGAGGCGGGAGCATCCTGAGTCCATAATCCAAACGTCTT
Source organism: Zizania palustris (assembly GCA_019279435.1). NCBI lineage: Eukaryota > Viridiplantae > Streptophyta > Magnoliopsida > Poales > Poaceae > Zizania > Zizania palustris. The sequence goes on along the minus strand of JAAALK010000079.1, from coordinate 111,256,948 downwards.
CCAGTCCCCGATCCTGCACAATCAGTGGCTGTAAGTGGGAGCAAATGGTCCGGCACCAGGTTTAGCAAAAGAGCTAAACCAGTGTCGAGCCATCTGCACAAAAGATGGAAAGTGAAAATCATCAATAGAGTTTGGACCAAAACGCGGCTCAAAGCGCGGTCCTCGGTTTTGCCTAATCCTGCGGCCACGAGGTCCAGGACCGTAGCCAACACGGTCTAGAACTCTGCCGGAACGGACACCACCAACTGGAGCACGGGCAAGAAAGCCGTCTCCTCTACCACCACCTACACGACGCGGCCTAGCCTCCAGCCTCTCCCCACGTCGAGGAACACACAGTCTACCATCCTGCTGGTAGAACTGCTCCTGATCACCACGAGCACGCTCTGCTCTCTCAACACGCCTCCTCCTAAAGCAAAACTCCGCAAGATGCCCTTCTTTCTGACAATACTCACAATGGTAGGTGGGCTTCTTGGGATGTGGTTGAGGCTTGGGGTTTTTGGGCTTAGTGGTGTTGGGTGTCGTCTTCTTGGGCTGAGAGGGTCCAGGAAGAGAGTCTAGAGAAGAGTGGAGGAGTTTGGGCTTAGGAACCCAGATAGGCTTCTTGGGTGGAGCTTTGGGTGGTTCATGAATCACTCCATCCTTTGGCTGACAAGCCTGGGAGGACTCAGTGGAGTGAGTCTTGGGATACCTTTGCTCTGGAGTCATTTTACTCCACTCCACTGCCCGGCTAATGGCACATTCAAAGTCAGCCTTAGTGTAGGTGTAACCTACTCCAAACCCATCATGCCTTTTGAACTGCTGGATCATCATGCCAAGCTGTGGCTCTCTGGCACTGATCCAACTCAGGATAGAACGGAGGTAAAAGTTCTCATTCTGAGAATCTGCTACCTCCTCTCTCAAGGAAGCTAGAACCTCCACCTGAGACAAGCAGGTCTCACACTCAGTCTCTACTTGGACAGACTTTTCAGCTTTCAGCTTAATCAACTCCATTCTAAGAGACAGACAGTTCTCACAGACAGTGGGTGGAACTGACAGTGTCTCAAGCTCTAGCCTAGTCTGGGCAAGCTCAGCTCTCAACCTCTCCAAATCACCCAAATGTTCATCATCCTTGGATTTCAGCTCAGCTAAGGCAGCTAGATGAGATGGGCAATGAACACAGGGTGTGACGACAGTGGCTTGAGCATCTTTCAGCTCCAGCTGAGTGTGAGAAACCAAGGGTTGGTTTCGGTGTTTTGTGATGAGTGATTGACTGGATTTTACCCTCTGTTCGAAGGGTACCTCCGGAGGGGTTTCGGAGGTGGTACCTCCGAAGGGTGTTTTGGAGGTGGTTCACCGAAGGGTGTTCGGTGTTTGCTTGCTGCAGCTGTGCAGCGGAGTGTGCTCGTCGGAGGGGTCCGACAGTACACGATGACTGGGTTCGTACCTGATGGCTTCGGTACTTTGGGCGGTACACCGGAGTGTGTACCGGAGGTTGCTAACCCGGAGAGGTCTCCGGAGTACTGGATACACTTGTTTGCTTGTCTGTGGTGCGCAGGGACTTCGGAGGCGACGGACAAGGTTCGAGCCGGGTGAACCTGGGTCAAGCAGGAGGCTTGATGCCAGGGGAGCGGGGAGCTCCGTCACGGTGGCTGCGAAGGTGGTCCGGGTCGGTCCTCGGGTCGAGTCGTGCCAGGTGAAGGCAGAGAGTGCGGAGCGTGGCTCCGGCTGAAGGTGCTCCGAGACAAGTCCTCGGAGGTGAGGCACTTCGAAGGTACTCCGAATGGAGTGACTTCGGAGTTGGTGGAACAAGTCCTCTGCGGAGGCAAGGAGTTCGAAGTGTGCTCCGGAAGGAGACATTCGAAGGTGCCCGACGAAGGTCTCAGAAGTCGAGGCGCATCGAAGGCATGGTCCGGGTGAGGCTCGTCGAGGAATGTGCTCGGGAAGAGGCACTGCGACGAAGTGCTCATGGAATGCTTCATGCGGAGGCCTTGGACGAAGGAGGGACTTCGAAGGGTGGAACTCCGAAGGTGGGGCTTCGGAGTAAGGTTGACTTGAGGTGCTTCGGCCATGCATGGCTTCGGTACATGGACGGACGGTGTTCGAGCTGGGAGTAGCTGCGAAGCCGTGGTGATCCACTCCGGAGGTGGTGGTGCGAAGGCCCAAGGGCTTTGACGGCTTCAGCTCAAAACTGTCACTGTATCGAAGGACTTCTTCGGCGGAGCGAAGGCCAACAGGCTGCAGGCTTCTCGCCGAAGCTTCCGCACCCCTCGCGTGCGAAGGGAGGTTCCAGAAGTCAACACTGTAAAGGCTGACACTGTCTGTTCTGGAAAAGGCTGACACTGTCCCCTCTGCAGCTGACAGAGAAGCCTCCAAAATAAAGGTGGACTACCTTTTGTACCCCTTAGTTCTGAAGAGACAAAATGAATGTAAACCCTAGGGGTAATGTAGTCACTTCCTTAGGATGAAGCCGTGGGCTATAAATATGGGGGCTCGGTAGGTAACATTTAACACTTTGAGCATTTACTGTTGAGCTCCTGTACACACAGACCTCACTGGTTTTCATCTAGAGTTCAATTTATTTTGTGTTCCTTGTTCAAGCGGCGAAGCCCTGCCTCTTTGTGCTTTTGCTTGAGCTCGTTTTACATACCTCGCTAGTCTTAGTGCACCGAAGCTTGTGTTGGCGAAGGGTGTTTTTCTTGCGAAGTGTGTTTTTCAGTGTGCTGTCGCTCTGTGTAACACGAGGCAAGACCTCGCTGCTTACTAGCGAAGCCCTGATCTTTTCCCGTAGTGCTTCTTGTGTCGAAGCCCTTAGCGTGGTCCATTTTGTGTGCGTGTAGACCTTCGCGTACGAAGCCCAGCACCAGTTGCTGTCGCCAAGTACTTGGTCGAAGTCCTCAGAGGGCTGTCCACTCTTGCAAAGGGTGAAGTGCGAAGCCTGCTCGTAGCACCCCGTGTGCGGAGCCTGCACTGACTTAGCAGAGTAGATTTTCGAGGGTTGTCAGTGGAGCAAAGTCTTCTTGGCTTCGAACTTTTGATCCTCCGAAGCCTGTGTTCGAAGGTGTCGAAGTACCTCCGAACCAGACCTTCGAAGGTTGTGTTCGAAGTCTGTTCCGCAGGAGACAGAACTGAAACCGAAGGCTAGTTTTTAGCCCGAAATTTTAAAAGCTCCCATTCACCCCCCCTCTGGTCGCCGTTTCCGGTCCAACAATTGGTATCAGAGCTTGGTTAAGATCACCAGTTGACCTTAACCGGTTTTGTGATCTGTTGGCGACATGGATAGAGGCAGTAAAATTCCTCTGTTCGATGGGACAGATTTTGCATACTGGAAGGTGCGCATGGAGGCTTACTTGTTAAGCCAAGGAAATGCAATTTGGGAGATTGTGGACTCACAATACTCCATCCCTGATACCCGCACCACTCAAACTGAAAAAGATCAGTATATTGCCAACTCGAAGGCAAGGAATATACTGTTCATTGGTCTGAGTAGGAGTGAGTTTGATAGGGTGCAGTACCTTAGGACTGCTAGGGAGATTTGGACTACACTCACTGTCTTTCATGAGGGCTCTGCTCAGATTAAGGCCAGGCGCCAAAGCACCTACAATCAACAGTATCAGCTGTTTGTGCAGGCACCTGGTGAATCTGTAGATGCCATGTTTTCTCGCTTTGACGCGATAGTGAGTAACTTGCGATCCAACGGGACGCTTGCTTACAGTGATCACGATAGGGCTATCAAGCTTCTCTATGCTCTTGACCGTAGCATATGGGAGGTGAAGATATCCAGTATTGAGGAGTCCACAGGCTATGACACATTAACCTGTGATGAACTCTTTAGCAAGCTGAAGTCCATATAGATTGCCAAGGCATCTCTTGCAGTGCACAGAAGCTCTTTGCCACAACCATTGGCATTGGTTTCTAGCACTAGCCGTGGCACCACTGCAGAACCAAGCACATCAGGCACTTGTGTTCTAGCAGATGGTTTTACTTTGTCCTCCCTGGTCTCCGTCACAAAGGAGCAGGTGGACACTCTAGCTGACGATGAGCTTGCTCTCATTGCCCGGAGGTTCACCCGCTTTCATCATGAGAGACGGGATCAGAGGAGAAGTGGTTTTAGTGGCTGCTATGAATGTGGTGACACCTCTCACATTAAGGCCAATTGCCCCAAGGTCAAGAAGAGAGATGAGAGTGATCGCCCCAAATTCCACAAAAAGGAGAGGAAGCCCTTTGTGAAGGGCAAGCGCGGCAAGATGGCTAAGAAAGTAGCCAAGGCCGCTTCCAGAGCCTTTGTTGCTGCTCTCAGCGACATCGACACTTCCTCAACTGAGGAGTCGAGCTCTGAGGAGGAGGAGTCCCCAAGGAAGGAGGACAAGAAGGACAAGAAGGGACGTGACTTCACCGGCCTTTGCTTCATGGCCGACAGCGATCACAGCGGCGATGAGCTTGACTCATCTGAGGCGACAGGTCGAGGCTTGGAGGGCACGTGGATCATGGACTCCGGTTGTTCGCGCCACATGACCGGAGATGCAAATTGGTTCTCCAGCCTCACCACAACCAAGCAAAGGGAACATATCACCTTCGGAAACAATCGAAGGAGTAGAGTGAAAGGTAAAGGTGTGGTAAGAATTAACGCGAACTTCACTCTCAAGGATGTTGCTTTGGTTGAAAACCAGGGATACAATTTGCTGTCTGTATCTCAGTTGCTTGATGAGGGCTTCGAAGTGCGATTTCATCGCGATACTTCGCAAGTGCTCAATTCTGATGGCGTTGTGGTGTGTAAGATCTTTAGGGTTGGGAGAGTCTTTGGAGCTGATTTTTCAGAGTCATCTGGTTCTTCTCATTGTCTTGTTGCTCATTCGACTTCTGAGCTTTGGAAGTGGCATAGGAGACTAGGGCATATGAGCTTTGAGTTGCTCGCTCGTCTGAGCGCCCTAGGTTTGATCCGAGGATTGCCCAAGCTCAAGTTTGAGAAGAATTTAGTTTGCGCTCCGTGTCGACATGGAAAAATGATTGCCGCTTCACACTCGCCAGTCACAACAGTGATGACTGAACAGCCCGGAGAACTTCTCCATATGGACACTGTAGGTCCCTCTCGGGTTAGTTCTTTAGGCGGCAAGTGGTATGTTTTAGTTATTGTCGACAATTTCTCTCGCTACTCTTGGGTCTTCTTTCTTGCCAGCAAGGATGAAGTGTTTTCACACTTTCGGAGCTTGGCTTTGAGACTGTTCACTGAACTCCCTGGTGCATTAAAATTCATTCGAAGCGATAATGGCACCGAGTTCAAAAATAGTCTCTTTGTTGACTTTTGCATGGAGCATGGCATAGAACATCAATTCTCTGCTCCGCGGGTTCCTCAACAGAAAGGTGTTGTTGAGAGGAAAAACCGCACTTTGCTTGAGATGGCTAGGACGATGCTTGATGAGCATAGGACTCCTAGAAAATTCTGGGCTGAGGCCATGAACACTGCTTGCTACATCTCAAACCGTATTTTCTTGCGCTCAATTTTAAATTTGACATCTTATGAGCTGCGTTTTGGGAGACAGCCCAAGGTTACTCATCTTCGAGTTTTTGGCTGTCGCTGCTTTATCCTAAAACGTGGAAATTTGGATAAATTTGAGTCGCGATCTTCTGACGGGATCTTTTTGGGTTATACTACTCATGGTCATTCTTATCGTGTTTATAACTTGGAAACTAATACTGTCATCGAGTCATGTGATGTGACTTTTGATGAATCAACCCCCTCTGTTAGTTCTGCTTTTGAACAGGCAAATGAACACGACATGGAACAGACCTTATTCGAAGACGAAGATCCCGGAGAATTCGAGGATGATCCCCTACTACCCTCGACAACGACCCCTGAAGCTGACCCCGCTTCTACTACTTCGGCACGAGGTCCCGAAGCGACTACCTCAACATCGGTCATCTTGGACCACTCCAACGCACAAGTTGAGGGGGAGACTGCATCCCGCCGCGAGGCTCCACATCATGTCCAAAGGATGCACCCTCCCGAGCAGATCATTGGTGAGCTTGATCAAAGGATACCATGAGCAGGGAGTTTGAAATGTCGATGATGGGTGAACTCACCTTTTTCCTTGGTTTGCAAATCAAGCAAAGCAAACAAGGTACTTTTGTCCACCAGACAAAGTACACCAAGGACCTGCTCAAGAAGTTCGACATGTCCGATGCGAAGCCCCTCGCTACTCCAATGGCTACATCTGTAGCATTGGACCCTGACGAGGATGGAGAAGCTGTAGATCAGAAGGAGTTCCGGAGCATGATCGGCTCCCTCCTCTACTTGACTGCCACGAGGCCGGACATACACTTCGCTGTGTGTTTGTGCGCTCGTTTTCAGGCTTCACCACGAGCTTCGCACCGCCAAGCGGTTAAGCGCATTCTAAGGTATCTCAAACACACCCTTGAATTTGGCATATGGTATTCATCATCTTCATCTTTATGTCTTAGAGGTTATTCAGATGCGGATTTTGCTGGGTGTAGAATTGATAGGAAGAGTACCTCTGGTACTTGTCATTTTTTGGGTACGTCTCTGGTTTGCTGGTCTTCCCGCAAACAGTCTAGTGTTGCACAATCGACGGCTGAGGCCGAATATGTTGCTGCAGCTAGCTGTTGCTCTCAGATTTTGTGGATGGTTTCCACTTTGCGGGATTTCGGGTTAGATTATAAGAGTGTTCCACTTTTCTGTGATAACACTAGTGCTATTTGTATTGCAAACAACCCGGTTCAGCACTCCAGAACCAAACACATTGATGTACGGTATCATTTTCTCAGAGATCACAATGAGAAGGGTGATATTGAACTTCAATATGTTGATACCCAACACCAGCTTGCCGATATTTTTACAAAACCCCTCGATGCTTCTCGATTTGCTTACTTGCGTGGGGAACTTGGTATTTGTCATCCCTACGGCATTTTGTGAGGGGGAGCTGATTTTAAATTGCCTTGCATATGCTCATTATGTGTGGAATTGCATTTACATCTTTTGCTATTATATGCCTGCTTTTAATTCAAAGAAATCATGACAGCTCAGCTCTATGAAATATGTCTGGAACATTGATTGTGCATGATGTTTTATTTTCTAAAATCAAAACTTGCTCACCGCACAATCTTGTATCTAGCTTGTTTAGGCTGGACTGCTTTTAGCTATCTTTTATCTACTTGACAGCAAGACACTGTTCCTTGGATGCTAAAATTTGCAACTTGAAAAATGTGTTCTTTATTCATGGATATTCATCAAAAATATTTAATTCACCTGAATCAAAATCAAAAATCCATGATTTGTCTGGTTTAAGTGAAAAGATCCAGGAGGGTTTGTTTGTCGCACTACTCTATTCTAGACTGCTTACCATTGCACCTTGGTCTGAACTGGGATAGTGTGGTGTATGCCAAAATCACCGCCTTAAGCTTCAGATGGCTTTCATGCCTAGGCTTGGCCTGATTGGAAAGTATAAGGTGGACACACAAATAACCCCTGACATTAAGAAAAGAACAACAAAATTAATCAATCATCAAGTTTGCTTTCAAAGCTCCTTTTTGGACAAGACTTGTCTGTCTAAGGTAGAAATTGTTAGCTTTGCGCAGTCCTTGCCTTCACATGTCTAGCTGCTATGATTAAGTGGTGATGCTTTTATCTCACAAATGACAAAATCACATGCCATCATCTTGTTTCACAGAATGTTACATTGAGCTGAGCACATGAACATTGGTATTACTGTTGGCATATTTTTGCATTATATGTCTTTGCAATTCCATTCTCTTCGAAGCTTTGCATTTTTGACTGCTCCTTGATGCTTGCATTGCCAAAGGGGGAGAGATTTGCTATGTTCTCTGCCGCAAGAAGGCATAATTTCGAAAAAGGGGAGAGATTTTTGACATAAAGGGGGAGAAAAATTTGCTTAACTCAGGGGGAGTTCTTATCAAGGGGAGATTTGCCAAAAAGGGCTTTTACTCTTTTACAAAGGGGGAGAAAATTTTTTTTATCAAGTGACATGCTTTGGCTCTTTTTGAGTTTTTATGGTCACTTGTGTGCTGAAAGTTTTTAAATTTTCTTGAACTTGGATTTGGTTGTCAATGCACTCATCAAGGGGGAGATTGAGAAACCAAGGGTTGGTTTCGGTGTTTTGTGATGAGTGATTGACTGGATTTTACCCTCTGTTCGAAGGGTACCTCCGGAGGGGTTTCGGAGGTGGTACCTCCGAAGGGTGTTTCGGAGGTGGTTCACCGAAGGGTGTTCGGTGTTTGCTTGCTGCAGCTGTGCAGCGGAGTGTGCTCGTCGGAGGGGTCCGGCAGTACACGATGACTGGGTTCGTACCGATGGCTTCGGTACTTTGGGCGGTACACCGGAGTGTGTACCGGAGGTTGCTAACCCGGAGAGGTCTCCGGAGTACTGGATACACTTGTTTGCTTGTCTGTGGTGCGCAGGGACTTCGGAGGCGACGGACAAGGTTCGAGCCGGGTGAACCTGGGTCAAGCAGGAGGCTTGATGCCAGGGGAGCGGGGAGCTCCGTCACGGTGGCTGCGAAGGTGGTCCGGGTCGGTCCTCGGGTCGAGTCGTGCCAGGTGAAGGCAGAGAGTGCGGAGCGTGGCTCCGGCTGAAGGTGCTCCGAGACAAGTCCTCGGAGGTGAGGCACTTCGAAGGTACTCCGAATGGAGTGACTTCGGAGTTGGTGGAACAAGTCCTCTGCGGAGGCAAGGAGTTCGAAGTGTGCTCCGGAAGGAGACATTCGAAGGTGCCCGACGAAGGTCTCAGAAGTCGAGGCGCATCGAAGGCATGGTCCGGGTGAGGCTCGTCGAGGAATGTGCTCGGGAAGAGGCACTGCGACGAAGTGCTCATGGAATGCTTCATGCGGAGGCCTTGGACGAAGGAGGGACTTCGAAGGGTGGAACTCCGAAGGTGGGGCTTCGGAGTAAGGTTGACTTGAGGTGCTTCGGCCATGCATGGCTTCGGTACACGGACGGACGGTGTTCGAGCTGGGAGTAGCTGCGAAGCCGTGGTGATCCACTCCGGAGGTGGTGGTGCGAAGGCCCAAGGGCTTTGACGGCTTCGGCTCAAAACCGTCACTGTATTGAAGGACTTCTTCGGCGGAGCGAAGGCCAACAGGCTGCAGGCTTCTCGCCGAAGCTTCCGCACCCCTCGCGTGCGAAGGGAGGTTCCAGAAGTCAACACTGTAAAGGCTGACACTGTCTGTTCTGGAAAAGGCTGACACTGTCCCCTCTGCAGCTGACAGAGAAGCCTCCAAAATAAAGGTGGACTACCTTTTGTACCCCTTAGTTCTGAAGAGACAAAATGAATGTAAACCCTAGGGGTAATGTAGTCACTTCCTTAGGATGAAGCCGTGGGCTATAAATATGGGGGCTCGGTAGGTAACATTTAACACTTTGAGCATTTACTGTTGAGCTCCTGTACACACAGACCTCACTGGTTTTCATCTAGAGTTCAATTTATTTTGTGTTCCTTGTTCAAGCGGCGAAGCCCTGCCTCTTTGTGCTTTTGCTTGAGCTCGTTTTACATACCTCGCTAGTCTTAGTGCACCGAAGCTTGTGTTGGCGAAGGGTGTTTTTCTTGCGAAGTGTGTTTTTCAGTGTGCTGTCGCTCTGTGTAACACGAGGCAAGACCTCGCTGCTTACTAGCGAAGCCCTGATCTTTTCCCGTAGTGCTTCTTGTGTCGAAGCCCTTAGCGTGGTCCATTTTGTGTGCGTGTAGACCTTCGCGTACGAAGCCCAGCACCAGTTGCTGTCGCCAAGTACTTGGTCGAAGTCCTCAGAGGGCTGTCCACTCTTGCAAAGGGTGAAGTGCGAAGCCTGCTCGTAGCACCCCGTGTGCGGAGCCTGCACTGACTTAGCAGAGTAGATTTTCGAGGGTTGTCAGTGGAGCGAAGTCTTCTTGGCTTCGAACTTTTGATCCTCCGAAGCCTGTGTTCGAAGGTGTCGAAGTACCTCCGAACCAGACCTTCGAAGGTTGTGTTCGAAGTCTGTTCCGCAGGAGACAGAACTGAAACCGAAGGCTAGTTTTTAGCCCGAAATTTTAAAAGCTCCCATTCACCCCCCCTCTGGTCGCCGTTTCCGGTCCAACAGAGTGCTTTCTAGCTCAGTGGCCAAAGCGTCCCTCTCATCAACCCTTTCTGTGTACCTGGACTTCAGAGTCGACAGGTCACACAGAAGCACCTCACACTTCGGGCACTCACTGCTATCACCCAAGCAAGGGGAAGAAGATAGACTCTCAATTCTGCCGTTGGCTATGGCAAGCTCACTCTCCAACTCATCTATCCTCTTTTTGGCCCCCCTAAGCAGTTTTTCCCGATACTTTAACTCCTGCCGATTGCTCTCAAGTAAATCAACAATTTCTCGTTCATAGGATGATACCTTGTTGTCATCGTCGTCGGAGTCATCGGAGGAGCTCTTTTCTTCCCTATCCCAAAGAGCCATTGAACAGAAGCTCTTGCGGGATCTTCGGCGCTGGTGTGAGTGACTCTTCGGCTTGTCTCCGAAAGCCATGAAGCAGAGACCCGCCGGATCGTCCTTGTCCTTTCCCTTCCTAATGGCGATCTCCTCGTCGTTTGAGCTCGATGAAGAGGAAGAAGATGTGGACCGCTTGGAGTAGCTCTTCTCCATCTCAGCGAAGAAGGCCTTGTCGCGCCTCTTGTTCTCTCGCCGGTAGTCCTTTAGGGCCTTCTTGAAGAATCTGGTCTTCGGCTTGCCCTTGTTGAAGGAAGAGCTGTCATGCTTGCCGGAGTCGTGGAAGCCACCACCGGTGCCCTTCTTGTGACCATTGCGCTTGGGGCAGTCGGCGATGAAGTGTCCTGGATCACCACACTCAAAGCATCCGGATTTTGTGCCGTGTCTTTTGAACATTCTCTTGTCATAGACACGACGCACCCGGTTGTTAAAGAGACACAAATCATCATCTCCCAACAACTCAAGCTGGTCCTCAGTGATAGACATCAAGGAGAACCCAGCACAGCTCACAGCAAAGGATCAACAGAAGGTGCAGCAAGGGCCAGGGATTTTGATGCAGAACCAGTGAGATTTGATCTCAACTGGATATCTACCTCAATGGCCTTCAGCTTGCTAAATAACTCAGAAATGGTCAAGGTATCGTAAGAAGTGCTCTCAACGATAGAAGATACCTTGATCTCCTAGATCTTTGGGTCCAAGGTATGGAGAACCTTGAGCGCCTACTCATGATCTGAGACTAACTGAGCACCCTCAGCCTTGTTGTCCCGAATCTTGTTTATGATCGACTGAAAACGACCAAACAAAGCCTCAATAGATTCACCCGGCTTCTGTGTGAAATTCTCATATTCACGGCGGTAGGTCTGATAGAGCCGAGCCTTGACCTGTGCTGTTCCCTCATGGTGTGCCTTGAGGGTAGCCCAGATCTCTCTCGCAGTGGAGAGATGACTCACACGCTCAAACTCAGTGGGACCTAAACCAGAAAACAGAATGTTCACAGCCTTATTGTTACTCAGATGCTGAGCAATGATACCTGCAGTACCCTGCTCAGTGACTGGCAATATGACAAACGTGGTGTGAACGCAAATGTCCCAAATGTCCGAACCCTGGCTCATGAGATAGGCTCGCATGCGAGTCTTCAAATAATTATAGCAATAGGCTTCCAAGGACGAGACCTTGCCAGGAGACGTCATGGTCACTACTAGGGTTTAGAACCGGTTAAGGTATGGAAAAACCCTAACCAAGCTCTGATACCACTTGTAGGACCGAAAGTAGCGACCAGAGGGGGGGGGGGTGAATGGGCGCCTTAAAAATTCTTTCGAATATATGGCCTGTTCCCAACACCCAACACACCTCAAAAAACTAAGCAGCAGAAAATAAACAGATAGCCTAAGTCTAAAGGTATCTAGCCTAGAAGCAACTGAAGTCAAACAGAGAACTATAAAGCAGTGCTAATAGACAGATAAACAGTACATGCAAGACTAGGCAAGACAAACTTCTCAGTAAAGCAATCTCCGTGCACTATGAGAGAGAAGAGAAGTTACCTGTTCCAATACTAGGAATATTCTACCAGCCCCTTAGGGTTTTTAAAGATGCAAGAATAAAGGAAAAGACTCTACTGCCCTTAGGGATTTTTACAGACATGACTGACTGACTGTGGGCCTAGAGATACAGATGACTTATCCGGAAGCTAAGTTTTCGTAGCGACTATGGCTTCTCTTCTGGACAGTCGGATACAAGATCGACGGTTGTCAGTTTTGCGCCGAAACTGACAAAGCCTCCACCGACTTTGCACCAGGTAACCAGATTGGGCCGGCCCAATTCCACAGCTCTCTCAGCCCGGCAATCACTCGCCGCCCGTGTACCTGAGTTAGTCCTGGTCAACAGCCCAGTGGGTCTTCTACTGCTTCCAGCCCATGTACCCAGATTGGGCCAGCCCGACTTCACAGCCTTCTCTGCCCGACAGTCGCTTGCTGCCCATGTACCTGAGTCACACGCGGCCCATGAAACAGCAGATCTTCATTCTTCTCAGTCCTCTTTGACTATCGTTGACAATGACTCATCACTTATGGAGCCATGAGGCCCACGCTATTCAGCATGGCTCCTCACATGTTTTGCTCTTTTATGAGTTTTATTGTCACTTGTGCGCGTAACTTGCAATCCTCATCATGTCGTTGCTTTGGGGTTGTCAATGCACTCATCAAGGGGTAGATTGAGAAACCAAGTGTGGTTTCGTTCTGGATGATGAGTGATTGATAAGGATGAGCGTCTGAGCAGTTGAGTGGTTGAGAGAAGGTTGAGTGCATCGAGGGTTTCGATGTGAGATGGAGGTTTGGCTACCGAGGGTTTCGGCGGTGCGTCGTGTTCTTGTTTTGGCTTGTCTTGTTTGTGCAGGGTGGAGATGCTGACCGACTATCGATGGCGGGTGATCGAGGGTCGAGCGTGGATCTTGATGATGGAGGATCAGGGAGGCCGAGCGAAGTTGGAGAAGATCTCAAGAGTGCACGAAGAGACGGAGCGAGACTTGGACGGACGGCTGACTGCGACGGCGTGTCGATCGAGTTCGCGAGAGGGAGGCTAGGACGAGCATTCAGGCGGATCAAGGGGATCGAGAGCGGAAGACGCTTGCTAGCGCTCAGAGTCACGAAGCAGTGTCACGAGTCGAAGGGTTGAGAGGCTTTGTCGGTTTTTGCTGAAAACCGTCGAAACGTTTAATGTTTTGTGAATTCAATAAATTTTTGTCTAGTATTAGTTTAAATTTTCAGTTTTGTAGTGTAACCTTTTGGTATACTTTTTAGAGTGGTTCTACTCTGAAATTATATTAAAAGGAGAGTCAATTTGTAATTTTTCTTTTAGTTTTTATAGGGTAATTTTTAGAATTGCTAATTCTGAAATTACTAAGGGTATATGTGTCAAATGGGGGCTTCTAGAAGAGGAGTTGGCTGAACCATTTGAGCACTTGAGAGACAAATTTTCAATAAAATGTGAGGAGAAAACTTGAGTTTGCATCAGCTTGTGACGAGGAACAGGAACTTCAAGCAGATTTTCAGATTAAACACAATTTTTTCGGCAAAGACTATTCCTCGTAACTCCTTCCAGCGCAGGTACACTTTGTGGTCGAAATCGATTTTGAACTGCGTTTTCTGGAGAATCTAGTGCAGAAGTTGATGTTGAAGGTTGTGTAACTTTTGTTGGGAATAGTTTGAATGATCCATTTTCGAAAGTTACAATACGTTGCTGTGATGTCTTGTTAATTATTTTGCTGCTCAAATTAGGCACCACAGTGCTGAAAAAATTATTCTGAAAAGTGGTTCAGTTTTGGTTATGCTCCCCACATGTTTGATGAAATGTTTCATCAAGTGTTCATCATGTTTTTGGCTGATCTTTGAGTTGCTTTTTAAGGGAATCAAACATAAAAATTCTGCTTAAGTTTTCTCCATAGCAAGAACTAGAAAAATTATCCAAACTTTGGATGCATGACGATGAACAGTAGCGCACTCTGAAGTGTTTCAGACTCGCTACACGGATTTCGGCAAGCCTATTCATCGTCCAGTATACTGAAATTTCTAGCAGCTGTTTAGGTGAGTTCTTCATCGAATTTTCTGTGAAATCTTGTTGATCTGAAATGTTTTCTTGTGTAATTTGTTCTGGTTGTGATTGGCACATTTACTGAAAAACTTTGGTCCTTGAATCTGTTCATCCTTCACATGAAGTTAATGATCTAAACTCTAGATATTCAATCACAGTTCTTCTGCTATTCTGTTGTTTAATCTTTGTTCACGTATGTTTGATAGACTGTATGTGAATGAATACTCAGGTTATGTGATCAGTAGTTTGGTCTGATGAATAATCAATTGTTTCATGAGTGTTTGATCAGTTCACCTCTGTTCAACAAATCTGTCCTGAATCTTTTAGAGTAATCTGTTTTGTGAGAAGTGTTTGCTCTAGTTTATTCTGAATTAGTGTCCTACACCTTTGGATATTTGTTTCTCTGAATTAACTCTCTCTAAATCATTTCTGAATCAAATTTGCACTGTTTAAAATCAGGAATGTTTCAGATTCATTTTGTGTAGTATCCAGTTTGAATGTTTTATTTGGTATATGTTATAAGATGCTGTTCCAAAACACTTGATCATCATGATATTCAGTATGCAATCAAGAAAGTAAACTAGATTTTTAGTAGTGTGTTGTTTAGAGGTTCAATTTCTTAATCTACTTCTGATTGTTTCTATCAAAGCATCATATTGTATCTGATCTACTGGTTTTGAATCAATTTCTTGAACTATTTTTGAGTATGTGCTTTGAAATTGTATTCTGAAAACTGCAATTCAGTTCACAACCCTGAAATAGTTCTGGTATGTGTTATCCAGTGAGTTTCAGTTTGTATCTGGTTCTGATTTGCAGATTGATTCCTAGTGTATGTAATTCAGTTTTTGTTTTGTTACAACTTTAATTTTCATCCTGTTTTGGCTGGTTGTGTTATAGTCAGCTGAATCAATTTTGTTCTGAAGTTTCAGAATCTGTGTTAAGATTCAAAATGTGTTAAGTTTAGTTTTTCAATTGAATTGCCTGCAAAGTATGCAGTGAAGGGAGTTATATGTTCTGAAATTGTTTTACCCTGCTGTTGTCGGAATTGCAATAGTATTGCCATGTAGGATGCATTTCAAGTGATCTAAAATTGCTGTGTAGCATTGTGAAGTTTTAGAATCGAGCATTCTTGTCAAGTGTTGAATTATTGTATGTTGATCTGAAACTAATTTGAAATTGAGATTTGCAATCAGAACCAGAATATGATAAATGCATTTTGTTGAAGTTACCATTACTATTCATCGTACGAAAAATTTCAGAAGTGCATGAATTTCAATTGTGATTGAATTGAAACAAGCTGATTCATTACTACAAACTTGAATTGATATTTTGTGTGAGTGTTTTGATATTGGTTGATTAAAAATCTTGAAACAAAGCTGTTTTTGGTTTTTTGAATCTAGTTGAGCTCAAATTTGTGCTGATTGGTTTAAATCTTGATGTTGAGTGTTTAGAGGTGCGTTGGGTGATTTGAGTAGGCCATCATGTTGGAAAGAAAGTGTCGAGACGCCTATTCACCCCCCCTCGAGTCGCCATTCCGATCCCACATGGCATACACTTCAATGTCCCAGTTAATACCACAGTGCTATTGTAAGCTGTCCAGAACAAAGTAGTGCGACAAAGCAAACCCACCTAGATCTTTTCAATTTCAGCACAAAATAACATGAATATCAATCATTTTCATTTAATTTTCATTCATTTTTCATTTTCATTTTTTTTAATTTTCAGCACAATATTTTTGAAATGATCAAGTTGCGTATTAGCATCCAAGCGAAAAGAACCTAGCTACCAGGTATGTAAAAGATAGCAAAATCACTCAACCTATTCATGCTAGTTTCTAGACTAAGCAGTGATCATTTTAAAGTTTTCACAAATAAAAGCCATACTCATAACAGATATTAGATGTATTCAAGCAAAGTATAATCAATAGTATTAAAGACAATACTTCAAAGGCATAATAAAGCATGTACTTGTAAAAGCAATTAATCATATAACAGAAGCTCATGCAGTGCTACACAACTCCCCCTCAAAATAAGCTAGAAGATCTCGAATGCTCAGTGTTAGGGTGAGTGAAAAACTGTTTAGGAATCCAACATTGTAAAACTCGAGAACCAGGTAAAGCAATAGACTGATTATGCACAGGGTATGAATCATGATAAAAAGTGTGTGGTCTACCTCCAAAGCAAGAACTTAGAAAACGACGAGGTCTCCTAAACTGTCGAGAATCAAAATCTCTTACACGTGATCTGGCACCAGATGAAGCGTGGTGTATGTAACACCCCAGAAATAAAAAGGAATTAAAATAAAAGGAAAATAATATTAAAAGACATTTCTGAATTTTTATTATTAAATAAAATCCTAAAAGAGCCATAATAAAGCCAAACAGGGAGAAATATTCAAAATCTGCACTTGAAAATTTTATGAGATAAACTAGAGGCCAAAATATATTTTTAGGAATTTTTACAAATTTTTATCAACAGTTATTCAACCCTTAATCAAATATATGAATTACTGGAATTATTTTAAATCAGAAAAGCATTTAAATCCTTAATGGGCCTCAACCCTCAAATCACCCTCAGCCCGGCCCAGTCCAACCACCAGTCGCTGACCAGTGGGGCCAACCTGTCGGGTCGGGGAGGACTATATTGAAGGTTTTGGCACGAGTTCCCATGAAATGGGTCATCTCATTACACTTTGGTGTAAGTGATGAGTGCGTGCCTTGTGGGTACAGTGGTACATCTCTGATCAGAGTAATTTAATCTTTTCGAAAAGTCGAGCCCACGGTCAAGGGCGGGTTGTGTGACTACTCGCAGTTAGTTTACAATTGTTTGAATGGTTGAGTTATTCATGGCATGTAAGGATTGTTGAGCGTGGTGGGGCTGACTGTACCCCTCGAGTTAGAAGATGATGATGCATACCCATGTTTACATTTCAGTACTAATAAATTGATCACATTCAATGCTTTACAATTATGCTTCTTCCGCAAAACTAGCCACTATCTCCCTTGTTATTATCTTGCATTATATTTGCATTCGGTGGCTTGCTGAGTACATCTGTACTCACCCCGTTGACTTACACCATCAGAGCCCGTCTACTACGAGGAGGATGCAGGTCTAGAGTAGCGACCCAGTCAAGGCGAGACTGGAAGGAGGCGTTCATCTAGGACCCTTGATTTTATTAGTTTCTCTTCATTTTCATTCACTTTTGTATTAATGCGGTCTATGAGCCGTGAATGATTGCCCGTATTGTACGTGGTCGCTTGATGAACGTCTTGGTTTATTGATTTTCTTTGGAATTTCAATAAAGGTCCTGATTTATTAAATCGGGGCGCGACAAGATGGTATCAGAGCCGACTTGACTGTAGGAAGTCAAACAGACCTGACCTTAGGACTTATATTAACCGTAATTTCTTACAAAATTACTTATCCTCTCATCTTTCGAGGTTTTCACAAAAGCTTTCTCTCTTTTGTAGATGCCGGTCCATACCATGAGCGGGACTCTTCGTAATGAGGCCGGATTCATCCGCGAGCTTCGCGTGCTCGTCGACTTCTTGGGATTCTCCCATGAGCCCGTGTTCCACGGGATTTTCCCCGATGTGAGCGAGAGCTACTGCGAGGTCACGGTTGTTATACGCTCCTCCCCCACGTAGCCTCCTTTCTACACCCATGGAGTCGGAGGACCCTCATTCATGGTGGCCAGTCAGCGCGCCGCACTCCAAGCCCTCGTTGAGCTTAGACTGGTCTACGACTGCCACCTCCGCGACACCGTCTACCGCTTTATGCCCATGCGCACACCAGGGAGTCACCGCAGCATCTACATCAGCCCCCTCACCCAGAGCAACTCCGCCATCACCCGCACCATGAGACTTTTGGAGGCCATGGACAACCTCCACACAGAGGCCGTTCTCGACGCAGACAGCCAGCACGACACCATCGACTTCTACCACCATACCTCGGAGAACTTGAACCGCGAGAATGCTGAGCTTCGACGACAGGTCCAGCAGAACCCCCAGTTAACCCTCGAGGTAGAGGAGTTGAGGCGTCAGAATGAGCTTCTACGTCAAGGTGCCATGGTCAACACCCAGCTCCGTCACCATTTCAAGGAGTTGAAGAAGGACATCGAGGAGATCACACCCCTTCCACCCCGCAAGAAGAAATCGCTTCGGATTCCCATCGTGAGACCCAAGAGGATTTCACGCAGTGCACCACCCGCCGGACCTTCCAGCTCCACGACGCCGACTGTTTCCATCGAGCCCGTGGTCGAGTCGTCCCCCGAGCTACCGTAGACGTAGTTTTACGATTGATTGCTTTTCTTTTTACTTGATTGTATTGCCATTCATGTCAAATATAAGGCATGGATGAAGAAATAAATAACAAATGTATCCGCAAGAACGGCATTTTTGGAATAAAACTTAATAATAATATCCTCTAAGAAAATGTTGTCTACTTTGGAAACTTCAGGATGACCAACACTCAAAGCTCCGACGTTCCCCATAGCGGAGGAGAGAACGGAAACTTGCCTCAGTGGGGAGCAACTGGGCAAAGGCAAGTCCCGGTTGCCAATCACCCCACTCTGGCCGAGATGATGGCCACACAAAACCAACTGGTATCTGCCCTTCTGAACCAGATGCAACAATAGCAGCAGCAGATGTAAGAGCAGTAGGCTCACTTCCTCCGTCTCCACCAACAGCCCGTGCTGCCTCGTCCCGCCATTCCAGCTCCCGCTCCCGCCTCCAAACTCTAGGAATTCCTCCGAGTCCGCCAACCTACTTTCTCAAGCACCACCAACCCCATGGAGGTTGGGGATTGGTTGAGGACTATCGAGAAGAAACTCGACCTCCTGACCTGCACTGAGCAGGATAGGGTGGCCTTCGCCACCCACCAGCTCCAGGGTCCCGCCGCAGAATGGTGGGACAATCTACGTGAGACCTTGCCCGAGGGACACGTCCATACTTGGGCGGAGTTCTCGGCTGCCTTCCGTGCCGCACACATCCCCGACGGCATCATAGCACAAAAGCAGCAGTAGTTTCGAGACCTACAACAGGGGAGCAGGTCCGTGACAGAATACCTGCACGAGTTCAACCGACTGGCCCGGTATGCGCCTGAAGAGGTTCGTACCGATGCAGCCAGGCAGGCCAAGTTCCTCCGGGGACTAAAAGATGACTTGTCCCTTCAACTCATCTCCGGAGATTTCGCCAACTTCCAAAAGTTGGTGAATAAAGCCATCATTCAGGAGACTCAGCAAAATAAGGTCGACCTGAAGAAGAAGAAGAGGATGATTGCCTTCAGGTAAAACCAGGGCATGGCCCAGAGACCCCGTTTCACCCCTCCTCCATCGGCGCCACAGTACCACCCCCACCCGGTGCATCGTCCAGCACCACCCGCCGCCAATGCCGGAGCCGGACAGTCTCGCCCCGCTCCCGCCGCACCAGCCGCCCCAGCCGCCCCGGCCAAGAAGGTGGAGACTCTACGTGACAGGCACGACAAGCCCATGGTATGTTTCAACTGCCGCCAGGAGGGGAACTACTCTCACCAGTGCCCTCATCCTAAGTGTACACAAGGCGTCGCAACGAACCCCGCCATCCGCGCCCGAGTCAACCACGTCACCGCTGAAGAAGCCCAGGCCGCCTCGGAAATTGTCATGGGTAAGTTTATGGTACATTCAACACTTGCAGTGGTTTTATTTGACACCGGAGCCACGCACTCCTTCATATCAACTGCTTTTGTGGAAAGAAATGCCCTGGACCTAAGTGAACTGCCCAGACCCGTATTAATAGCTACCCCGGGCAAGCAAACCCTCGCCTATTCCTTTAGTCCAAGGGTATGGGTAGATATCCAAGGCACAATATTCTGGGCCGACCCCATCCTAATCGAATGCCAAGGTTTGGATCTCATTCTAGGGATGGATTGGTTAAATAAACACCAAGGAGTAATAGAATGTGCCCAGAGAAAAGTAACGGTGATCAGTGAAGAAGGGACTGCCGTCACGTTCCAGATGCCAAGTATGAAGTCCGGAAGACCAAGACTGCATCAGATTACCTTAGGGGAAATACCAGTAGTTAATGAGTACTCAGACGTATTCCTAGAGGATTTACCAGGGATGCCTCCTAAAAGGGACATCGAGTTCAGGATTGACTTGGTACCCGGGACCACCCCTATTTACAAGCGACCATACCGGATGGCCGCTAATGAGTTAGCCGAGATGAAGCAGCAGTTGGAGGATCTTGAGAGGAAAGGCTACATCACACCAAGTACATCGCCATGGGGTGCCCCCGTCATCTTCATCGAGAAGAAAGAAGACAAGGCTAAGCGTATGTGTGTGGATTACCGCGCTTTGAATGAAGTAACCATCAAGAACAAATACCCGTTGCCTCGGATCGATGATCTCTTTGACCAGCTAAAGGGAGCTACGGTATTCTCGAAGATCGACCTGCGGTCTGGTTATCATCAGTTAAGGATCCGAGAAGAGGATATACCCAAGACGACTTTTACCACCCGCTACGGATTATATGAGTGTACTTTTATGTCCATCGGATTGACCAACGCCCCTGCTTTCTTCACGAATATGATGAACAAGGTATTTATGGAGTATTTGGACAAATTCATCGTGGTCTTTATAGACGACATCCTCATTTATTCCAAGGACCAGAAAGAGCACGAGACTCACCTCCGGTTAACCTTAGGAAAGCTAAGGGAACACCAGTTATACGCCAAGTACAGCAAGTGCAAGTTTTGGACGGCGGAAGTAAAGTTCCTTGGACACATTATCTCTGCTCAAGGCATTGCAGTAGATCCTGCCACCGTGGAAGCGGTTACAGATTGGTTGCCACCCACAAATGTATATGAGATACGAAGTTTTCTGGGTTTGGCCGGATATTACCGGAGATTCATTGAGAATTTTTCCAAGATAGCCAAGCCGATGACCAAGTTGTTGCAGAAAGGAGAAAAGTTTGAATGGACTCCCGAATGCGAGGAAAGTTTCCACACTCTCAAGACCCGTCTGGTGTCAGCACCCATACTGACCCTACGAGACATCCGGAAGGACTTCCATGTCTATTGCGACGCGTCTCGCCAAGGATTAGGATGTGTTCTTATGCAAGATGGAAAGGTTATCTCTTATGCCTCTCGTCAGTTGAGACCCCATGAGTTCAACTATCTGACCCACGATTTGGAATTAGCCGCTGTGGTACACGCCCTTAAGATTTGGAGGCATTATTTGGTCAGAAATCACTGCGAAATCTTTACGGATCACAAGAGTCTGAAGTACATCTTCACGTAGCCAGACCTCAATCTGAGGCAATGACGATGGTATCCACTACCACCCCGGAAAAGCAAATGTGGTAGCCGATGCATTAAGCCGCAAGGGATATTGCACAGCCATTATGATTCAGGATCACGCACCCTCACTATGTAAAGAGATGGAAAAGTTGAATCTCGGGTTCACCACTGGAGCATACCTAGCCACCTTGGAGACCCAACCCATCTTATTCGAACAGATCCGAGAAGCTCAATTAGAAGACCCAGATATAGCAGCCATTAAGAAGAACATGAGACAAGGAAAAGCCCTAGGATTCTCAGAAGACGAGAATGGCACCATATGGTTTGGAACCCGGATATGTGTGCCAGATAAACCAGAGATAAAAACCCTTATCCTAAGAGAAGCCCATGAAACTTTATACTCCATTCATCCCGAAAGTACCAAAATGTACCAAGACCTGAAGGAACGCTATTGGTGGGTTAGCATGAAGAGAGAGATTGCTCAGTTCGTCGCCAAATGTGACACCTGTAGAAGAGTAAAAGCTGAACATCAGAGACCTGCAGGACTGTTACAGCCACTAAAAGTGCCTGAATGGAAGTGGGAAGAGATCGGTATGGATTTCATCACCGGACTCCCAAAGACCCAACTTGGATATGATTCTATTTGGGTGATTATTGACCGACTCACGAAAATAGCACATTTCATAGCCGTCAAGATGACCTTTAGTGGCCCTAAGCTTGCAGAACTATACATGGCCCGCATCGTGTGTCTTCATGGAGTGCCCAAGAAGATAGTGTCCGATAGAGGAAGTCAATTCACATCTCGTTTTTGGAAGAACCTTCAAGAAGAGATGGGAACAAGACTGAACTTTAGCACTGCCTACCACCCTCAGACAGATGGACAAACAAAAAGGGTAAATCAGATATTGGAGGATATGCTTCGGCCATGCGTCTTGGACTTTGGAGCAACATGGGACAAGAGTTTACTGTACGCTGAGTTTTCGTACAACAACAGCTATCAAGCCAGTCTTCAGATGTCCCCTTTTGAAGCCCTATATGGACGTAAGTGCAGAACGCCTCTACTTTGGGATCAAACCGGTGAGTCTCAAGTATTCGGAACAGACATCCTTCGAGAAGCTGAAGAGAAGGTACGGATCATCAGAGACCGACTCAAGACATCCCAATCACGACAGAAGAGCTACACGGACAATAGACGCCGAGACCTAGCCTTTGAAGAGGGAGATCATGCCTACCTTCGAGTTACGCCCCTCCGTGGTACTCAACGATTTAACATGAGAGGAAAGTTGGCCCCTCGATATGTTGGACCATTTCCCATTGTTCGATGCCAAGGCGAAGTTGCTTATCAGTTGGAACTACCGCCCTCATTGGCTGGAGTACATGACGTGTTTCACGTGTCCCAACTCAAGAAATGTCTCCGAGTCCCAATAGAGCAAGTGGACCTACAACAGTTGGAGGTTCAAGAGGATCTGACCTATGTGGAGAAGCCCGTCAAAATCTTGGAAGTCAAAGAAAGGATCACCAGGAGTCGGGTCATCCGCTTCTGCAAAGTGCAGTGGAGTAATCATCCTGTTGAGGAAGCTACATGGGAAAAAGAAGATGAACTCAAGGCACAACATCCTGAGCTTTTCGAGGAGTGAATCCGAATCTTGAGGACGAGATTCTCTGTAAGGGGGATAGGATTGTAACACCCCAGAAATAAAAAGGAATTAAAATAAAAGGAAAATAATATTAAAATACATTTCTGAATTTTTATTATTAAAGAAAATCCTAAAAGAGCCCTAATAAAGCCAAACAGGGAGAAATATTCAAAATCTGGACTTGAAAATTTTATGAGATAAACTAGAGGCCAAAATATAATTTTAGAAATTTTTACAAATTTTTATCAACAGTGATTCAACCCTTAATCAAATATATGAATTACTGGAATGATTTTAAATCAGAAAAGCATTTAAATCCTTAATGGGCCTCAACCCTGAAATCACACTCAGCCCGGCCCAGTCCAACCACCAGTCGCTGACCAGTGGGGCCAACCTGTCGGCGCCGCTCCTCGCCTCTCTCTCCCGCCGCGCCCATCTCGGTCCCACCCGCCAGCCTCACCAGCCCGGCCCTCTCCCTCTGACCACTCGGCCCCGCCTGTCGGCGCTCTCTTTCCCGCCCGTCCACTGACAGGTGGAGCCCACCTGTTAGGATCGTCTTCTCCATGGAAGGGGATCCCCCCCTTCCTTCTCCCCGGCGATCCCCTTCTGATTTCCTCGCCGCCGGCCACCTCGTTTGCTCGGATTTCCCCGGATCGCCTTCCCCAAGCACCACCGCCCCCTTTCCATCTATAAGCCACGCGTTTTAGCGATTATGGAAGCTTGACCGAAGCTTGGAAGCCCTCGCCAGAGCTCACGGGAACCCCTCGGTTCCTTGCCATCTAGACGCCGGCAACCCTCCTATTTATACCCCTACGGCCACCGCTCACTGCCCACACCTCCTTAGCGCAAGCCATCGCTTTCCAGAGCCCCGCCACGAAGCTTTCGGCCTTTGGCTCTGCTCCACCTCCGGCGAGCCCTCGCCGTCGATCCCGGCCCCCATCGCCCTAGCCACCACCACCGTCGGGTCCATCATCACCCGCCCGACCTCGGCCACGCCTCCAACGGCCATGAGGACCGTCGGACCGCCGTTTTCGTCAAGCTCCCAAAGGCCCCACACCGTCTACCGTCGCCGCCGGTCACCTCTGGACCTCCTTCTTCGCCGTTGAAGGTATGGTCATGACCGCCCTCCCGTCCTCGTCCCATTTTTTTGCCAATAGCTAGGTCCATAGGCGCTCGCCGCCGCCGTCGCCGTCGCACCTGAGGCCGCCGTCGCCGGAGACGAAGGGGGTACGCGCCCCTACGTCGTGCCGTGCCGGATCGCGTCGCGACCGCACGATCGCGATCGGAGGGCTAGGATTAAATCCCTTCGGGATTTAGTCTAGGCCCTTGGATCTGGTCAAAGGGGTATCGAGGCCTCTCGGCCGTCGATCGCCACTTAAAACCTCCGAGCGATCTCAGGCGTCCACGCGTACCCGTTCGCTCGGTTTTAATCGCAACCGTCCATTTTCATTTAACCGTTCCGCCTCGCGCCTGGCCGCTTGATCTGGATCGGATGATCCAGATCGGTCCGGTCCACGCGCACAGTGCGCCTGTCCACTGTGGGCCTGGCTCACCGTGGACTAAAGCCCATTTTCTGTTTAAATAAAATTCCAGAAATTGATTTAAACTTTGAAAATTCATAACTTGCTCATTTTAAGTCCAAATTTCACCATTCAAATTTTGTTAAATTCAGTATATTATTCTCTACACATTAATGCCATAAAAACAGTATGTTACTGTTACCCACAATATTCTTAATAAATAAATGGATAAAAACCACTTAGGGTTAAAACTATTAAATCAGAAAATAAATTAGGAAAACCTTAAAATATAGGTTTACTGTTTTTCACCAAAAACTCTAGAATATTAAAACCTTATTACACCTAATAAAACCCACAAATATGTATGCTTATTATTTGGTGGATTTTTATCTATTTATTGAATGTATTGTCTATTTTTCCGTATCGAGAAGACTACGAGTTCGTCGAGGAGCCGGAGTTCTATCCCGAAGTTCCTCCATCCCCATTTGCTGATCAAGGCAAGTCATCGACCACCCCTGTGGAAACAGTTGATCATCATTGAGCCCATGTTTTAATAAATTATAGCTATAACTCATAGGTTAATATTGCATTAGTCCAATACCAAGCCCTACACTTATATTTATTAGATCCCCGTCCTTGTGTGCAACCCAAGCCATGCTTATTGAGCCTTAACTCCTTGTCACTCTACTATAAAAATATTAGCTAGTGCCCAATGTACCGGCACAACTGCTATAGGATAAAAAGAATGAGTCGTAGATAGCTGGATTCTGTATATGAATTTCCCCGTTATTCTCGTCTCTGGAATCTGTTGGAGTTGGCTAAGTTAAGTATGGTGGGTTCCGGGTGCAAGCTCGGGCATTGGTTGGTCGCACCCAGGGCACTATAAGGATCGGTCTGTGGGATCTGTTGCAAAGCACTTCCGTACCAACCACAAGTCTAATGGGTAAGTCCTAACTGGAAGTATGGAATACTCCGACTCGATGCACCATAGAGGAGGGGGCAAGGGGCAAGCCTGCGAGCGACTTGTACCGACGAGGCTCAAGGGGGGGTATGGTGGGGCTCCGACGCGTCGGGACACCATATGAAACCTATAAGAGGGTGCTGTCGGGTCGGGTAGGACTATATGGAAGGTTTTGGCACGAGTTCCCGTGAAATGGGTCATCTCGTTACACCTTGGTGTAAGTGATGAGCGCGTGCCTTGTGGGTACAGTGGTACATCTCTGATCAGAGTAATTTAATCTTTTCGAAAAGCCGAGCCCACGGTCAAGGGCGGGTTGTGTGACAACTCGCAGTTAGTTTACAATTGTTTGAATGGTTGAGTTATTCATGGCATGTAAGGACTGTTGAGCGAGGTGGGGCTGACTGTACCCCTCGAGTTAGAAGATGATTATGCATACCCATGTTTACATTTCAGTACTAATAAATTGATCACATTTAATGCTTTACAATTATGCTTCTTCTGCAAAACTAGCCACTATCTCCCTTGTTATTATCTTGCATTATATTTGCATTCGGTGGCTTGCTGAGTACATCTGTACTCACCCCGTTGACTTACACCATCAGAGCCCGTCTACTACGAGGAGGATGCAGGTCTGGAGTAGCGACCCAGTCAAGGCGAGACTGGAAGGAGGCATTCATCTAGGACCCTTGATTTTATTAGTTTCTCTTCATTTTCATTCACTTTTGTATTAATGCGGTCTACGAACCATGAATGATTGCCCGTATTGTACGTGGTCGCTTGATGAACGTCTTGGTTTATTGATTTTCTTTGGAATTTCAATAAAGGTCCTTATTTATTAAATCGAGGCGCGACAGTGTACACCACAACGGGAAAAATTTGTAATGGAACCATGGGGAGCCTCAAAATCGGGTTAAGAGTGAAAAGTAGACTCATGCATACCAAAAGATTGGTAATGCATGTCCTGAAAGCTCATCGCAAAAGAACGTCATTCATCCTTGATACTACGAAAGCAAAACCCAACCAAATGACCCACCCGATGATAGTTGGAGGAGTGATAGACTCTCTTGGGTGTGTGAGCATGGGTCTCAGGCACAAATGTCATAGTCTTCTTGGGTTTTTGCTGAAGAGTTTCCTTTGGTGGACGAAGGGCTTTCTTAGTAGATTGAGTATGATTCTCGGGTAGTGGGCTCTTTCTCTCTCAAGGGTAGTGGGCAGAGTGAACACAATTTCACTCAGAGTGTTTGGAGTGGTTCTCTCATAGCCCAACCCTAGAGCTAACCCTACCCTGTCAACAAACATTTTTGTTTTAGCCAAAAGAAAATCCATTGTACCCTTTCCTTCGGTGCATTTTTCAACCACAGAGAGAAGATAATCATTTTCACATTTTAATTTTTCGACTTGCTCTCTAGAAAAGCTGAGTTGGTCCTTAACGATGATGTAGGTGGGACACGCCAGCTGCACATCCTTAGAATACTCAGTGATCTCCAATCTATCCTTAAGTTCATCAACATGCCTATCTCTCAAATTAATGCTTTCAACAAGTAAAGGACAGTTCACGCATTCAGTTGATGACAACTGGACTAGACTCCACCTCCTCTTCGGATACATTTTACTATTTTAGACCTATTCAAGGTACCAAATAGTTTCCACTATGTCGGTTGTAATTGAGGGGTAAAAAGGTCTTTTCCTTAGAGTTTTTACCTATAAATACCCCCTTCTCACCCTGTAATAGGCATCGAATACTCAGATATTCAATACACAACTTCGAACTACCTTGAGCTATTATCCTATTCGGAGGCTTGAGATAGTTCACTTCACAAACACATTGTTTGTTAGTTCTTAATCGGAAGCCGTTGTCGTCTGTAGCACAGCTAATGGCATACTTCGAACAGTATGCCAAGGCAGAGGAAGGCTGCCTCCGAAGAATTGTGATGCCTGCCCTAGCCCTTCGACAAGTGAAGATGGAGCCTGAAGTTCCAACTCCTTCGCAAGCCCCCTGGATAATCGCTTCAATGATCATAGACGGGGGAAGAAGCACTTTCGCTCCGAGGTATTAAATATTGCACCCTCTGCCCCGAAGATGCCTATCAACTTTCAACAAGCGCAAGCTAATAAGGCTGGCACCTCGAAGCCCCAAGAGAGAACGACTGGTAGGCGTCAAACCTTGTTCTGTTGTGTGCATGGCGAAAATAGAAGCCATGACACGGAAGATTGTAAGTCCACGATGATCCTTCGCGGCGAGTATTTAGGGCGAAGCTCAGGGCGAGGAACTTTTGACCGAGCCCCTCTAGCATTGCGTTCAGAGCCTGTGCAGCTGTGGCTCGAGGCAGCAACCCCAAAGCACTGATGCAACTCCCGGTGGCCAACATTATGCCACCACCGAAGTAGGAGGATCACCAAGATCGCAGCAAGCGAGTAGTCCTGCCCATCTCCGGAGGGGGGACCCTCGGTAACATGTCGAAGCGGCAGCGGAGAGACTATGTCCACGAAGCAGGGCACATAGGGACCTCGAGTTCGGCTACAGAAATGCCCTAGTGGTCTCATGTACCTCTTTCTTTTACTGCCAATAATGCTGCGGGGGTGAAATTCCCTCATGCTGACCCCCTTGTTATTTCAGCCGATGTAGCGGGAGTTGAAGTTCGAAGGATATTGGTGGACGGTGGGAGCTCCACAGATATACTCTTCGTCCAGGCCTTCGACCAGATGTGCATTGCCCAAAGACACCTACATCCGGCAGCTCGCCCACTCCAAGATTTCGCAGGTCCTCCTCTCGATGCCCTCAGCCAAATAGGTCTCGAGGTTGCCTTCGGAGAGGGGCCCCTAGCCAGGGTTGAGGAGGTTATCTTCGATGTTGGAGATGCCCCGTATTCCTATAATGCAATCTTTACGAGGGGAATGCTGAACAAATTCAGAGATATAGCACATCATAGCTATCTGTGTCTCAAAATGCCCACACAAGGTGGAGTCCTCACTATTTCAGGAGACCAAGCTATAGCCCGAAGAGCGGAGTACGGCCATGGTCCACCTCTAGAGCCTCGGCAGGTGAATAGTGTGTTGGAGCACACGGAGTGCCCTTCCCTAAAGCCAAGCCCGGAAGGTGATGTGATAACAAAGATGATCCTAAAAGATGGCAAGGAGTACCCAATATAATTCGGCAAGGGGCTACCTTTGGAAATAGCTATTTCGCTGGAAGAAGCAGTTAAAGAAAACATAGATATCTTCGCCTAGACTGACGAAGATATCCCCGGAGTTGACCGGAGCATCATCGAGCATAGTTTTCTTGTCAACCCAAAGGCTAGGCCAGTGCGCCAGGGGATCCGTAAGCTATCAACAGAAAGAGCAAACCTCACCAAGGTAGAGGTGGAGTTGTTGAGGGTAGGAATTATCTGGGAAATAGCCCACACGGAGTGGTTGGCTAACCCCGTTTTTGTTAAGAAAAAGGGCTCAGGTAAGTGGCGCATGTGCATTGATTTCACGTCACTGAATAAAGCATGCCCATGAGACCCCTACCCTATGCCCCGAATATACCAGCTTGTGGATTCTATGACTGGCTCCGAGCTGTTAAGCTTCCTGGACGCATACTATGGTTATCATTAGGTCTCGCTAAAGCGCGAAGACGAAGCCAAGACGAGTTTTGTAACTCCCTCTGAAGTATTTTGTTATGTTTGAATGCCTTTTGGCTTGCGGAATGTCGGAGCCAACTTCTCACGTCTTATAGCTAAGGCTCTAGGTCACAAGATAGGCTGAAATGTCGAAGCCTATATGGATGACATTGTAATAAAGATTGTTGTAAAGCACCATCATTGCCTAGAATTAGCTGAAACCTTTGAGAGCCTCCGAGCATGTGGAGTTCGCCTCAACCCTGAAAAATGTTTATTCAGGGCACACGCAGGAAAATTGCTAGGGTACTTAGTTTCGAGTATAGGAATCGAAGCTAGCCCGATGCAGATAACAGCGCTGAAAAGAATGGCTGCACTAGAAAATCTGAAGCAGGTCTAGAAGCTAACGGGAAGGCTTGCAGCCCTCAGCATATTCCTGGCCAGATCAGCCGAATGAAGCCTCCCAATTTTTAAAGCTCTAAAGGGGTCCAAAAGTTTCAAATGGATGCCAGAGTGCTAGAAGAGCTTCGATGACATTAAAGATTATCTCGGAAATATGTCAACACTTATTGTGCCCCTCCCAGAAGAAACTCTCCTTCATCTTGCAGCAACGGGCTCCGCAGTAAGTGTAGTGTTGTTCAAGGAAGTTGAACCTAAAGGAAAACTGGTACAAAACCCAGTGTACTTCGTGTTAGAAGCTTTGTCCGGAGAAAATACAAGATACTTCGAGCTCGAAAAATTTGCTTATGCTTTGGTAATGGCCCCGCGAAAGCTAAGGCATTACTTCTTAGCACATAATCTCATCGTTCCTACCTCATATCCCCTTGGTGATATGCTTTAGAGCAAAGATTTTATGGGTAGGATCGGAAAATGGGATGTCGAGCTAGCCCCCTTTGGTATTTCCTTCACGGTGAGAACAGCTATCAAGTCCCAAGTCATCGCTGACTTCGTGGCTGAGTGGACTCCATCCGCAGTTTGGGCTCCGGAAGAAACCTCCGAAGGTCTATGGACAATTTTTTCTAATGGAGCCTATCAGGCATCCGGTGATGGAGATAGAGCTGTGATAATATCGCCATTAGGGCAGAAGGACATGTATTCTGCGAGGCTGTGGCGCCCCGATTTACCAAATCGGAACATTATTGAATTTCTAAAGAAAAACAATAATACAAGAGGTTCATCATGCGACAACATTCATACGACAAGCATTTATGGTACGCAGACCATATTATTACATAAGAGTAAAATTGAAATAAGTAAATAAAAGCATGACGAACGCCCTCTTCAGGATCTTCTTCTTGACTGAGTCGCTACTCCAGACCATCCTCGTAGTAGGCATCCTCTGAATTGTGTGTCCAACGGGTATGAGTACAAAGAGTACTCAACAAGCCACCACAAATGCAAATAATAATGCAAGATAATAACAAAGGAAGGATAATAGCTAAAAAGTGCGGAAAAGTACATTTTTCAGTTATTGCATTTAGTGTAGTAAAATTTAATCATGCGGAATAATAAACATGAACATCAATTAAACCATCTAACTCAAGGAGTACGTTTTCCCTCCTCGCACAATAGTCCTTACATGTCAAACCATCATGCACATACATATTAAAAGTAAACTAACTGTGGGATGTCACGCAACCTGCCCTTGACCGTGGGCTCAGCTTTTCGAAAAGATTTATGACTCTAATCAGAGGTGTACTACTGTAACCACAAGGCACACACTCTTCCCAAACACCAAAGTGTAACGAGATGACCCATACCACGGGAACTCGTGCCAAAACTTCAGCATGAAATGCTCCAAGCGATAACCACCCGCTCTAGGTTTCGCTGGTGCGCCGGGCCGCATCCCGGCTAACGTCGCACCCCCTTTTGCGCCATGTCGGTAAAGCCACCTGCAAGTGCAGCTTGACCCATCTCCAAATGGTGGCCTCGGTTTAGAACACTCCATACCTTAGTTAGGACTTACCCATTAGACTTGTGGTTATTACGGAAGTGTATTGCAACAGATCCCACCGACCGGTCCTTATAGTGCCCCGAGTGCTACCGACCAATGCCCTAGCTTGCACCCGGAACCCACCATGCATACACTCACAACCAAAACTCTATCACCAACAGCATTCCAAAGATAAGGATAACGGGGATCATATAGTAGAACCAAGTTGCTACGACTCATTTTTAATCCTATAGCAATCGTGTCGATACATTGGACACTAGCTAATAATATTAATCATATGGTGACAAGGAGTTTAGGCTAGATAGCATGGCTTGGGTTGCACATCAAGGTCGGGGGATCCTAATAAATATACTGTAAGGGTTTCATTTGACTAATGCATGTATTTTCTATGTGTTTTAGCGATAGTTTAATAAAACATGGGTTCGATATGCTCAAAAGATTGGTTTGGTGACTTGCATTGTTCAGCGAAAGGGGAGGGAGGAACTTCTGGGAAGTATTCCGGCTCCTCGGCGGCGTCGTAGTCTTCCCAATATAAAAATAAATGAAATAAATACTACATTCAATTAAACAATCTAAAACCACACAACAAGCATATAGGTTTTGATGGGTTTAATTTAAAGAAAACAAGTTGTTAAGTTTCTAAAATTCATTTTATGAATAATTTAAAATGAGCTATAATGAAATATTGTCCTTTAATAAAAGGGATAAGAGTGTGAGCAATTTTATTTTAAGTTTTTGTTGGCGTAAAAGATTACGCTAACAGGTTTCTGTAGAAAAGAAACTAACAAACGAAGTGTTTGCGAAGCAAACTGTTCTAAGCCTCCGAAAGGATAATAGCTTAGAATAGTTCGAAAGTGTATATTGATTCACTTGTAATCGGTCCCTATTACAGGGTGAAATGGGGGGTATTTATAGGCCCAAACATTAAGGAAAAGACCTATTTACCCCTCTATTACAACCGACATTAAGGAAACTATTCGGTTTCCTTAATAGGGCTAAATGGTAAAAGACTAATCTAATAGAATAGAAAATAAGTCTTCCATCTTAGCTGGCAGAAAAGATCCCGAAGGGCTTTGGTTCGAAAACATACTTCGAACCAATGCCTGCCTTCGGGCTTCGAACCAGGCTCTAAGCACCTTCGAAGATGGCCTTCGGACAATCTTCGAACTGGTAGGTTGTCTTCATGCTGCTTTGGCAATAACCCCGAAGATGAGATATTTTCCCCCAACAGTAGCCCCTCGAATACGCTTCTCCGTTCGACCTGTAACGTTAGGAGAGCAGTATACGGAAAGAAAAGATAACCAATCATAGGGGTTATTGATTTTTGTTTTATCTTCGAAATACATGAAGACATGAACTTCAAATCAGTCATAAGGTAATTACTTTTCGAACTATCTTAGAACTGACTCAGGAAGTTTGAGAGTCTTTTTAGACTTAGAAAATATAGCCGTTAGTTTCTGTTTCTAACGGAGTTATTCGAGGCGTTATTTTCGGAGGAAAATAACAGGCGGGAATGCGAAAGGGCAGAGCCCAAACGGTAACAAACGGAAAGTTTAGGCTATAAATAAAGGATTCCAGAACTTACTCGATTACCTTTTCACCGCTTGTTCTCAGTCAAAAGCCTTCTGAGCCCTTTGAGTTCTTGAGCCCTAGCTTTCGAGTTCTTGAGCCCTAGTTCCCACTCTCTTAGATCAATCCAGCGATTGCGATGGTGAAGACCAAAGGCTCTGCACCTCCTTCGACCTTGGCTCGTCAACAAGCGGCTGCGGCAGCGGCAGCGGCAACAGTGGCGGCGACGCCTTCGATGCAGGCGACAACTTCCATGGCGGCAAAGGGAAAAAATCCCCAAATCCCCGATGTCCAAGGTCTGTGCCCACCCTCAACCAAGTACTTGGATCAATCTTTTGAGTTGGGGCGGTCTACCTGCAAGAAAGAGTCTTTGGTAATCACAGCGGGGGGAAATATTAGTAATGGGGTTATGATTCGAAAGCCGGGCAAAGAATCAATTCCATCACCGAGACCCGGAGAAGTTGTAGTGTTCGAAGCTTTTTCGAAGCGGGCTTGGGCCTCCCGGCTGTGGATTTTTTAGCCGAAGTACTTGACTTGTTTCACGTAACCCTCCCCCAGCTATCTCCGAATGCTGTAGCCAGACTAGCTATCTTCGAGTGGGCACTGAGAGCCGAAGGTTGTGAGGGGAGGGCTGAAATCTTTGCTGCGCTGCATAGAGCGACTTGTCAGCCAAAGACCTTCGTAGGCTCCGGAGGTGAGAAAGTGGTAGTTTCCTTCGGAAGCATCAATTTTAGGCTTCGTGATGAATATGCACTGCAATTCCCTGCCAAGGCCATCAATGCTAGATGGTACACCGATTGGGTTCTGAGGTGGTTTTATGCTGAAGTTGGAGTGGGTAGTCCTCTGGCTGGTCCCCTCAAGGAAATCCAGTTCCGGAAGGAAGCCTTAGTGCAACCTGACGAAGGTCAACTCGAAGCTCGCCTCAACTTGCTTCAGAAAATCAGCAAAAGGTTGAGCATGCGGGACTTAGCCGAAGAGTTCATCGGACTTCAAATTCCTCCGTTGATGGCCAACTGGCCTATCGCCTTCGAAGATGACTCGGAAGGCGGTCTTCGCAAGATAAACTATACTTCGAGCCCTGCAGGTAACTTCGAAACCAACATGCATTGTACATATTTACTTCGAAGAAAGATTAACTTGAATTATTTTTTAGCTTCTTCAGCCCCTATTACTATAGAGCAAATTGTAAGGGCTTCGGAGAAGATTTTGGGTGCTCCAACTCCGTCAGAAAAAGAATGGCGAATCAAATTAGTCGGAAGTTGGGAGCGTTTTAACAGAGTATGGGGAATGTTGGAGTTGACTCCACCCCCTCTGACAGACTGGGTGCCTCAGGAGAAAGGTCCCAAGAAAAGAGTAGCCGAAGCCGGAGCTTCAGGTTCAGCAAAGACTCTGGTGAAGAAGGTGGCTCGGAAGCCAAAAAATCTCGCACCTTCGGATCCTGCTCCCTCAAGCTCAAGAACTTCACTTTCAGGTTCTAAAGAGGATGAAGGTATTTTATTAGTAAAATTAATTGATAAAGACGCAGCTCAACGAAGTATTCACATTGAAGATACTGCAGGTATTCCGGAGCCTCAAGCCAACATCGAAGAAGTAAGAGCTCCGGATACTCAGGAAGAACAATTCGAAGCCCCTATGGGTGTAATTAATGAAGCCGAAGTGCCTGCGAACATACCGGAGTCTGGAGATAATGTTGATCAACCAATGACTTCGGTAGTTCAAGAAGACACAACTCAGGCCGGAGTTTTAGTGGATGAAGGGGGAGTCGAAGTCACTATGGCTTCGATTCTCGAAGAAGTAACGAGGACTCTTCAGGACGATGCTCCTGTAGTCCAAGATTTAACGGCTGATTCGGATGAGGACTACACTTTTGATCCTCCGATCAGTCCGGTAGTCGATATTCCAGAGAATGTCGAAGGTAAATTTTGCTTAATTCTTATCAAATTTTGCAAAATTATACAATGTGTAATATTTTTGTTTTTTCAGAGCCTCCTGTTGTCGAAGTATCTCTCGAAGATACAACTCAAAGACCTTCGACAACTTCAGGGCCACAACCGGGAGTTGCTCTACCGGGGCCTGGAAGAGGAAAAAGACACATCGAGCCTCTCCCTGCTCAAGGATCGACTTCATCTGAGTCAACAGACGAAAGTGAATCGACTGAGGGGAGGCCATCTTCAGAAGTTCCAAGGGCCTCGGAAGAGACCTCCGGACCTTCGCTAAGCAGGGCTGACCAGAAAGCTTCAAAACTGCTTCCTCTCATAACTCCTTTTTTGGAGGAGAAAACCGGGCTTGGGACTTTGGTTAAACCTTTGGGTGAAGCCAGTCGCCAAGTCGGGGAAACTGAATTGGTAGCCCGCTTAAGCAGGGTGAGGGGTTCGGAGCTTAACCTTGCTGTGGAAAGAGCAGCTTATCAGGTATAAAGCATCTTCGAACCAAATAATAAATTATATATGAATAATTTCTTATTCCAGTTTTTCTCTCCTTTTTTTTAGCAAGCAGTCTTAGCACGCGCTGCAGCTTTGTCAAATGAAAACGAAATTGCTCAACTTCGGGAAGAGAACGAAACTCTTCAAAGAAATTTTAACTTCTCCGAAGGTCGAGTAGCTCAAATGGACAATGTAATTTTAGCAGAGCGAAGGGCTAGGCAAAGCTTGGAGGCTGTAAAGAAAGAGCTCGAAGCAGAAAGAATTGTGCTTCGAGCGGAGATTGAAAGATTGCGGACGGAGGATGCTGCGAAGGACTCCGCACTTGTAAGGCTACAAGAAGAGGTTGGCCAACTCCGGACTCAAAAGAATGCTTTGACTACGGAAAACGCTAGAATCTCCGGAGTTTTAGCTGAAACAACTTCAGCCAAGGATATGCTTATTGAAGAAAAGGTTAAGTCCGAGAAGGTGGCTTCGGAGGTCATCGAACAAATGTTAGGTGTCTTGGAGTACTTCGGTACTACTGGATCACTACCTTTAGATGACAATGTAACTCTGCTGCGCCGGCTAAAGAGGATCCAAGGAGCAGCGAAGCAAATGAAGACGGCGGGCATTAGATACGGAGAACTCTCCGGACATGTGTCTGCTGTTGGTTTACTTCGCTATTACGAGGATTTGGGCCGATCAATAACTCCGGACGCAGGAAGAGGTCCAATCACCTTCGACGACGACCGACTTCTCAAACCTTCCGAAGGTGTAGCTGCTGCTTGGCGAGCCTTCCAAACTTCGTGGAGAGTCGAAGGTCGATCTGCGATCAAGGCTTGGATTGATGAAGGCCAACGCCAAAAGCAAGTTCGGAGTCAAGCTTCGAGCAGTCAGCCTCCTCCAAATCCGCAGGTTTAGGATTATTTAGGATTTTTTGATTATGTAAAGCTGATGCTTGTAAATATTTATCAATGAAAATCTTGTTTGTCATATTTTTAGGCTTTGCCTCTTATGGAAGATATCGAAGTGTTAGAGCTTAACAGCGAACTTCGCTCACTGTGGAACACGTTCGAACTTCTAAAGAGTTATAAGCGTCCTCGATTCCTTATTCCTCGAGATGACTCCGGCGTTATTGCGCCCGAAGTAATCAAAGACGTACTGTCTTATATTAAAGAGGAAGATAAAGAGATCGACGCAAACACCTCGTCTTCCGAAGACACTAATTGGTCCGAAGACGAAGGTGAAGCCCAAAATAAAAGATCTGAAGATCTTAGAAGCTGGGAGAGAAGCCCCGAGCGGCTTCGAACTTGGGCTGAACTTCAACAAGAACAGAAGGATTTTAGAGCTTCGAAGGGGAGAAAGAGAGTTAAACGTAAAGTTCTTAGAACTTCCGATGTTGGAACTAGTCGTTCCACCCCTAGCTCTCGGGACCGAAGAGGTCTCCGATTCCTTCTTGGTATAGATACCAATTTTTCATAATGTAATCTGTAAACACATTTGTTTCAATAATGAATGCCGATTTAAAATTGTCTCCATATTTACTAGCCCCTCTTTGGGTATAAGCAACTTCGAACTGTATTCAAAGATGGTTATGCGCAAAGAAAAACTTTGGAGTACAATTTTGTGGGGGTTCGGAGCCCCTCTGTCATTTTTAAAGATCTTTTGAAATCTTATGAAATATCTTCGACTATTTGCAGTCAGAAGAATGGTAACTTGGTACCTTTGTTTGCTTTATGGAAGAAATCAATTAAGATAACTTCGATGACACTTTAGTGTCTTCAAAAATTTTGTCACTTTGGACTTATAAGAACAAACATTCGAAGCTCATGGCTTAAATGCTGTTTTACTTTAGCCACCTTCGGCTATTTTTTTGCAGAAGCCTACCAGCCGGAGCTTGGACTTCGCAGAATTTGTAGCCACCTTCGGCTATTTTTGCAGAAGTCTACCAGCCGGAGCTTGGACTTCGCAGGAATTGGCCACTTGGGCTCTTTCTTGCAGAAGTCTACCAGCCGGAGCTTGGACTTCGCAGAATTTGGCCACTTGGGCTCTTTCTTGCAGAAGTCTACCAGCCGGAGCTTGGACTTCGCAGAATTTGGCCACTTGGGCTCTTTTTTGCAGAAGTCTACCAGCCGGAGCTTGGACTTCGCAGAATTTGGCCACCTTCGGCTCTTTTTACGGAAGTCTGACAAGCTGCAGCTTGGACTCCGCAGATTTTGGCCACCTTCGGCTCTTTTTACGGAAGTCTACCAGCCGAAGCTTGGACTCCGTAGAATGTGGTATTGGCTCTTTTACGGATGCCTACAAGGTATCAGCTTGGGCTCCGGATGGATTTCAGCCACCACACCGGAGGCTTCGACTTTAAGGGTTCGAAGTCCGGAAATACAGCCCTGCTTAATACACTTCCCTCTCGAACGACTTCTGTCCCAGCGCGTCCGCTCGGGAGACTAGGAGCGTCAAGGGGAAGGCACGGTACAGGATGTACGCTTTATTAATTTAGAGGTGATTACAAGCGAATTACAAGGAGCCCTTATGCGAAGTATCGCTTTAGGTGCTCCGCATGCCAAGTATGTGCTAACTCTTCACCTTCTAAATTAGCTAATTTAAATGAACCAGGGCGCCCCGAGCGGACGATTAGATATGGACCTTCCCATTTATTGCCTAGCTTCCCTGGTGCTATGATGCTTCGTAGAACAAGATGACCCGGCCTTAACTCGCTGAGCTTAACCTTCGGGTCATACCAAGTCTTCGTCTGCTGATGATACTTTGATAAATTAGCTACAGCTCGAAGTCTTGTCTCTTCTGACAAATCTAACGAAGCTTGTCTTTCTTCTTCTATGTCTGGTTCGGTGCTGCGAAGTGATCCTCCTTTGAGCTCCGTTGGAGTCATAGCTTCATCTCCGAATAGTAGTCTGAACGGAGTAAAACCTGTGGACCTTGTTTGCGTAGTCCGAATGGACCACAGAATCTTCGGAAGCTCTTCGGTCCACAGTCCCTTTGATAATCCTACTATTCTTCGATTTAGCCCTGATAAGATATTTCCATTGGCTCGCTCAACTGCTCCATTTGACTGAGGATGTCTCACTGCAGCAAAACATAGTTGAATGCCTAAGTCTTCGCAAAACTTCCTGAAGGGTTCTGCGTCGAACTGTGTTCCATTATCAACTGTGAGATATCTAGGCACTCCGAACCTGCAAATAATGTTTTTCCAGAAGAATTTCTGTACATTATTCGAAGTGATAGCTGTTAAGGGTTCTGCTTCCACCCACTTAGAAAAATATTCGATAGCTACCACTGCGAACTTTAGATTTCCCTTTGCTAACGGAAAGGGACCAATTAGATCCATACCCCATCTGGCCATAGGCCATACTGGAGCAATGACTTGAAGAGCTGTTGGTGGGCGATGACTCCGTCGACCCATCCACTGACATCCTTGGCAAGTGCGGACCAAGCTCTCCGCATCAGCTGTTATTGTGGGCCAATAAAGCCCCTGGCGAAGTGTTTTTCCTGCCAGTGCTCTAGGGGCTAAATGACTTCCACAAAGGCCTTCGTGAATTTCTCGAAGAATTTCTTGGCCTTCGGCTTGAGATATACATCGGAGTAGAGGGGAACATACTCCGGCCTTGTATAATATACCGTTGATTAACTGATAGTTTCTTGCTCTGAGCTTTAACCTTGACAATTGGGGCTCTTCGGGCAAATTCGTTCCTCCTTGCAAGAGTTCTATGATTGAATCTTTCCAATCTGCACTAGGAATGCAGAGAATCTCTGCAGAAGCAACTTGTGGCACCGAAGGTATATTGAGCTCCTCATAGAAAGCTTCGTCAGGCACATCCACAGCTCCGGCAGCAGCCTTCGCTAAAATGTCCGCTTGCACGTTTTCAGCTCTTGGTATACTCCGAATGGAAATACCCTTGAAATGTGCTTCGATCTTGCGAATTTCTTCCAAGTACTTTGCAAGCTGTGGATGTCTGACTTAAAAACTCTTATCTACGTGCCCTGCTACTATCTGAGAATCTGTTTTTATAATTATTCTTGTAGCCCCTAGAGCACGTGCTTTCCGGAGTCCCAATAAAATTCCTTCGTACTCCGCTATATTATTGGTAGACTTAAAGTTGAGTCTTGCGGAGTACATTGCTCTTTGACCTGACGGAGAAATTAATACTGCCCCAATACCTGCTCCGGATGCTTGGAAAGCCCCATCGGAGTAAATAGTCCAGACTCCGTCATCTGATTTCTCCGGAGTCAACTTCGCAGGTGGAGTCGACTCTGCTACGAAGTCTGCTAGGACTTGAGATTTGATAGCTGTCCTTGTCAGGAAAGATATGCCGAAGGGTGCTAGTTCTACTGCCCACTTTCCAATTCTTCCAGTGGAATCTTTGCTTCGGAGCATATCTCCTAAAGGATACGAAGTTGGTACAATTACATTGTGAGCCAAAAAATAATGTCTTAGCTTCCTCGAAGCCATTATCAGAGCATAAACGAACTTCTCAAGTTCGGAGTATCTTGTCTTCGCTCCTGACAATGCTTCGGATACAAAATAGACAGGATTTTGGACCAACTTCCCATTGATATCAGCTTCTCTGACAAGGACTGCGCTGACTGCTGAGCCTGTGGCTGCAAGATACAGAAGTAGGGTTTCGTCCGCAATAGGCACCGTAAGTGTGGCAAGATTGCTGAGATAATCTTTAATATCTTCGAAGCTT
This sequence comes from Zizania palustris, assembly GCA_019279435.1. NCBI lineage: Eukaryota > Viridiplantae > Streptophyta > Magnoliopsida > Poales > Poaceae > Zizania > Zizania palustris. The sequence goes on along the minus strand of JAAALK010000079.1, from coordinate 111,217,298 downwards.
TTCTGACACTCCGGTGTCCATGCAAAATCTTCGGACCCTTTCAAAGCTTTAAAGATTGGCAAGCTCCTCTCCGCAGACCTTGATAAAAACCTGCTAAGTGCGGCCAGACGTCCGGTCAGCTTTTGCACTTGCTTTATATTCTCCGGAGGAGCCATCTTCTGCAGCGCAGTTATCTGAGTAGGGCTAGCTTCAATTCCCCTGCTTGAAACTAAGTACCCTAACAACTTTCCAGCCTTAGCTCCGAATATACATTTTTCGGGGTTAAGGCGGATCCCACATGCCCGAAGGCTATTGAATGTTTCTGCTAAGTCTAGGCTATGTTGGTGCTTTAAAGCACTCTTTATTACAATATCATCCATATAGGCCTCCACATTGCGACCTAGTTGATGACCTAGAGCCTTAGCAACTAATCTTGAAAAAGTAGCCCCGGCATTTCTTAGGCCGAAAGGCATTCTTACATAGCAGAAGACTCCCGAAGGAGTTACAAAGCTCGTCTTGATTTCATCTTCGCGCTTAAACCATATTTGATGATAGCCGGAATACGCGTCGAGGAAGCTTAGTAACTCCGAACCTGCAGTGGAGTCAACTAGTTGATCAATTCGGGGCATGGGGTAGGGGTCACGTGGGCACGCTTTATTCAATGATGTGAAATCAATGCACATGCGCCACTTTCCGGAGGATTTCTTCCTGACGAAGACTGGGTTGGCTAACCACTCTGTATGGGCCACTTCTCTGATAATCCCAGCCTTCAACAGTTTCTCAACTTCGTCCTTAGCTAGAGCAGCTCTCTCTGCGGACATCTTCCGGAGCCCTTGTCGAACAGGCCGGGCCTTCGGGTTTACAAGCAAGCTGTGCTCAATAATATCCCGATCGACTCCGGTGATATCTTCGTCAGACCAAGCGAAGACATCCAAATTTTCTTCTACGACCTTTTCCAAGGAAGTTGCAACTTCGGGAGGTAAATCTTTACCAAATTGAAAAGTGTATTCTTTACCATCTTTGACAATGACCTTTGTTGCAATCTCTCCTTCGGGACTTGGTCTTGGAAATGACTTCTTCGAAGCTTCGGAGGAAGCTGAAAAAATTTCTCCATTATCTTGGACATTGTTTACTTGCCTCGGATCAAGAGGAGGTCCATGACCATATTCTGCCCTCCGAGCCATGGCTTGATCTCCGAAGATTGTTAGAACTCCTAACTGTGTGGGCATCTTCATGCACAAGTAATTGTGATGCGCCACAGCTCCGAACTGATTCAACATGCCTCGCCCAAAGATAACATTATAAGCGTACGGGGCATCTACTACATCAAAGATAACTTCCTCAGTTCGGGCTAGTAAACCTTCTCCGAAGGTTACTTCCAGGCCTATCTGGCCAAGTGCATCTAGCGGAGGTCCTGCGAAGCCTTGCAGAGGACGAGCCGCTGGAAGGAGATGCTTTCGGGAAATACATAACTGATCGAAGGCTTGCACAAATATAATATCTGCCGAGCTACCTCCGTCAATTAGCACCCTTCGGACTTCAGTCCCTGCAATATCAGCAGTAATAACCAATGGATCTGCATGCGGGAACTTGATACCAGCTGCATCCTCCGCAGAGAAAGATATTGGAACATGAGACCACTCCGGCATTGCAGCTGCAGATGACGAAGTCCCAATGTGGCCTACTTCTCGAACGTACTCTCTTCGCTGTCTCTTGGACATGCTTCCGAGGGTACCTCCTCCGGAGATAGGGAGAACTACTCTCTTCCCTCTATCTTGCCCTTCTTCTTGCTTCGGAGGTGGCATAACATTGGCCACCGGAGGATGCCTTGCAGCATCAAAATTTTCTATTCGCGCTACAGCCTGGACCGGCTCCGAGCGCACTGCTGCTGCTGGACTTCGGTCGGTACTACCTCGACCCGAAGTTCTCTCCAAGTATTCTCCCCGAAGGGTAAGAATAGCCTTGCAGGTGTCAGTTGCATGGCTTCGGTTCTCTCCATGAATACAGCAAAAAAGGGTCTGGCCCTTGCCAGCCGTTTTTCTTGGCGGCCTCCAGCCACTGGACTTGTTCCCCGCAGACTGTGGAGCTCTTGGCGTAAACTTCTGCGGGGGTGCAATGTTTAAGACCTCAGAACGAGGGTGCTTTTGCCCTCTTCTTCTATCATGTTGCACTTCGGGGACTGATTCTTGCGGCTGAACCGGAGTCTTCACCTCTGCTTTAACTTCCGTCAACACTGTCGAAGTAGCAGTAGTCCTCCGAAGCCAACCTTCTTCCGACTTCGAATACTCTTCGAAGTACGACATCAACTGTGATACTGTGGTGATGCTCTTCCGATGCAATTTATCCAGAAGGCCTTTATGACTGACGCCTTCCCGAGCCGCATCAACCACCGAGGATGTGGACAGCCCCCGAATTTGCGACTTCGTGTGAGCGAAGCGCTTGAAGTATTGCCTCAATGTTTCTCCGGGGAGCTGTTTCACTTGGAAAAGGCTTCCTGTCGACATGGGGGGCACGAAGGTGCCCTGAAAGTTACTTATGAACTTCTTCTTCAACTGTAGCCATGTCGTGATTGATCCTGGTTTTAAAGACCAGAACCATCTCAACGCCACTCCTTGAAGGGCTAACGGGAAGCACTTCGCCATAGTTTCTCTGTCTCCGCCACTAGCCTCGATTGCTAGGGCATAAGAACGTGCAAACTCACTGGGATCTTCGTCTCCGGCATACTTGCAAAGCTTCGAAGTTTTGAACCTCGGATCGAAGCGAACCTTCTGAAGCTCAGGATGCAACGGAGATTCATTGTCGTAAGAAGCGTTCTCCGGGGCTTCGGGATAATCAAGATCGTCGTCTTCGTGTACCTCGGGGATAGCTGGGGTGGCTTGAGGGCGAAGCCTGTTCGCAGCCTCCTGTCGCCACCTCGCTACCTCGGCTTGAAGATTGGCCATTTGAGTGGCCATGTCTCCAAGGCTATCTTCATCTCCTCCGGAAGGACCTTCCGGGTCTTGAGAACTGGTATGATCAGTTCGAATCGGAATGGAGGGTGGCAGAGTGGCTCCGGGCGGTCGGAGTGTAGAAGGGGTTGGTGGAGAGGTTTCGTATCCTCGAGGGATAGAAGCCCCTTGCGGAGTTAGAGGTGGAGGGATAGTCGAAGACCCTCCGACTTCGACTGTGTCGAAGGGTATCTCTCCGGAGATCCGAAAGGACCTCCGAGTGGGATTGCGAGGTGCGCTCCGCTTAGGAGGCATGATGCAAGAGGTTGGTAGAGAACGAAGTTTTTTGGACTAGGTTCCCCACGGACGGCGCCAACTGTTGGCGTAAAAGATTACGCTAACAGGTTTCTGTAGAAAAGAAACTAACAAACGAAGTGTTTGCGAAGCAAACTGTTCTAAGCCTCCGAAAGGATAATAGCTTAGAATAGTTCGAAAGTGTATATTGATTCACTTGTAATCGGTCCCTATTACAGGGTGAAATGGGGGGTATTTATAGGCCCAAACATTAAGGAAAAGACCTATTTACCCCTCTATTACAACCGACATTAAGGAAACTATTCGGTTTCCTTAATAGGGCTAAAATGGTAAAAGACTAATCTAATAGAATAGAAAATAAGTCTTCCATCTTAGCTGGCAGAAAAGATCCCGAAGGGCTTTGGTTCGAAAACATACTTCGAACCAATGCCTGCCTTCGGGCTTCGAACCAGGCTCTAAGCACCTTCGAAGATGGCCTTCGGACAATCTTCGAACTGGTAGGCTGTCTTCATGCTGCTTTGGCAATAACCCCGAAGATGAGATATTTTCCCCCAACAGTTTTCTAACCAATTCAAAATATGTGGTTCAGAGATAACTTAGTGGTTTCATTATATTAAAAGGGAAATGAATAAATATAGATTTTTGCTGAAATTTAAATAATTAAATCTATAATTTACCCTAATGGGCATTTGAATACTTTATTAAATAAGGATGAAATATTCAAAGTAAACATACTATTTTTATTGCATTAACATGTAGAGAATAAAACTACAAATTTTCTGGAATTGAAATGATAATTTTTGGAGTTCAAATGCGCCAGATATGAATTTTAGAAGTTTAAAACCATTTTTGAAATTTAAATTAAATCCCAAAACAGACTCGGGTCCACGGTGAGCTAGGCTCACGGTGAACCCGCGCACTGTGCGCGTGCGCCGGATCCAGATCCGTCGTTGGATAGCGATCGGGCGACCACGGGCGAGGCGGGAGGTTTAAATGAAAATGGACGCGCGAGATTAAAAGGCCGAACCAGTATGCGATGGACGGCCCCGATTAAACGTGGGTTTTAAATATTAAGGAACGCACGAGATTAAAACGTAACCCTTCGCTCAGATCCGATGGCGTAGATTAAACCGCACAGGGGATTTAATCGCCACCGTTAGATCCAGATCGCACGGTCAGGATTGAATCTGACATGGCACGGGTACTCGACGGCGAGCAGGCCAGAGGCCACGGCGAGCGACGACGGTAATATCTAATGGCTAAAATGGACGGAGGGGACTACGGGGATACCTTCGGAGGGGCTTGGGGTCGACGGAGCGGGGCCGACGATGAGAGAGGGCGGCGAAGGCGTTCGGGTCCTCGTCGGCGATGGGGTTCCGGCGGAGTTCATCGTTTGTAGAGGGGTGGCCGAGGTTGGGGTGGCGCTTGCGGTCACGGAGGTGCGGTCGGCGAGGACGGAGAGGGGCTCCGACGACGGCGAATGGTGACTGTAGTGCGGACGGCAGGGTGGCGCTAAAAACTGAAGTGTGTGTGTTCTGTTCATTCTCGCAGCGATTGGGCGTAGGAGTATAATGCGGACGGTCAGGGGGTTTAAATAGGGCCACCGGCGGGGGTAGAGGGGGCGCAATTGACGGTGACCGAGAGTAAACGCGTTTAAACGCCGGTGAGCTCGGGTTACGCTTGATTCATCAAACCTGGACGCGAATCGGTTGGATTTGAATAGGGGAAATGGTCGCCGTGGATCGGGGGTTGTAATGGCGGGCTCAATTTGAGGGGAGGGGGTCGGGAGCAACGGATCCGAGGAGCATTAAGGCATCGGCCGGTGAGGGGGGAGATTTGGGGGTGGATCTCGCGGGGACGAAGGATCTGACAAACAAGGGCGACATGCCAGCGGGCGCAAGCGATCGGGCTCAGAGGCTGATGGGTGGGGTCGAGCGGTCGGACGCGAGGGGTTCAGTTGGCGCCGACAGGTGGGGCCGGGGTGTCGGGCATGCGTGCGCGGAGAGAGGGTGTCTCTGATGGGTGGGGTCCAGGTGTCAGTCCGAGGCGCGTGGGGGTAATGGGCTGGGCCTGCCGGGAGAGGGAGAAAGGGAGGGCATTGAAGGTATTTCCAAAACAAATAATCCCAGGAAAATAGTTTAATTGATATCTTTATTTCTTTGAAAATTTGGGGTGTTACAAACCTATCCCCCTTACAAAGAATCTCGTCCTCGAGATTGGAACGCTACTCGAATAGCTCGGGGTATTGGGCTTTCTACTCGTCTTCTTTTTCCCATGTGGCTTCTTCAACGGGGTGGTTGTCCCACTGAACCTTACAGAAGCGAACCACACGGCTCCTACTTACCATTTCCTTGGTTTCCAAGATCTTGACGGGTTTCTCGATGTAGGTCGAGTCCTCTTGAACGTTGAGTTGTTGGAGATCGGCCTATTCGGTGGGCACACGAAGACACTTCTTCAGCTGAGAGACGTGGAACACATCATGAACTCCTGCTAAGGATGGAGGCAGTTCTAGTTGATATGCCACCTCTCCTTGTGATCGGAGGATCTGAAAAGGTCTGACATAGCAGGGTGCTAGCTTGCCTTTCATGTTGAACCTCTGTGTGACATGGAGGGGAGTGACTCGGAGATAGACATAATCACCCTCCTCAAAGGTTAGGTCCCTTCGTCGGTTATCGGCGTAGCTTTTCTGTCGGGACTGGGCTATCTTCAAATTGTCCCTTATGATCTTGACTTCTCTTTGGCCTCTCTCAATATATCTGTCCCAAATAGTTGCGACTCTCCGGTCTGATCCCAGAGCAACGGCGTTCTGCACTTAAGCCCATAAAGTGCTTCAAACGGGGACATCTGTAGGCTAACTTGATAGCTGTTGTTGTAGGAGAACTCCGCATAGGGCAAGTTCTTGTCCCACATTCCGCCAAAGTCTAGAGCGCGAGCTCTAAGCATATCCTCCAATATCTGGTTAACCCTTTCGGTTTGACCATCGGTCTGAGGATGATAGGCGGTGCTAAAGTTCAGCTGGGTGCTGAGTTCCACTTGAAGGTTCTTCCAAAACTTAGGTGAACTGACTCCCACGGTCAGATACGATCTTCTTAGGAACTCCGTGTAGGCACACGATCCGGGTCATATATAACTCGGCCAACTTGACGACGGTGTAAGTTGTCTTGACGGGGATGAAGTGAGCCACCTTAGTGAGTCGGTTGACGATCACCCAGATAGAATCATGACCAGCTTGGGTCCTGGGCAGTCTCGTGATGAAGTCCATCCCTATCTCTTCCCACTTCCATTCGGGGACCTTGATAGGTTGTAATAGTCCAGCAGGTCTTTGGTACTCTGCCTTGACTCGCCGGTATGTGTTGCACTTGGCCACATAGTCAGCTATTTCCCTCTTCATGCTGACCCACCAATATTTCTACTTTAGATCTTGATACATCTTTGTACTCCCGGGATGTATGGAGTATAGAGCATCGTGGGCTTCATGGAGGATGAGGGTCTTCAACTCAGGCTTGTCGGGCACAAATATCCGGTTTCCAAACCAGATGGTACCGTGCTCGTCCTTGGAGAATCCGAAGGCTTTACCCTTCCGCATGTTCTGCTGAATTTCTAAGATGTCCGGGTCTTCCTTCTGCTTTTCTCAGATATGGTCTATCAAGACAGGTCTAGATTCCAAAGCAGCGAGGTACGCTCGGGTGGTGATCCCTAAATTCATCCTTTCCATCTCCTTGTATAGCAAAGGGGCCTGGTCCTATATCATGATGGCATTGCAGTACCCTTTTCGACTAAGGGCGTCTGCCACCACATTTGCCTTGCCTGGGTGATAATGGATGCCCAAGTCATAATCTTTGATCAGTTCCGACCATCTTCTTTGCCTGAGGTTCAGGTCCGGTTGGGTGAATATATACTTGAGGCTCTTTTGGTTGGTGAAGACCTCACACCAGTTTCCCACAAGGTAATGTCTCCATATCTTCAAGGCATGAACCATGGCTGCTAACTCCAGGTCATGGGTCGGGTAGTTCAGCTCATGTGGTCTCAGCTCTCGAGAGGCGTAAGATATCACCTTCCCATCTTGCATCAAGACACATCCCAATCCTTGACGAGAGGCATCACAGTAGACGTGGAAGTCTTTCTGGATGTCCGGTAGAGTCAGAATAGGAGCTGACATGAGCTTCTTCTTGAGGGTTTGGAAGCTTTCTTCACAATCTGGGGACCATTCAAATTTTACTTCCTTCTGCAATAGCTGGGTCATAGGCTTGGCTATCTTCGAGAAGTTCTCGATGAACCGGCGGTCATATCCGGCCAATCCTAGAAAACTCCAGATCTCGGTCACGCTCGTGGGTTGTAGCCAGTTGGTCACTGCTTTCACGGTGGTTGGGTCCACAGCTATTCCTTCGGCAGATATGACATGACCGAGGAACTTCACCTCTGACGACCAAAACTCGCACTTGCTGTATTTGGCGTACAATTGTTATTCCCTTAGCTTTCAGAGGGTCAGACGGAGGTGGGTTTCATGTTCTTCCTTGGTTTTGGAGTAAACGAGGATATCATCGATGAATACCACGATGAACTTATCCAAGAACTCCAGGAATACATTGTTCATCATGTTCATGAAGAAGGCCGGGGCATTCGTGAGTCCGAACGACATCACAGTATACTCATAGAGTCCATAGCGGGAGGTGAAGGCAGTCTTGGGTATGTCATCTTCTCTAATCCTCAATTGGTGATAACCTGACTTGAGGTCAATCTTGGAAAACACCAAGGATCCTTTTAGTTGATCGAACAGGTCGTCGATCTGAGGCAATGGGTACTTGTTCTTGACGGTTACGTCGTTTAGGGCTCTATAGTCCACGCACATCCTTTTAGTCTTGTCCTTCTTCATGGCAAAGATGACCGGTGCACCCCAGGGTGAGGTACTCGGTCAGATGTACCCTTTCTGCTCTAGGTCTTCGATGTTGCTCTTGACTTCGGCTAGTTCATTGGCGGCCATCCGGTATGGGCGCTTGGAGATTGGAGTGGTCCCGGGGACAAGTTCGATTCTAAATTTGATGTTCCGCTTGGGAGGCATTCCTGGTAGGTCCTCTGGGAAGACATCCATGAACTCCTTGACTATGGGCACTTCTTTAAGGGCTAGCGGTCGAACGCGAGGGGTTTGGTTGTCGCCGACAAGTGGGGCCGGGGTGTCGGGCAAGCGTGCGCTGAGAGAGGGTGTCTCTGACGGGTGGGGTCCAGGTGTTTGTCCAAGGCTTGCGGGGGTAATGGGCTGGGCTGGCCGGGAGAGGGAGAAAGGGAGGGAGAGGGCCCGTTACTGTTTAAATGCTTTTCTGATTAAAAATAATTATAGAAATTGGTTTAAAATATTTGGGCTACTTCCAAGGGTGATAAAAATTTGTAAAAATTCTCAAAAATATATTTTGGCCTTGGAATCATACACAAAATTTTCTAGCCTCTGGTTTGGTCATTACATGTAGTTTCTAGTTCAAAAAGATTAAGGAGGTCATTAAAGGTATTTCCAAAACAAATAATCCCAGGAAAATAGTTTAATTGATATCTTTATTTCTTTGAAAATTTGGGGTGTTACAGAGGCTCAACTTTAAGACCACCAACAATATCGCAGAGTACGAAGGGATCCTGCTAGGCCTCCGAAAGGCAAATGCACTTGGAGCAGCAAGGATTATAATAAAAATAGATTCCCAAGTCATCGCAGGGCATGTTAACAAAAGCTTCCAAGCCAGGAACCCGCATCTTGCAAAGTATTTAGAAGAAATCCACGAGACCGAAGCAATGTTTAAAGGATTTTCTGTTCGAAGTATCCCCCAAAAAGATAATCAACTTGCAGACATTCTAGCGAAGGCTGCAGCCGGAGCATTGGACGTCCCGGAGTGCGCTTTCTACGAAGAACTCATCAAGCCTACTGTGCATCAACTACCCTCCGCAGAAGTCCTTTGCATCCCAGTCGCCGATTGGCGGACTCCGATAATGGATGTTTTGCAAAACAGTGCAATCTTGTCAGAAGGTCTGGATTTCTGAAGGTTGTAAGTAAGAGCTCGAAATTATGAGCTTGTCAACGGAATATTGTACAAAGCTGGAGTTTGTTCTCCCCTACTCTGGTGCATCTCACAACCCGAATGCCAAGATATACTATGGGAGATTCATGAAGGCTTATGTGGCAGCCATCTAGCCCCCCATGCCCTAGCAGGAAAGACACTTTGATAGGGGCTCTATTGGACAACAATTGTGAGAGATGAGGAAGAGTCAGTTCGAACCTGCCAAGGGTGCTAGTGGATGGGTAGACGGAGCCGCCGTCCACCAACACCTCTTCAAGTTATTGCCCCCGTATGGCCAATGGCACGATGGGAAATGGATCTCATCGGCCCTTTTCCAATGGCAAAAGGCAGCTTGCAGTTTGTAGTGGTAGCAATCGAATATTTTTCTAAATGGGTCGTAGTTGAACCCCTAACTGCTATCATTTCAAGAAATGTGCAAAAATTCTTTTGGCAGAATATCATATGCAGGTTTGGAGTGCCAAGGGAGTTAACTGTGGATAACGATACTCAATTTGACGTCGAGCCCTTTAGAGAGTTTTGCGAAGGCTTGGGCATCAAGTTATGCTTTGCAGCTGTTCGTCACCCCCAATCCAATGGAGCCATCGAGCAGGCTAATGGAAATATTCTCTGTGGTTTGAACCGAAGGATGGTTGGGTTAGCTAAGGGGTTGTGGACTGAAGAGCTCCCAAAGATTTTATGGTCCATTCGGACCACTCAAGCTAGGTCCACGGGCTTCACCCCATTTAGGCTACTATTCGGAGATGAGGCCATGACTCCTACGGAGCTCAAAGGTGGATCCCTCCGCGTAACGGAGCCTGGGAATGACGATGAAAGAAACACTTCGCTAGACTTGTTAGAAGAAACAAGGCTTCGAGCTGTCGCCAATCTGATGGAGTACCAAGACCAAACGAAGGCATGGTATGACCCAAAGATAAAAGTGAACGAGCTTAAACCAGGTCATTTGGTGTTGCGAAGTGTAATTGCTCTGAGGAAGCTAGGAAATAAATGGGAAGGACCATATATTATCCTACGCTCAGGGTGCCCCGAGTCGTTTAAACTAGCTAATTTAGAAGGGGAAGAGTTGAAGCATATGCATAGCATGCAGAGCACCTTAAACGTTATTATGCTTAGGGACTCCTTGTAATCAATTGTAAAAGTACCTTTCTAAATTAAATAAAGATGGAGGTTCGAATTATGCTTACTCTTCAAATAATCCTTACTCCTGGTGGACGCATCAGGGGAACGGAGATGCTTGTGGAGGTAAGCATCTTTCAAGGAACCCAGCAAACGGCCTTCGAACCATTGGTTCAAGGATTCCGTAAAAGAGCCAAGGTGTCCAGCCTACGGATTCCAGGCTCCAGCTTGTTAGGATCCGTAGAAGAGTCTAAGGACTTTAAAAGAACAGATTTTCAGCCTCCGGGTTCGAAGCATCTGTAAAAGAGCCGAAGGTGGCCAGCCTACAGATTCCAGTCTCCGGCTTGTTAGGATCCGTAGAAGAGTCTAAGGACTTTAAAAGAACAGATTTCTGGCCTCCAGGTTTGAAACATTTGTAAAAGAGTTGAAGGTGGCCAGCCTACAGATTCTAGGCTCCAGCTTGTTGGGATCCATAGAAGAGTCTAAGGACTTTAAAAGAATAGATTTCCGGCCTCTGGGTTCGAAGCATCTGTAAAAGAGCCGAAGGTGGCCAGCCTATGGATTCCAAGCTCTGGCTTGTTAGGATCCGTAGAAGAGTCTAAGGATTTTAAAAGAACAGATTTCTGGCCTCCGGGTTCAAAGCATCTGTAAAAGAGTCATAGGCGACCAAACAATAAGGTTTCAAGGCTCAAGCCAATGAAACACTTTTTAAAGTCCTAAGTGACTATTATTGGAGCTTACAAGTATAAACTTAGTTCCGAAACTTATAAACATTAGAGTACGAACATATAGCTCGAAGAACTCTACAAAAGAGTAAAATATGATTACCAAGTATTATGCGAAGCATCAGGTTGTTATATCAATCATTATGTCCGACGGACCCTATCGCAGCGCGTACGGCCCCCACCCACAAGGAGGGGTAGGGTAGTAAGGAATACTCAAGTGATGCTTCCAAAATAGGTTATATTAATCGGGTAATCATACTACATTAAGAGAAATTTTGGTCTAAGCCTAAATAAAAGCAGAGACCCCTCCGACCTCTAGAACTACTTCTAGGACCGCTTCGGTCTTCGGAGCCCTGAGTTCTCAAGACTTTTCTCTTAGTCTGAGCGCCTTTCTTCTTCGAAGCTCGCAACTTTTTCTTCTCTTCTTGAAGTTCAGCCCAGGACATAAGTCTTTCGGAGCTAGCCTCCATTGGGTCTTCGGCTTGGTACTCCGAGTCAAACCAATCTACATATTCTGAAGACAAAGATACTAATTTATCTTCTTCTTTAATATAAGCTAGGACTTCGTGTTGAACTTCGGGTGCTATTTCTCCTTGCTCCCCTCGAGGAACAGAGAAGCGCGGGTGTCGGTAAGGCCTTAAGCTCTCGAGGATAGCCCAATATTGACGAAGCCCTTTGTTAGGTTCCAATACTTTGAAGTCAGGTTCCGAAGTGCGTAACAAAAAAATAAACATCCAAACAAAGACTCCCCATTTATAAATTTTCATTCATTAAAATAAAGGTCTTTACAATATTTCATGTACATGCTTAAGTGCCCTACGAAGCTAAACCTGCGGGTCGGTTGGCGGAGCACGAGGAATTGAAGCCGGTGAAGTCGGAGCTAGAGGCTTCGTTTGAGCTTGCTTCTGCCGACGAGGCTCGTCGATCCAGGCCTTGGCTGCTGCTTTGTGGTCTATTTTCCAGGTCACCCGAAAGGCTTCCCAAGCAGAAGCCACATCCAAGGAAAGATGCAAAAAGTCTTCGTCGGCGAAGCCTTCAGGCGTCGAACCCCCAAGAGGAGCAACAGAAATTCCGAGGGTTTCGAGATGTCGAAGGACTCCGATTCCGGCTACCTGCCTGAAGATCTCTCCATATCGAATCCTGGAGCCCTTAATCATCTTTGTTGCCGCCTGGATCATCTTTAGCTTTCGCTCAAGGGGATCACTCG
>JAAALK010000079.1:111167698-111203973 GCA_019279435.1 Zizania palustris | reverse complement strand
AATCTCCCCTTGATGAGTGCATTGACAACCAAATCCAAGTTCAAGAAAATTTAAAAACTTTCAGCACACAAGTGACCATAAAAACTCAAAAAGAGCCAAAGCATGTCACTTGATAAAAAAAATTTTCTCCCCCTTTGTAAAAGAGTAAAAGCCCTTTTTGGCAAATCTCCCCTTGATAAGAACTCCCCTGAGTTAAGCAAATTTTTCTCCCCCTTTATGTCAAAAATCTCTCCCCTTTTTCGAAATTATGCCTTCTTGCGGCAGAGAACATAGCAAATCTCTCCCCCTTTGGCAATGCAAGCATCAAGGAGCAGTCAAAAATGCAAAGCTTCGAAGAGAATGGAATTGCAAAGACATATAATGCAAAAATATGCCAACAGTAATACCAATGTTCATGTGCTCAGCTCAATGTAACATTCTGTGAAACAAGATGATGGCATGTGATTTTGTCATTTGTGAGATAAAAGCATCACCACTTAATCATAGCAGCTAGACATGTGAAGGCAAGGACTGCGCAAAGCTAACAATTTCTACCTTAGACAGACAAGTCTTGTCCAAAAAGGAGCTTTGAAAGCAAACTTGATGATTGATTAATTTTGTTGTTCTTTTCTTAATGTCAGGGGTTATTTGTGTGTCCACCTTATACTTTCCAATCAGGCCAAGCCTAGGCATGAAAGCCATCTGAAGCTTAAGGCGGTGATTTTGGCATACACCACACTATCCCAGTTCAGACCAAGGTGCAATGGTAAGCAGTCTAGAATAGAGTAGTGCGACAAACAAACCCTCCTGGATCTTTTCACTTAAACCAGACAAATCATGGATTTTTGATTTTGATTCAGGTGAATTAAATATTTTTGATGAATATCCATGAATAAAGAACACATTTTTCAAGTTGCAAATTTTAGCATCCAAGGAACAGTGTCTTGCTGTCAAGTAGATAAAAGATAGCTAAAAGCAGTCCAGCCTAAACAAGCTAGATACAAGATTGTGCGGTGAGCAAGTTTTGATTTTAGAAAATAAACATCATGCACAATCAATGTTCCAGACATATTTCATAGAGCTGAGCTGTCATGATTTCTTTGAATTAAAAGCAGGCATATAATAGCAAAAGATGTAAATGCAATTCCACACATAATGAGCATACGCAAGGCAATTTAAAATCAGCTCCCCCTCACAAAATGCCGTAGGGATGACAAATACCAAGTTCCCCACGCAAGTAAGCAAATCGAGAAGCATCGAGGGGTTTTGTAAAAATATCGGCAAGCTGGTGTTGGGTATCAACATATTGAAGTTCAATATCACCCTTCTCATTGTGATCTCTGAGAAAATGATACCGTACATCAATGTGTTTGGTTCTGGAGTGCTGAACCGGGTTGTTTGCAATACAAATAGCACTAGTGTTATCACAGAAAAGTGGAACACTCTTATAATCTAACCCGAAATCCCGCAAAGTGGAAACCATCCACAAAATCTGAGAGCAACAGCTAGCTGCAGCAACATATTCGGCCTCAGCCGTCGATTGTGCAACACTAGACTGTTTGCGGGAAGACCAGCAAACCAGAGACGTACCCAAAAAATGACAAGTACCAGAGGTACTCTTCCTATCAATTCTACACCCAGCAAAATCCGCATCTGAATAACCTCTAAGACATAAAGATGAAGATGATGAATACCATATGCCAAATTCAAGGGTGTGTTTGAGATACCTTAGAATGCGCTTAACCGCTTGGCGGTGCGAAGCTCGTGGTGAAGCCTGAAAACGAGCGCACAAACACACAGCGAAGTGTATGTCCGGCCTCGTGGCAGTCAAGTAGAGGAGGGAGCCGATCATGCTCCGGAACTCCTTCTGATCTACAGCTTCTCCATCCTCGTCAGGGTCCAATGCTACAGATGTAGCCATTGGAGTAGCGAGGGGCTTCGCATCGGACATGTCGAACTTCTTGAGCAGGTCCTTGGTGTACTTTGTCTGGTGGACAAAAGTACCTTGTTTGCTTTGCTTGATTTGCAAACCAAGGAAAAAGGTGAGTTCACCCATCATCGACATTTCAAACTCCCTGCTCATGGTATCCTTTGATCAAGCTCACCAATGATCTGCTCGGGAGGGTGCATCCTTTGGACATGATGTGGAGCCTCGCGGCGGGATGCAGTCTCCCCCTCAACTTGTGCGTTGGAGTGGTCCAAGATGACCGATGTTGAGGTAGTCGCTTCGGGACCTCGTGCCGAAGTAGTAGAAGCGGGGTCAGCTTCAGGGGTCGTTGTCGAGGGTAGTAGGGGATCATCCTCGAATTCTCCGGGATCTTCGTCTTCGAATAAGGTCTGTTCCATGTCGTGTTCATTTGCCTGTTCAAAAGCAGAACTAACAGAGGGGGTTGATTCATCAAAAGTCACATCACATGACTCGATGACAGTATTAGTTTCCAAGTTATAAACACGATAAGAATGACCATGAGTAGTATAACCCAAAAATATCCCGTCAGAAGATCGCGACTCAAATTTATCCAAATTTCCACGTTTTAGGATAAAGCAGCGACAGCCAAAAACTCGAAGATGAGTAACCTTGGGCTGTCTCCCAAAACGCAGCTCATAAGATGTCAAATTTAAAATTGAGCGCAAGAAAATACGGTTTGAGATGTAGCAAGCAGTGTTCATGGCCTCAGCCCAGAATTTTCTAGGAGTCCTATGCTCATCAAGCATCGTCCTAGCCATCTCAACCAAAGTGCGGTTTTTCCTCTCAACAACACCTTTCTGTTGAGGAACCCGCGGAGCAGAGAATTGATGTTCTATGCCATGCTCCATGCAAAAGTCAACAAAGAGACTATTTTTGAACTCGGTGCCATTATCGCTTCGAATGAATTTTAATGCACCAGGGAGTTCAGTGAACAGTCTCAAAGCCAAGCTCCGAAAGTGTGAAAACACTTCATCCTTGCTGGCAAGAAAGAAGACCCAAGAGTAGCGAGAGAAATCGTCGACAATAACTAAAACATACCACTTGCCGCCTAAAGAACTAACCCGAGAGGGACCTACAGTGTCCATATGGAGAAGTTCTCCGGGCTGTTCAGTCATCACTGTTGTGACTGGCGAGTGTGAAGCGGCAATCATTTTTCCATGTCGACACGGAGCGCAAACTAAATTCTTCTCAAACTTGAGCTTGGGCAATCCTCGGATCAAACCTAGGGCGCTCAGACGAGCGAGCAACTCAAAGCTCATATGCCCTAGTCTCCTATGCCACTTCCAAAGCTCAGAAGTCGAATGAGCAACAAGACAATGAGAAGAACCAGATGACTCTGAAAAATCAGCTCCAAAGACTCTCCCAACCCTAAAGATCTTACACACCACAACGCCATCAGAATTGAGCACTTGCGAAGTATCGCGATGAAATCGCACTTCGAAGCCCTCATCAAGCAACTGAGATACAGACAGCAAATTGTATCCCTGGTTTTCAACCAAAGCAACATCCTTGAGAGTGAAGTTCGCGTTAATTCTTACCACACCTTTACCTTTCACTCTACTCCTTCGATTGTTTCCGAAGGTGATATGTTCCCTTTGCTTGGTTGTGGTGAGGCTGGAGAACCAATTTGCATCTCCGGTCATGTGGCGCGAACAACCGGAGTCCATGATCCACGTGCCCTCCAAGCCTCGACCTGTCGCCTCAGATGAGTCAAGCTCATCGCCGCTGTGATCGCTGTCGGCCATGAAGCAAAGGCCGGTGAAGTCACGTCCCTTCTTGTCCTTCTTGTCCTCCTTCCTTGGGGACTCCTCCTCCTCAGAGCTCGACTCCTCAGTTGAGGAAGTGTCGATGTCGCTGAGAGCAGCAACAAAGGCTCTGGAAGCGGCCTTGGCTACTTTCTTAGCCATCTTGCCGCGCTTGCCCTTCACAAAGGGCTTCCTCTCCTTTTTGTGGAATTTGGGGCGATCACTCTCATCTCTCTTCTTGACCTTGGGGCAATTGGCCTTAATGTGAGAGGTGTCACCACATTCATAGCAGCCACTAAAACCACTTCTCCTCTGATCCCGTCTCTCATGATGAAAGCGGGTGAACCTCCGGGCAATGAGAGCAAGCTCATCAGTCAGCTAGAGTGTCCACCTGCTCCTTTATGACGGAGACCAGGGAGGACAAAGTAAAACCATCTGCTAGAACACAAGTGCCTGATGTGCTTGGTTCTGCAGTGGTGCCACGGCTAGTGCTAGAAACCAATGCCAATGGTTGTGGCAAAGAGCTTCTGTGCACTGCAAGAGATGCCTTGGCAATCTCTATGGACTTCAGCTTGCTAAAGAGTTCATCACAGGTTAATGTGTCATAGCCTGTGGACTCCTCAATACTGGATATCTTCACCTCCCATATGCTACGGTCAAGAGCATAGAGAAGCTTGATAGCCCTATCGTGATCACTGTAAGCAAGCGTCCCGTTGGATCGCAAGTTACTCACTATCGCGTCAAAGCGAGAAAACATGGCATCTACAGATTCACCAGGTGCCTGCACAAACAGCTGATACTGTTGATTGTAGGTGCTTTGGCGCCTGGCCTTAATCTGAGCAGAGCCCTCATGAAAGACAGTGAGTGTAGTCCAAATCTCCCTAGCAGTCCTAAGGTACTGCACCCTATCAAACTCACTCCTACTCAGACCAATGAACAGTATATTCCTTGCCTTCGAGTTGGCAATATACTGATCTTTTTCAGTTTGAGTGGTGCGGGTATCAGGGATGGAGTATTGTGAGTCCACAATCTCCCAAATTGCATTTCCTTGGCTTAACAAGTAAGCCTCCATGCGCACCTTCCAGTATGCAAAATCTGTCCCATCGAACAGAGGAATTTTACTGCCTCTATCCATGTCGCCAACAGATCACAAAACCGGTTAAGGTCAACTGGTGATCTTAACCAAGCTCTGATACCAATTGTTGGACCGGAAACGGCGACCAGAGGGGGGGTGAATGGGAGCTTTTAAAATTTCGGGCTAAAAACTAGCCTTCGGTTTCAGTTCTGTCTCCTGCGGAACAGACTTCGAACACAACCTTCGAAGGTCTGGTTCGGAGGTACTTCGACACCTTCGAACACAGGCTTCGGAGGATCAAAAGTTCGAAGCCAAGAAGACTTCGCTCCACTAACAACCCTCGAAAATCTACTCTGCTAAGTCAGTGCAGGCTCCGCACACGGGGTGCTACGAGCAGGCTTCGCACTTCACCCTTTGCAAGAGTGGACAGCCCTCTGAGGACTTCGACCAAGTACTTGGCGACAGCAACTGGTGCTGGGCTTCGTACGCGAAGGTCTACACGCACACAAAATGGACCACGCTAAGGGCTTCGACACAAGAAGCACTACGGGAAAAGATCAGGGCTTCGCTAGTAAGCAGCGAGGTCTTGCCTCGTGTTACACAGAGCGACAGCACACTGAAAAACACACTTCGCAAGAAAAACACCCTTCGCCAACACAAGCTTCGGTGCACTAAGACTAGCGAGGTATGTAAAACGAGCTCAAGCAAAAGCACAAAGAGGCAGGGCTTCGCCGCTTGAACAAGGAACACAAAATAAATTGAACTCTAGATGAAAACCAGTGAGGTCTGTGTGTACAGGAGCTCAACAGTAAATGCTCAAAGTGTTAAATGTTACCTACCGAGCCCCCATATTTATAGCCCACGGCTTCATCCTAAGGAAGTGACTACATTACCCCTAGGGTTTACATTCATTTTGTCTCTTCAGAACTAAGGGGTACAAAAGGTAGTCCACCTTTATTTTGGAGGCTTCTCTGTCAGCTGCAGAGGGGACAGTGTCAGCCTTTTCCAGAACAGACAGTGTCAGCCTTTACAGTGTTGACTTCTGGAACCTCCCTTCGCACGCGAGGGGTGCGGAAGCTTCGGCGAGAAGCCTGCAGCCTGTTGGCCTTCGCTCCGCCGAAGAAGTCCTTCGATACAGTGACAGTTTTGAGCTGAAGCCGTCAAAGCCCTTGGGCCTTCGCACCACCACCTCCGGAGTGGATCACCACGGCTTCGCAGCTACTCCCAGCTCGAACACCGTCCGTCCATGTACCGAAGCCATGCATGGCCGAAGCACCTCAAGTCAACCTTACTCCGAAGCCCCACCTTCGGAGTTCCACCCTTCGAAGTCCCTCCTTCGTCCAAGGCCTCCGCATGAAGCATTCCATGAGCACTTCGTCGCAGTGCCTCTTCCCGAGCACATTCCTCGACGAGCCTCACCCGGACCATGCCTTCGATGCGCCTCGACTTCTGAGACCTTCGTCGGGCACCTTCGAATGTCTCCTTCCGGAGCACACTTCGAACTCCTTGCCTCCGCAGAGGACTTGTTCCACCAACTCCGAAGTCACTCCATTCGGAGTACCTTCGAAGTGCCTCACCTCCGAGGACTTGTCTCGGAGCACCTTCAGCCGGAGCCACGCTCCGCACTCTCTGCCTTCACCTGGCACGACTCGACCCGAGGACCGACCCGGACCACCTTCGCAGCCACCGTGACGGAGCTCCCCGCTCCCCTGGCATCAAGCCTCCTGCTTGACCCAGGTTCACCCGGCTCGAACCTTGTCCGTCGCCTCCGAAGTCCCTGCGCACCACAGACAAGCAAACAAGTGTATCCAGTACTCCGGAGACCTCTCCGGGTTAGCAACCTCCGGTACACACTCCGGTGTACCGCCCAAAGTACCGAAGCCATCAGTACGAACCCAGTCATCGTGTACTGCCGGACCCCTCCGACGAGCACACTCCGCTGCACAGCTGCAGCAAGCAAACACCGAACACCCTTCGGTGAACCACCTCCAAAACACCCTTCGGAGGTACCACCTCCGAAACCCCTCCGGAGGTACCCTTCGAACAGAGGGTAAAATCCAGTCAATCACTCATCACAAAACACCGAAACCAACCCTTGGTTTCTCACACTCAGCTGGAGCTGAAAGATGCTCAAGCCACTGTCGTCACACCCTCTGTTCATTGCCCATCTCATCTAGCTGCCTTAGCTGAGCTGAAATCCAAGGATGATGAACATTTGGGTGATTTGGAGAGGTTGAGAGCTGAGCTTGCCCAGACTAGGCTAGAGCTTGAGACACTGTCAGTTCCACCCACTGTCTGTGAGAACTGTCTGTCTCTTAGAATGGAGTTGATTAAGCTGAAAGCTGAAAAGTCTGTCCAAGTAGAGACTGAGTGTGAGACCTGCTTGTCTCAGGTGGAGGTTCTAGCTTCCTTGAGAGAGGAGGTAGCAGATTCTCAGAATGAGAACTTTTACCTCCGTTCTATCCTGAGTTGGATCAGTGCCAGAGAGCCACAGCTTGGCATGATGATCCAGCAGTTCAAAAGGCATGATGGGTTTGGAGTAGGTTACACCTACACTAAGGCTGACTTTGAATGTGCCATTAGCCGGGCAGTGGAGTGGAGTAAAAATGACTCCAGAGCAAAGGTATCCCAAGACTCACTCCACTGAGTCCTCCCAGGCTTGTCAGCCAAAGGATGGAGTGATTCATGAACCACCCAAAGCTCCACCCAAGAAGCCTATCTGGGTTCCTAAGCCCAAACTCCTCCACTCTTCTCTAGACTCTCTTCCTGGACCCTCTCAGCCCAAGAAGACGACACCCAACACCACTAAGCCCAAAAACCCCAAGCCTCAACCACATCCCAAGAAGCCCACCTACCATTGTGAGTATTGTCAGAAAGAAGGGCATCTTGCGGAGTTTTGCTTTAGGAGGAGGCGTGTTGAGAGAGCAGAGCGTGCTCGTGGTGATCAGGAG
The DNA here is from genome assembly GCA_019279435.1 of Zizania palustris. Classification (NCBI taxonomy): domain Eukaryota; kingdom Viridiplantae; phylum Streptophyta; class Magnoliopsida; order Poales; family Poaceae; genus Zizania; species Zizania palustris. Next base: position 111,196,254 of record JAAALK010000079.1, on the reverse strand, counting down.
CAGTTCTACCAGCAGGATGGTAGACTGTGTGTTCCTCGACGTGGGGAGAGGCTGGAGGCTAGGCCGCGTCGTGTAGGTGGTGGTAGAGGAGACGACTTTCTTGCCCGTGCTCCAGTTGGTGGTGTCCGTTCCGGCAGAGTTCTAGACCGTGTTGGCTACGGTCCTGGACCTCGTGGCCGCAGGATTAGGCAAAACCGAGGACCGCGCTTTGAGCCGCGTTTTGGTCCAAACTCTATTGATGATTTTCACTTTCCATCTTTTGTGCAGATGGCTCGACACTGGTTTAGCTCTTTTGCTAAACCTGGTGCCGGACCATTTGCTCCCACTTACAGCCACTGATTGTGCAGGATCGGGGACTGGAAGACGTTTGGATTATGGACTCAGGATGCTCCCGCCTCATGACGGGACATCGCAGATGGTTCTCCAGTCTCACTCCCCCGAGCTCCAAAGAATACATTACTTTCGGGAACAGTGGTCAAGGGAAGAGCTTGAGAACTTTGTCCGTAATCGGGTTTGGACACTAGTTGAGCCTCCACCAGGATGCAACCCCATAGGCACCAAGTGGGTATTCAAAAACAAACAAGGTGAAGATGGGGTTGTGGTGCGCAACAAAGCCCGACTAGTTGCCCAGGGTTATTGCCAGAAGGAAGGTATTGACTTTGAAGAAACCTTTGCTCCTGTTGCCCGTCTTGAGTCCATTCGTATTCTTCTAGCTTTTGCCGTTTCGAAGGGTTTTAAGCTTTTTCAAATGGACGTCAAGAGTGCTTTTCTGAACGGGTTCATAGAGGAGGAAGTGTATGTTAGGCAACCCCCCGGCTTTGAGAACCCTAAGTTTCCTCGACATGTTTTTAAAATGCAAAAAGCTTTATACGGGTTAAAGCAAGCCCCCAGGGCTTGGTATGACCGGTTGAAGCAGTTTTTGTTGGGGAAGGGCTTTGTGATGGGTTATGTGGATAAAACTCTCTTTTTGCTCAGAGTTGCTTCAAACTTCTTAGTCGCTCAGATTTACGTGGACGATCACTACTACAAAGCGACACTGTAGCGGCGGGCAAAAATGACCTATAGTGGCGGGCATCCAGTCCGCCACTGCTCTAACGCCACTGCTATCGCTGGTTAGCAGTGGCGGTCAGAGCGCCCGCCACCGCTGTGTCAACAGTGGTGGCGGGCGCGCTGACCTCATCTGCCCGCCACTACTATTATCAATAGCAGTGGCGGGCAGCTGATGTCAGTGCGCCCACCACCAATATGTCAACAGCAGTAACGGGCGCGCTGACCTCATCTGCCCGCCACTACTGTTATCAATAGCAGTGGCGGGCAGATGATGTCAGCGCGCCCGCCACCACTGTGTCAACAGCAGTAACGGGCAAGCTACCTCATCTGCCCGCCACTGCTGTGTATAAGCCATAACACAGAATGCTGTGATCCCAAAGCAAAACACAGAAATTATATGCTTCACATAGCCATCCACATACACAGCAGCAAAACATCCACATATCCACATACACATCCACAACAACAACACATCAACACAACAACCATCCATCTCATCAATTTTCAAAAATTTACAAAGTTTACATTCTTCCGGTTTATGTTTCACAATAACCATCCATCAACACAATTCATTGTTTCACAAATACATGCTCATGCGGTTTATGTTTTCTTGGAAGGCTAACTCATATCTTAATTGGTTCGCCTTTTCATTCTTCCGGCCCAATCATACAGAGTTGGATGCTTGGCCACTTCACTCTCAGGATCGAAAAATACTCCAAGCTCATGAAGAATCTCATGCATCGTGAAGCGGCACATCCTTGATACGATTTCGTACATTTGTGATTCAGAGAGTTGGCTCTTCTGGGCAACGGTTGATGGACCTGACGCCTGCATACGTAAAATATAAGTACATACGCTGCAAGTTATATTAGATTAACACACAAGAAATCAACTTACTTCTTTAGTATCCTCAGATACTGTCCGCCCAAACTTTCCTAAGTTATTGCTCATGAAATCACAAGTATAGTAGCCACAATGCACGGAACCAAGAGATTGTTTGTGACACTTCAAAATAGACAAAGTTAGAACGATATATAGTTTGGCTTTATCAATTGAATTAACAAATTTAAAAATATAATATTACCGGATAGTTGGTTCTGATAAGCATTTATTTCGGCCTTTGTGGATCATGTGGGCCACCTAACTTTTCCACGTAGTATCTATATGCACTCTGAATAACATTTAATATATCTTGATATTCTTTTTGGGGTTTGTCGAGCGAGTCGAGCACATAAACCCTTGAGCTCTTTGGGTATATCAAAAGTGCAATCCAATGATCACTATCGAAAGAAGTAATATATGATTATGTTAGTTTCATAATCGATAAATCGTGATTAAGTGGATATAGTGGGTATACTTACTTAAAGTTATATGCCCCACTTATCATTTCTCTGTCCTTCCATTGATCCATGCACCGCGCAATATACAACGCGGCACAACTCCTTTTGTTCTTCTTAAGTTTGTCTTCGTCTTTATTGAACATCTTTCTTTGAAATTTTTTCTTACCCGCAGTCCAGTACTTGCTATCATTCTGGTTTAGTGTCGGGTTCAGCGCACTTTGGCTTATTAATGACGGGTTTAAGTACCCATACAATTTATACTCGTCACCGCGTGAATTACAACTGCATATGTTATAAAACAATAGTCAATATAAGACATTATTTATTTTTGCTTTGTATTGACAAAGTATAAAGTACTTACATGCACCAGAGCATCATGCTTGTGATGTCGGTTCGCTTCAGACAAAACATCCGATGGAAGTCGTCAAAAAATAGTGCAAGCTTAAACTCTGGGCAGTTGAATATTTCTTGTGGAACCTTCAGTTCTATTTGTGTTACTCCTAACGAAGACGCTTCGAGGTACCAGTCATGAAATGTTTTCATCGTCCAAGGCATACAATTAAGTACTCCTTGGGGTAATAATGGTTTGCCTGGTTCGTATTCGATATAATCCTCATCTCCGTAGGTCCTCTTATCAACAGAAAGTGAGCCTGCATGCTTTTGTACTGGAGCCTTTATAGGAGCCACTTCGGGCATAGAACGTGTTTGCCCCATAGTAGTAAAAAAATTATGCATCTCAGATTTCAGCGCAGAACACTGCTCAGCTTGAACAGTTATCTTGTGGATTGCTGGCTTTGGGCATGCATCTTGTTTTTCAGGCTCGGCAGCAACTAGCACTGGCAATTTTGTTATGGGCTTGGCCAACGGCACTTGAGGATCAGCCGGAACTGGCACTTGAGGCTCATCCGGAACTAGCACTTGAGGCTCAGCCGGAACTAGCACTTGAGGCTCAGCCGGAACTAGCACTGGCCATTTGATCTGGCTCTGGCACATTTGTGTTGGGCTCATTAGTGGGCTCAAGCACTGGCACTGGCTTTGTCACTTGAGGATCAGAAGTCACTTTCGATTCTGTCACTTCTGCCACTTTATTGGGCACTGGCTCTTCCTCTGCCTTTTCCTCTATTTCACGCTCATCAACAGGTGATAAAGATCCTATATTTTGCACATCCTGAGATGAAAGATATGTGGGGGATTGTGATGAGACAATAGGTGATTTACTCTGAGAACTTGTCTGCAGTAATTTGATATCTCGGCTCGCCCATAGGACAAAGTTATTTAGAGCATCTCCGATTGTCTCAATCCTCTCATCAGGCATTGGAAGATCCAAGGGGTCATTAATAAATCTGTCATTGGTGATCTCATTGACCTGAACCTTGGTATAGTCAGCAGGAATAGGCCGATTGTGAAATAAATCCCCTGGCATAGCAATACCTCGTGCAGCCTCTTGGGAATGCCCTTTGCGCCCTATCGGTACATGCAGGCTGCATGGTGTGTCCTATTTAATATAATTTACAAGAAATTTGTCTTGTACTGAGCCAACACTGCTTGGTACGTCGAGTCGTACCTCTGCCACAATTATTTGTCTAGCTGCAGCCTGCATTATGTTTGGATTCTCGTTAATAAATTCAAAAAAGTGTCGCTCCCACTCTGCACGGCGCTCTGCGGCGTCGTCTGTGCGTGCTTGACGCTTCTTGTATGTGGCACCCTCCTGTTTCTTGAAAGTATTTTTCAAGGGTGCTATAGAAGAGACACCTCGGGTGCGCCCTCGATGTTCCTCGTTTCCGAGAGCAGATGTAAGCTGGTCATTACATCCCTCGGGCTTGAACTTTCCAGTCTTCTCCAACTCAGTGATTTCCTGTGCTTTCTGGAATACTTCACTAGTCCGTGAGTCGGAGAGCATATATTGGCCCACGGGTGTTTTTTTAGCTTGACCTAGGAGCCATCTCTTAGTGCGCTGATCAGCACCTGAAAACTGTTCAGGTAACCCAACCGCACGGTCCTCCTCCTCCTTTCTACTCCACTCATCCTCCTTGGCCTTATATCCACCTGGCCCATGTTTATGGGGGAACTTATTCTTCTTATTAAGTTCTTTGAACATGATGCTCTCTTGTTTGGCTTCTTCCGAGCAATGCTGCATTTTGAATTCGTTCCATTCATTTGGCATTATAAAGCTGTAGTCGTTGAGTGGCGACTCATCTTTCTGAAGGTATTGTGTGTTCAGTTTAGTCCTAAATGTACGGAGAGCCTTCCCGATAGTCTTCAATGTGGCAGCTTTAGCGTCTTCTAAGCGGTCTTCCGGGAATTTATAATGCGCTTTTATATGTTGCCACAATTCGTTCTTTGTAGCTTCAGGGACAGTCTTCCAATTTTTCCAAACTATCTTACATCGCTCCCTGGCGAGACATCCACAGTAGTTACGCCACTTCGCTGTGATAGCTGACTTGGGCCAGTTTACTACTGTAGCCTCAGAAGTAATAGCAGTAGTAAACTGATCACAGTGTCAAAGGTGAAAAATGTATGAAAACTCTTCTTGGCTACAGTCGTCAGCTATTACTTCTGAAGCTACTATATTAATCCTCAAGTTAGGAGATTGTGTTGTTCTCTCTCTCTCTTGTGTTGTTGAGGCCTCAGCGTATTTTGTGTTGTTTTTCAAATATGTTCATGGCTGCCATGGAACCGTGAGCACATCCATTCCCAGTCAGCAACACGAGAAAGAAGAAGTTGTTGACCGGAATGGATGTGTCCCACGGCTTGATGACATACACGAGAGAACTCAATTACTATTTGCATCATAGGCCTCTAAAAGTTGTTCTAAAAAAGTGGTAATGTGGTATGCAATATTTCTCATGGCATAACTTAGATATAGAAGACTTCACTCAAGAACTAGAGGGGGGGTGAATAGGCGCCTCGACAAAATCATGTATCGTTCGATACAAACAACCAAATGCCCTACTTGTACCATCTTATTCAGGACCATCCCATTCAAGTGAACCATCCCATACATATTCAACTTCATAATTGGCGGGAGAAGATTAGGGCATAGGATTTTCACACGGCAGGAGCGAAATATTTATATAGGCGGATTAGCAGTGGCGGGCATGATGACGTCCCTTCTCCCCTCTTCAAATATACCACAAGTATAACTAGTTTAGTTAGTTTAGTTATCTTTGAAGCCTTTGTCCATACAACACTGCATAATTGAATGCAAACACTGCATCTATAGTTGATTTTGAGGATAAGCTCTAAGCGTGCTCATAATTCATAATAATGTAATTAACACTTTATTAGGAAAATAATGTTATTAACACTATCTTCAAAAATTATGTGTTTAGCACCATACAAATAAAAATGTAATTAAAATTTTATCGGCAAAATAATGGAAACTATCCTAAAATCCTAGATTCGACACTACAGTGACGATTTGTAGTAGTGCATCTTGTCAAACATGATCATTCATCATTCAGTTTGTAATGGATTCCTAGTTCCTCCCATCCTGATAAAGCACATATATTTCTCACTATTCTCATCATCCTAGTGCCATTTGCCATCTTGATCCCAGCAAAATTAACATGTGCTTCATGTTTGATCAACTTTGATTTGATATATCCTTGATTTTCACAACATATAGGAAGATCGATGAGACACTCGATCGATGAAGTTAGCTATCAATAAGGTATATGTGTATGCAGCGAAATAGGACAGGGCGCAACAAGGGCACATGCACAAGTATATATATCCATCCATCCAAAAAAATTGATTATTTGCCACTCTAAAGATGTCTTCTTCAATTACGATGTCATTATTAAGACTAACATGTAGACTCATTTATATCAATAAATATAGATCCATGTGACAAAAATATAAAGCCACTTCTCAGTGGTAAATTATCAAATATCTCGTAAGCATTCATAGGCAGACCCACCCAAGGCTTTGGCCATCCTAGGCTAGTGTTCATGTGAGATGCTCACATGGGACATTTACTACTGTTTTGCCCAGCAAAATTTATTTCTACTTTTTGTCTGTCTTTAGATGCCTAGAAAATTTCAGGTCCGCTTTTATATGCATCACATGAGTTTAGCCTACTCTCATCCATGACCTAATTAACATATGTGAATTGATGTTAAAAAGGGCACTAGCTGACCTTTTTTTCAGCACGATGGCGACGAGTGGAGGGCGGCGACACGGGCTCCGGATGGTGGTGATGTGTGGAGGGCGGCAGTGCGGGATCCGGGACGGCGGCGTGGGCTCGGGGATGAAGGAGACGGGCTCCAGGGACGGTGGCGGCGCGTGCTCCGGGACGACGGCGACGGGCTTCGGGGATGGCGGCGACGGCTCCAGGAGCGACGAGCGGAGTTCGGTGGCGACGGGCCCCGAGGGTGGCGTGGGCTGTGAGAGCGATGTGCGGAGTTTGGTGGCGACGTCCTTCGGGGATGATGACGACGGGCTCCGAGGGCGGCGGGGGCTCCGGGAGTGGCGGCAATGGGCAGAGTTCGGCGCACGGGAGTTAGAAATGAAACTAGGTTTTCGGACGGCGGGAGCAAAAACTTTTATATAGGTGGATTAGTAGTGGCGGGCATGCTGATGTCATCCTGCCCACCACTGCTATCCTTTTAGTAGTGGCGGGCAAAGACATAGTAGTGGCGGGCTGCTGACGTCACCGACCGCCACTACTAGGGTTTAGTCTGGGCGGGTGGAAAAAAGTATAGTAGTGACGGGCATACGCTGACATCAGCATGCCCGCCACTACTAAAAGGATAGCAGTGGTGGGCTGGTGACGTCATCATGCCCGCCACTACTAATCCGCCGCTGGTGGGGTTATCTAGTATATGTTGCCACTCATGTCGAGAAACACTTAGTAGCGCAGTGGTGCGGGGGTTGCTTTGGTGCCATGCGGTTCGAGGTTCGAACCTTGCTGCCGGCAGGCGGTTTGAGGTTCGAACCTTGCTGCTAGCATCCAAACATTTTTTTACATTTTCATGACTTTTTTATTCATGTTTAAATTCTAGTTTGAACTTGATTTTTTAACAATAAAAATACATCATAACTTATCAAATTTAAAAATTTGGTATTTTTCTGCCTCACTTTACTTTTTTTATTTCATTAATAAACATGTACAATAAAAATACATCATAACTTATCTATAGTTTATTCTTCCTTTGAAATTGAAACTTTTTATACAATAAAAATACAACACCAATATTCTAATTGCAAAAATTGGTATTTTTCTCTCTTAGTTTACTGTTTTTATTTCATTAAGTGTGTTTTTATTACATGTTGTTACGATATGATCGAGACTTTGTAGCGCGGTGGTGCGGGGGCTCGCTTTTGACACATCATGTTTATTTGAAAGCAAGTAAACAAACACAAGTCTAGGCTAGGGAAACCAGCTTACACATCGAAACACACTACTGGTCAAACCCAAAAGAAAGATATGGTTTGGAGCTTCTTCTTCTTCCTCGGCACAAACCCAACCTATTTCTGGTTAAACAGATTAAAAGCCTCAACTTGCCAATCCTCAACCAACTCGGCATCATCAGGCAGTCTAAACTGCTCTCCATGTTCCTGAACAAGAAAATACACGCGACGGCAATAGTGAGAACAACTTATTATCAATGATTGAATCGGATGATAAAAAATATAAAATTTGCATAAAAAGAGCATCTTGCCTCCTTCCTCCTCTTGCTGTCGCATTGCTCTACATGCTTCCCTTTTCCACCACTAGCCTCGGCATGTTTCCCTCTACCACCGGTTGTCTCATCATTCTTCCGTTTGCCAACACTTACCCTATCTGGTTGCGGCGATCGCGAGTCGTCCTCCGAGTCGGAGTCCATTATGAGAATCACTTTCTTTGCCAAACAACTGCAAACTATACCATCATGTACCTTATGTTTACCGCATTTGCAAACCTCACACACGCCACTTGATGTAGAGTCTGAGGATCACCTGTTTGGTTCAATCTTAGGAGGAGCCATCTGCAATTTTTTTGTCACATTGATATAACATTACAAAACCCTAAGCTAGTAATATTATAGTGCATTAAAAAACATTATTATTATAGTGGAATTTTTTTTCTCATAAATTTTTTATAGTACATTAAAAAACATTATTGTTATAGTGGAATTTTTTTTCTCAGAAATTTTTTACAGTAGATTAAAAAACATTATTTTTATAGTGCATTCTACTAGTAATATTATACTAAATTATATTACCACGCATAAATTAATATAACAATCCTCCATCATTTTGACCCTAAGCTCGAATAAAATAAGACCAAAGATAGGTTAATAATCATTTACTGATTGACTGGATGGCGGCGACGGGCGGCGCCGACGGGCTCTGAGGAAGGCGGCGACGGGCGGAGGGCAGCGGCGACGGGCGGAGGGCAGCGGCGACGTGCTCCGGGACGTCGACGGCGGCGACGGGAGGAGGGGGGCGACACGGGAGTTTAGGGTTTAGAAAATGAAACAAGGTTTTCGGACGGCGGGAGTGGAAAGTATATATAGGTGTCTTAGTAGTGGCGGGCATGATGACGTCATCCAGCCCGCCACTACTAAGTGGTTATTTCACTCGACTTAGTGGTGGCGAGCTGATGACATCATGCGACCGCCACTACTAAACGGATAGCAGTGGCCGGCTGGTGACGTCATCCTGCCCGCCACTACTGCCTCTGGTGGGGTTATCTAGCATACGTTGCCACTCATGTCGAGAAACACTTAGTAGCGCAGTGGTGCGGGGGTTGCTTTGGTGCCATGCGGTTCGAGGTTCGAACCTTGCTGCCCGCAGGCGGTTTGAGGTTCGAACCTTGCTGCTAGCATCCAAACATGTTTTTTACATTTCGATTCTAATTTTCAATACTGTTGGCCCCAAAAATTAAATATTTTTAAAAATTTTCTATTGATGTTTAATTAAATCCTCATTTGATCTTGAAAATGTTTTAATAATAAATGACATAATTCATTTTACAACTAAACATAAATGATCTAGCCTTGCACTAATTTTCCATCGCCATTGGTGCGTAGATAAGGAACCTTGCTGCCCGTAGGCGGTTTGAGGTTCGAACCTTGCTGCTAGCATCCAAACATGTTTTTACATTTCTATTCTAATTTTCAATACTGTTGGCCCCAAAAATTAAATATTTTTAAAAATTTTCTATTGATGTTTAATTAAATCCTCATTTGATCTTGAAAATGTTTTAATAATAAATGACATTGGTGCGTAGATAAGGAATCACACTGCCAAATGACAGTTTTGCTTCAACCACATTGGTCCTTGATATGTCAACGAAAAACGGCACCTCATCAAACTGATTGTATTCTTCTTCGTGTTCGACTCCATCAACTCCAACAATTCTTTGTTTTCCTGGAGAAACAATGTATTTTTTCTCATCTTTAGGATCAAGTATGTAAAATACTTGTGCCACGGATTGAGCGAGTATCCAAGGGTCATCTTTATAAGCCACCTTATTAAGGTCAACTATCGTAAACCCGTAATCATCCACCTCCACACCTTCTGGATGTCTGACCCACTGACACTTAAATACAGGGATTTCTATAGAGTTCCCGTAGTTAAGTTCCCATATTTCTTCGATGTATCCATAGTAAGCATTCTTTTGTCCAGTGCTATCTTCTGCTTCTCCTCTGACACCACTATTTTGGCGTTGACTCTTTTGATCCTTTGCTTTGGTATAGAATGTGAAACCATTGATGTCATATGCTTGCCATGTTTTAACCATGCTCAATGGACCGTAAGACAATTTATTTATCATCATCTCTTCGTCGGTTTCTCTGATCGAAAGGTTTAGATCCCTCAGCCATGATGTGAAATAAATTTTGTGTTCTTTCATAATCCATTGTTCATCGCGATCTTCATTCTTTTCACGAAGCTCTTGCAGGTGTTGTTCAACTTATGGTCTCATAATCGCCAACTGATGCATTACACTGTAATGTGATTCTCTTATTCTTTGGTAACTATTGTCTCGTATGATTTTCCTGCCTTTAGTTCCTTTACCGGAGAGTCTTCCATGGTGCCGGGACACGGGAACTCCTATTGGTCTTCCATCTCTTATGTAATCTGCGTAGCACTCAATGACTTCCTCAGTCGTGTAGCCCTCTATCATGGAACCCTCTGGATAAGCACGATTTCGTACGTAACCCTTGAAGATAACCATTAGACGCTTGTACGCATACATATTGTGCAGGTACGTTGGACCGAGAACAAAGATTTGGTCTGCTATATGTATCATATAGTGCTCCATAATATCAAAATATGAAGGAGGAAAGCACATCTCAAGCTGACACATAGTCTCCCTCATTTGTTTACGTAATTCATTTAACTCTTCAGTGTCGATCACCTTCTTTGATATGACATTGAAGAAGTGACACATGCGTGTTATCACCATCTTCAGAAATGAATGTTTGACTCCTCTTACTGCGATGGCGAGGAATAGCCCAAGCATAACATGACAATCATGAGTGTTGTAGCCGCTCATCCTCAAATCTGCTACGGAGACAATATTCTTTATATTCGTTGAGAATCCTGTTGGAACTCTAATTCCATGTAGACACCTGCAGATTGATCTTTTCTCGTCAATTGTCAGGTTATAGCTAGCAGCCGGAAGGAAAAATTTTCCATTGGCCCTTTCCTGTGGGTGAAGCTCGGGTCTAATTCTGAGAGTTTGAAGGTCCCTTCGTACTTTGAGTCCATCTTTTGATTTGCCCGGTATGTGTAACAAAATACCGATAGTGCTTTCGAAGGCATTCTTCTCAACGTGCATTGTATCGATAGCATGACCAATGTCCAACTCCTTCCAATAGGGCAAATATCTAAAGAAGATCGACTGCTTTTTAAATGGAGCGTCCTTTGAAATTTTTTCAGATTTCTTCCTCTTCTTTCCGAAAACAACTTTGATATTCTTTACCATTTCGAATAGAAATTTGCCATCTCGATTTCGTGGAGGCTGTCCAAGCTCGATTGTACCGTCGAAATGGTTCCTATTTCTTCGATATTTGTGGTTTTTTGGTAAAAATCTGCGGTGTCGCATATATATCGTCTTAACGAATGATGGAAGATGCATAGATTCTGTCTGGTCCACACACACTACACATGCTGTCTTTCCTTTAACCTGTCCTGTTAGGGACATGCGTCCTGGGTTGTCAGCTATGGTGCAAAAGATTATGGCTCTTAGATTGAAGTGCTCTTTCTTGTGCTCATCCCACACACAGACACCATGTTCCCATAGACGTTTCATATCCTCCATCAAAGGTTCTAGAAAGATATCAATGTCATTGCCAGGTTGTTTTGGACCAGAAATTAGAGTAGTGAGCATAAGGTATTTTCTTTTATGGCACAACCATGATGGAATGTTGAACAAGCATAGAAAGACTGGCCACGTACTATGTGGGTTCCTCATCTCACCGAAGGGATTCATTCCATCCATGCTAAGTCCCATCCTGATATTTCTAGGATCGTCCGAGAAATCTGGATGGGCCAGGTCAAATGATTTCCACTGCCTAGCATCCGCAGGGTGCCGAAGTTTTCCGTCCTTCTTTCTCCCAGCGAATTGCCAGATTAATAGTTCAGCATCTCTAGGATTAGAGAACATACGTTTCAAGCGATCAATCACCGGTAGGTACCACATTACTAAGGCTGGAACTTTCCTCTCCATCTTTTTTCCAGGATGGTCTTCAATAACATTTTTATTCCTCTTCTGCAACCTCTTATTATTCTTCTTCTGGTGGTCATTGTAGTCCTGCACAGAGTCATTTGGACGTTTGTATCGACTCGTGTTGCACTGTGGACATCTCTCTAACAATCCATACTCTTTTCGAAATAGGATACAGTGGTTCGGGCATGCATGAATCTTCTGAACGCCCAAAGTCAACGGACAAATCATCTTCTTTGCTTCGTACGTATCAGATGGTAAACCATTTGGTTTTGGCAAAACCTTTTTTAGGAGTTGTAAAAGATCTGAAAAACTAGTGTCAGACCATCCATTGCTGGCCTTCAGTTTCATAAGCTCAAGAATTGTGTACAACACAGTATACTGCTTATCGCATCCGTGGCGTTCCTCGTAAAGAAGGTTTTTTGATGCTTTGTCGAGTGCTTCAAAGTTATCGTATCCTTTGGTTGTAGTTCTCTGCAACAACACCTCAGGCGCAACATTTCGCATCAGTTCCTCCACATCAAAGGTGTCATCATCATCATGTTGATCAACATCATCATGTGTTATGTCGGATGTATGATCACAACCTCTTCTATGTTGATGAGCATCTTGCGGCACATCAGAATCTTCAGGAGGATTTTGGCCCATCTCACCGTGTTTCGTCCATATATAATAGTTCTTCACGAAACCATTTTTCAACAAGTGAAATCGTATGGTTTCACGATCAGAACACGGATACATCGCTTCGTTTTTACAAACTTTACAAGGACAATATATTGCCTCTTCACTCTGACGGGAAGCATATTGTGCGGCAGCTTCAGTAAATTCAGTTACTCTGTTAAAATATGCCACCACATCTCCGTCGTTGGACGAGTACATCCAGGACCTGTGCTCCATCTAAAACATATATTATTTGAAAAAATATTAATAAAATCATTATTGTAATTTTAGTAATTTACAAATTGAAAATATATTGATTTATTATCGCTCATAACAACATTAATTAAAAATCCTCAATGCTTTAATTAAAACTACTTATTAAGCAGAAAAAATTATTAAATAAATTAACTATATTGGTTTCTCTCTCTCTCTCCAAACAACATAACTCTAGATCTATAATCATAAATCAAATTAAAAAAGAGATTAAAATGATGTAAATCAATATACAAGTGATGAATAATTGTGAGGAGGGTCATATTTGTTCATTTGGGCGAAGGTAACACTGTAAATGGAAGATTATTTGAAAATTTCTATTCACAAACCCTAAATTAGTAAAATGCTAATAACTCATTGTATACATGATTAAATACAAAATAAATGTGAGATTCGGCATGGATTTACCTCCTAGAATGAAATCCTTCAAAAGAAACGAAAACAAAGCCTCCCCCTCTTTATCTAGATTTTTGTCGCCATTGTACGGACAAAATTAAATGCGAACTGCGGTAGAGCTCGGGGAGGAAGAAGCTACGCATTTATAGCTAGAATAGTAGTGGCGGTCGCAAGTGATGTCATCAATACTTTAGTGGCGGCCATATTAGCAGCGGCGGGCAGCACCAGCGCCCGCCACTGCTATTGGTACAATAGTGGCGGTCCGGGATGACGTCAGCACCGACCGCCACTACTTTACCAACAATAGTGGCGGGCGCCGATGCTGCCGTCAGCACCAGCAACTGTAGTGGCGGGCATCTAATGGCCCGCCACTACAGTGGTTTTGCCCAACGCCACTACAATGACGATTTGTAGTAGTGGATATTATCTTTGGCGGTAATACTAATGATCTTGTGTCCAAGTTTTCTGAGCAGATGCACAGTGAGTTTGAGATGAGCCTCATGGGTGAGCTCAAGTATTTCTTAGGGCTCCAGATCAAGCAGACCAAGGACGGCACCTTCATCCACTAAGGTAAGTACACTCGTGATATGTTAAAGAAATTTGACTTTGGTGGTGAATTGAAGCCGCAGATGACCCCGATGGGCACTTCTGGGGGTATGGACAAGGACGAGAGCGGCGTCAAGGTCAACGAGAGGGAGTTTCGAGGGATGATCGGTTCGCTGCTGTACCTGACGGCAACAAGACCGGACATACAGTTCACCGTGGGACTTTGCGCTCGTTTTCAGGCTTCACCACGCGCGTCTCATCGGCAGGCTGTCAAGCGCATTTTTAGGTATCTCAGTTATGCGCCCGATCTTGGTCTTTACTATTCAGCTTCATCATCTCTCGATTTATCTTGCTTTTCGGATGCCGACTTTGGTGGGTGCCGGTTGGATCGCAAGTCGACTTCTGGTACTTGCCAGTTTCTTAGTTCTTCTCTTGTCTCTTGGTCTTCTCGAAAGCAATCTGGAGTTGGTCTTTCGACCACAGAGGCTGAGTACGTAGCTGCTGCTAGCTGCTTCTCACAGTTAGTTTGGATGATTTCCACTCTGCGAGATTTTGGGTTGTTCTTTCCTACCAGAGTTCCGTTATTTTGCGACAGCACTAGTGCAATTAGTGTAGGGAAAAACCCATGTCTTCATTCAAAAACCAAATGTAGGACCGAAAGTAGCGACCAGAGGGGGGGTGAATGGGCGCCTTAAAAATTCTTCCGAATCAATGGCCTGTTCCCAATACCCAACACACCTCAAAAGACTACGCAGCAGAAAATAAACAGAAGGCCTAAGTCTAAAGGTTTCTATCCTAGAAGCAACTGATGATAAACCGTGTAAAACTAAAGTAGTGCAACTAGGCAGATGAACAAGTTGTAACAGGCCTAAACTTCTCAAAGAATTGATCTAAGTATGTGTAAGATGAAAAGAGAAGTTACTGTCCAAATTTGTCTCCTGTTCGGAACTTGGCGAAGCCCCCTTCGCACGTCGAGGTCTGCTTCGGAGGTTGGTGACGGAGTCTGTCCGAGATGCCGAAGGTGTCACGGTCTAGCCTAGTTCGAAGTGACAAGATGCGAAGAGTACTTCGGAGCGAAGTATAACAGTGCTGGAGCCTGGTTCGAAGTATGTACTTCGAAGACAAGGTTTCGAACACAGCTTCGAACCAAGAGCTTCGGACCAAAGTGACAGAGTCGGAGCCTGCTTCGAAGTGTGCACTTCGAAGACAGAACTTCGAACACAACTTTGAACCAAAAGCTTCGAAACAAAACCTTCGAACAGAAAGCTTCGAACACAACACACAAACGGACAACCTTCGAACAAAGAAGCGAAGCCTGTCACGCGACAGAAAACAAGTCCGAAGCCAATGCTCTACCTTCGAAAAGAGCAAACTCCGAAAAGAGAGGCGAAGGGTGACACGCTACACAGAAGTCAGTGCGAGGCCTAGCGGAGCTACAAGCTTCGAACCCAACTTCAAAACTTGTCGAAGTATGGACTTCGAACAGATAGGGCCGAAGCCCCTTCGCACTATTGTTCGAAGTATGCGATGCTGACGATCAGGGAGATGCTACGAAGCTTAGCAACACAGAAAGCAGACCAAATACCGAAGATCGAACGAAGCCTTCGAAAGAGATAAATCGAAGCCTACCCTGCGAAACTGAGCGGCTTCGAACAGAGAGTAGCTTCGCTCGAAACACAGCCAAAAAGGTGACAGACCCTGTCAGCCTCGATCGAAAAGGCTGTGCAGTAGAAGGTGAAAAGCTGCACAGACTACTGTAGCTACAGGAAAGTAGTACTACTTGCAACGGCAAGAACTAGTACTCAGTTTGTGAAGAACAAAAGCAACAGAAGAAGCTTATCCTCACGAAATAAATTCAGCAGCCCGTAGATGAAGCAATAACTCCCCAAACCAAACAAGTGCAGCAGATAAAATCAGCAGGGACCAAGGCTTTAATGCATCCAAGAGATTAGAGCAAATACCATGGAAAAACAGGAAGGAGCAGAGCCTGGCGGCGCACACAGGAGAGAGAAAACGAGAGACAAAATGACCCAAAGAGTGGATTTGATTTCAGCACAAAGGGGTAGTCCAAACCCTAGGGATTGGGGTCCTATTTATAGGCTCCCAACACTAGGAATATTCTACCAGCCCCTTAGGGTTTTTACAGACTCAAAAATAAAGGAAAAGACTCTACTGCCCTTAGGAATTTTTACAAACACGACTGACTGACTGTGGGCCTAGAGTTACAGATGACTTATCCGGAAGCTAAGTTTTCGTAGCGACTACGGCTTCTCTTCTGGACAGTCGGATACAGAATCAACGGTTGTCAGTTTTATGCCGAAACTGACAAAGCCTCCACTAGCTTTGCACCAGGTACCCGGATTGGGCCGGCCCGACTCCGCAGCTCTCTCAGCCCGGCAATCGCTCACCGCCCGTGTACCTGAGTCAGTCCTGGTCAACAGCCCAGTGGGTCTTCTACTGCTTCTGGCCCATGCACCCGGATTGGGCCAGCCCGACTTCGCAGCCTCCTCTGCCCGACAGTCGCTCGCTGCCCGTATACCTGAGTCACACGCGGCCCATGAAACAGCAGATCTCCTTTCTTCTTCAGTCCTCTTTGACTATCGTTGACAATGACTCATCACATCTGGAGCCATGAGGCCCACGCTATTCAGCATGGCTCCTCAATCTCCCCCTTGATGAGTGCATTGTCAACACTCCTCTTTTCTCAGCTCTTCAGCACCTGTGAACAAATGTGGAAACACGAAAACAAAACACAAGAAAACAAAGAAGAAGAAAAATAAGGTTAAAGTTTAACCCTAATGACCAAAAGCCAATCAAAAGCAAGAAACGGTCATTCTGGTTAACCAAAACGTAAAAGCTCAAAATGAGTGCGATTTCAGAACAACGAGGATATCAACAGAGTAAGAACTCCCCCTTAAACTCTGATCCCAAATTTTCTCCCCCTTGTTGACAAGTGAACTCATCAAGCACTCAAAAGAGACACAGACTCCCCCTGAAATACAACTCCCCCTCAAAATATGCAGTGAATTTAACTGGAGTGCAGAAGGAGTGTAGAAAACATGCTTCTCAGATATGATTGACTGCAATTACAACATCTAACAGATACAGCAAAGGAGATACTGTCTAAGACACATGGCATGATCAGTGCAACAGATGATATCTAAAGAACGTCATTTAGCACGTATTTTTCAGTTTTTGTAAACAAAAGCATCACCACATGTTCCAGTAAATAAGCAAGGTAAAAACATGAGATGCAGAAGCTAACTGATATCTACCAAGATAAGCATTGTCCAAAAACGAAGTGCTTCAGCAAACATGTTATCTTTTAAAAGTTCAGGCTTTTTCAGATTTCCTTTTTCATTTATGCCAAGGGTTATTTGCATGTCAAACCTTATGCTAACCGACCAAGTCAAGCCTAGGCCAGGACTGGACCATCAGAAGCTTAAGACATTGGTCTTGGCATACACTACACTGTCCTAGTTCATACCAAAGTGCTATGGTAAGCAGTCCAGAACAATGTAATGCGACAAAGCAAACCCACTTGGATCTTTTCCATTCAAGCATAAAAAGGCATGTAATTTTCATTCATTTTTGATTGTCATAGCTCATTTTCCATGTTAAAGCATAAAGATGTCCAAGTTGCATATCTGCATCTATGTGATGAACTAGCTACAAGGTATGTAACAGATAGCAAAAGCACTCAGCCTACACATGCTAGTTACCAGAAGCAATGGTGATCATTTTTGAAGTTGAAAGCGTAAAAGCCATGCATATGACAGATATCAGACATATCAATTGAACTGAAGCAAAGCATGATCATCGACACGTAATCAAAAAGCATGTACCAGCTAGAATAAGTAAAGCAGTTCAATCATATAACAGAAGCAGGCTCAAAAGTGTGATATGTGAATATGTATGATATGAACACACACAAAAAGACTCAAGAAAAGAGTAAAGAAGAAGGAAAACTGACGCAAAATATCCTAGAAAGGATACACAACACCCAAATCCCCTCGTAAACGCTCAAAAGTAGACTGATCTAGGGGTTTGGTGAAAATGTCAGCCAACTGATGATGGGTATCAACATGAACAAGGTCAATGACACCTTTCTCATATTGATCCCGCAAGAAGTGAAAACACACATCAATATGTTTGGTTTTTGAATGGAGACACGGGTTTTTCCCTACACTAATAGCACTAGTGCTGTCGCAAAACAATGGAACCCTGGTAGGAAAGAACAACCCAAAATCTCGCAGAGTGGAAATAATCCAAACCAACTGTGAGCAGCAGCTAGCAGCAGCTACATACTCAGCCTCTGTGGTCGAAAGAGCAACTCCAGATTGCTTTCGAGAAGACCAAGAGACAAGAGAAGAGCCAAGGAACTGGCAAGTACCGGAAGTCGACTTGCGATCCAACCGGCACCCACCAAAGTCGGCATCCGAAAAGCCAGATAAATCAAGAGATGATGATGCTGAATAGTAAAGACCAAGATCAGGCGCATAGGTGAGATACCTGAAAATGCGCTTGACAGCCTGCCGGTGAGACGCGCGTGGTGAAGACTGAAATCGCGCGCAAAGTCCCACGGCGAACTGAATGTCTGGTCTTGTTGCAGTTAAGTACAGCAGCGAACCGATCATCCCTCGAAATTCCCTTTCATTGACCTTGACACCGCTCTCATCCTTGTCCAGACCCCCAGAAGTGCCCATCGGGGTCATCTGCGGCTTCAATTCACCACCAAAGTCAAATTTCTTAAGCATATCACGAGTGTACTTACCTTGGTGGATGAAGGTGCCGTCCTTGGTCTGCTTGATCTGGAACCCTAAAAAGTACTTGAGCTCACCCATGAGGCTCATCTCAAACTCACTGTGCATCTGCTCAGAAAACTTGGACACAAGATCATTAGTAGTACCGCCAAAAATAATGTCGTCCACGTAAATCTGAGCAACTAAGAAGTCTGAAGCAACTCTGAATAGAAAGAGAGTTTTGTCCACAGAACCCATCACAAAGCCCTTCCCCAACAAAAATTGCTTCAACCGGTCATACCAAGCCCTGGGGCTTGCTTCAACCCGTATAAAGCTTTGTGCAACTTAAAAACATGTCGAGGAAACTTAGGGTTCTCAAAACCGGGGGGTTGCCTAACATAAACCTCCTCTTCTATGTACCCGTTCAGAAAAGCACTCTTAACATCCATTTGAAAAAAGCTTAAAACCCTTTGAAACGGCAAAAGCTAGAAGGATACGAATGGACTCAAGACGGGCAACAGGAGCGAAAGTTTCTTCAAAATCAATACCTTCCTTCTGGCAATAACCCTGGGCAACTAGTCGAGCCTTGTTGCGCACCACAACCCCATCTTCACCTTGTTTGTTTTTGAATACCCACTTGGTACCTATGGGGTTGCATCCTGGTGGCGGCTCAACCAATGTCCAAACCCGATTGCGGACAAAATTCTCAAGCTCTTCTTGCATGGCATTAATCCAATTAGAATCAGAAAGAGCATGAGAAACATCTCTGGGCTCAAAATATGCAACAAACGCAGATTCCGCAAACATAGCAAGAGAGGCGGAAGAACGCAAAGTTCTCTCAGTCAAATCACCAATGATGAGCTTTGAGGGATGGTCACGCTGAACTGCTCGGGTTCCCTGGTGATCTGAAGTCACCTCACCGGAGTCAGCAGCTGGCACCTCTGAACTCGACTGAGGGGGCTCGATCGAAGTGGAAGAAGTGATCAGAGGTCCGCCCTCTTCATCAGTCGAAGTCTCAGAAGGTGTGGGCTCTGCGGGGGATGCAGAAGGCCCACCCTCAACAGCAGCTGGAGTATCCTCATCTTCCTCGAAGATGGACTCTCCGAGCTCATCATCACCAGAAAGCTCAAAAGAAGGATTCAAAGAAGGCAAGGACTCATCAAAAGAAACCTCACAAGTCTCGACAAGCAGCTGCGATTCGAGGTTCCAAACACGGAAGCCTCGAGAATGCAACGCATAACCAAGAAAAACACCATCCCAGCAACGAGACTCAAATTTGTCCAAATGCCCTTCCTTCTTGAGCACAAAGCACTTGCAGCCAAACGCTCGCAAGTGGCTCACTTTGGGCTGTCTGCCAAAACGCAACTCATATGATGTCTTACCAATGTAAGCTCTAAGAAAAATGTGGTTGGCCAGATAGCAAGCCGTGTTCATGGCTTCAGCCCAAAAATGCCTAGGAGTCCTGTGCTCATCGAGCATCGTCCTGGCCATCTCGACTAGCGTGCGGTTCTTTCGTTCCACAACGCCGTTCTGTGGGGGAGTGTAAGGAGAAGAAAACTGATGGTCCAGACCCTGATCACTACAGAAGCTGACGAACTGAGAGTTCTTGAACTCAGAGCCGTTGTCGGAGCGAATTGCTCGCATCCGACCATTGTTCTCATTCTTCAGCTTCAAAATCAGGTCATGGACAAATGGCGCATGTGCATTGATTTCACCTCTCTAAATAAAGCATGCCCACGATACCCCTACCCCATGCCCCGAATTGATCAACTTGTTGACTCTACGGTTGGTTCCGAGCTCTTAAGCTTCCTTGATGCATACTCCAGCTATCATCAAATCTGGCTAAAACATGAAGATGAAGCTAAGACGAGCTTTATAACTCCTTCCAAAGTATTCTGTTATGTCTGAATGCCCTTCGACTTGAGAAATGTTGGGGCAACTTTTTTGTGTCTTATTGCTAAGGCTCTAGGTCACTAAATAAGCTGAAATGTCGAAGCCTATATGGATGACATTGTAATAAAGTGTGCTTTAAAGCACCAACATAGTCTAGACCTAGCAGAAACTTTTGAGAGCCTCCGAGCATGTGGAGTTCGCCTCAATCCTAAAAAATGTATATTCAGAGCTCAAGCAGGAAAATTGCTAGGGTACGTAGTTTCAAGCAAAGGAATCAAAGCTAGCCCGACGCAGATAAGTGCACTACAAAGAATGGCTCCGCCTGAAAATTTGAAGAAACTCCAGAAGTTAACAGGACACCTCACAGCCCTAAGTAGATTCCTAGCCAGATCAGCGGAGAGAAGCCTCCCACTTTTCAAAGCCTTAAAAGAGTCTAAAAGTTTCAAGTGGACGCCGGAGTGCTAGAAAAGCTTTGATGATGTTAAGGACTATCTTGGAAATTTGTCAACGCTTATTGTGCCCCTCGCAGAAAAAACTCTCCTCCTTTATCTTAAAGCAACGGGCTCTACGGTAAGAGCAGTGCTTGTTAGAGAAACAGAGCTCAATGGAAAACTGGTGCAGAACCCAGTATACTTCGTTTCAGAAGCCTTGTCTGGAGTAAAAACATGATACTCTGAGCTCGAGAAATTTGCATATGCTTTGGTAATGACCTCGCAGAAGCTAAGGCATTACTTTTTAGCACACAACATAATTGTCCCTACTTCGTATCCCCTTGGTGATATGCTTCGGAGCAAAGACTCCACGGGGAGAACTGGAAAATGGGTTGTTGAGCTAGCCCCCTCCAACATTTCCTTCACTACAAGAACAACTATTAAATCTCAAGTTATAGCCGACTTTGTGGCCGAGTGGACTCCATCTCTAGTTCGGGCTCTAGAAGAACCCTGCTAAGGATTATGGACAATATTCTCCAACGAAGCCTTCCAAGCATCTGGGGCTAGCGCCGGAGCCATAATAATAACACCTTCAGGGCAAAAAGCAATGTATTCTGCAATGCTCAACTTTACATCCACTAACAATATTGCAGAATATGAAGTAATCCTGCTTGGTTTCCGAAAAGCAATAGCACTTGGAGCAACTAGAATTGTAATAAAAACATATTCGCAAGTTATTGCAGGCCATGTTGACAAAAGCTTCCAAGCTCGGCATCCACATCTTGCGAAATACTTAGAAGAAATCCACAAGACAGAGGCATTATTCAAAGTAATCTCCATCCGAAGCATTCCTCGAGCAGATAATCAGCTTGTAGACGTCTTGGCAAAGGCTATGGCCAGAACAGTGGATGTCTCAGAAGAGGCTTTTTCTGAGGAACTTATTAAACCTTCGGTGCATCAACCACCCTCCTCAGAACTCCTTTGCATACCAGTCATCGATTGGCGGAGTCCGATATTGGATTTCTTGCAAAATAATACATCCTCACTAGAAGGCCCAGATTTACAAAGGCTCCAGTCAAGGGTCTGAAATTTTAAGCTTGTCAACGAAGTACTATATAAAGCCGGAGTCTATTCTCCTCTACTCCGATGCATATCACAGCTTGAAGGCCAAGATATACTTCGGGAAACTCATGAAGGCTTGTGTGGTAGTAATTTAGCCCCTCGGGGTTTAGCAGGAAAAACACTTCGCTAGGGGTTTTATTGGCCAACGATTGTAAGAGATGCAGAATCATTTGTTTGAACCTGTCAAGGGTGCCAATGGATGAGAAGACGAAGCCATCGTCCTCCGACACCCCTTCAAGTCATTGCTCCGGTATGGCCGATGGCATGATGGGTAATGGATCTCATCCGCCTTTTCCAATGGCGAAGGGCATCTTGAAGTTTGTGGTGGTAACAAAAGAATACTTTTCTAAATGGGTCAAAGATGAACCCTTAACTACTATCACATCGAAAAATGTGTAGAAATTCTTCTAGCAGAATATTATTTGCAGGTTCGGAGTGCCTAGAGAGTTGACAATCGACAATGGCACTCAATTCGAGGCCTAACCTTTTAGAGAATTCTGTGAAGGGCTGGACATTAAAATGTGCTTCGCAGCCATTCGTCATCCCCAATCCAACAGAGTCGTCGAGCGGGCCAATGGAAATATTCTGTCCAGCATAAATCGAAGGATTGTTGGTTGGCAAAAGGGTTGTGGACCGAAGAGCTTCCTAAGATTTTATGGTCCATTTGGACCACTCCAGTTAGGTCCACAGGTTTCACCAAACTCAGTTTGTTGTTTGGAGACGAGGCCATGACTCCAACAGAGCTGAAAGGATGATCCCTTCGCGCAACAGAGCCATAAGATAATGATGAAATGAACACTTCGCTTGACTTGTCGGAAGAAACGAGGCTTCGAGCTATCACCAATTTGGCAAAGTACCAATATAACGCAAAGTACCAAGATAACGCCAATGGCTCCGAGCACTCGTTCTACAGCCCGAGCTATCTGCTCTAGAGGTAACACCAATGGAGCCATTGAAAAAAGGTAACAATCTATTAAGAATACTACAATTATTCTCTATGACTAATCTAAATGCTGGAGATACTAAGGTATTACCTAGAGTTCGAAGCTTCCGCTCCGAAGCGCTCTGAAATGCAATAGGCTAGTCGGCCCCAAGTGGAGGTATCCGGAGGGCAATGAACTCTTCGACAAAGTCTCGCATACTCATGCGCTTGGCCACTGAAGGCAATAACCCATGCAACGTTGAAAGTAGACTTGGGTCTAGAGTCACTTCCGCCTCTCTCTAGTACCATATTTCTTGTAGAGGACCGGCAAGACTAGAGAATTCTCTGACGTCGCCATAATACCACCGATGTACCTAGTCAAAATACCATCGTTCGTTGATTGCCTTCACCAGAAATTCTTAAGGTGTCCTTTACTGAGATGAAAGTTGACGCTCCCGAAGGCCACTGGCCACTTGGAGTCCCCAAGCCCATCTCGCGGCTTAGGTTCGCACGAAGCTTCATGGGTAGCCGTGAATACTTCGGAGCTCCCCTCGCATCTTTTAGCTTTCCGCTAAACTGGCTATGGCATTCGGAGACAGCTGTGGCAGAGTGATGTGGAACATCTCCAGCACTTCTGCCAAGAAGTCTATTGAAGCAAGACCGAGTCCCGCTTCGAAGAAGGCTTCAAAGACGATGACTTCTCCGCTCCTTGATGCCGGAGTCACTTGTTCTCTTGGAACCCGAGTCCTCATTCCTAGACCCAGCTTTCCGCTCACCGCTTCCTCGATGGATTCTACTGAGCATGTTGATCGCCCAAGGATGAACATCTGCTTCAGTGGCTTCTTAGACGGTGGGCGGAGTTCCCATGGATTCTTGCACCAAGAAACCCCTAGAGATCACTGAGATCATGTGGCGCAAACATCCGGAATCCATGATCCACTTGTTCTCTAGACTTCCATTCCTTCACTACAAAGAACCAGAAGATATCGAGTATTTATTGTTGGGCTTAGTAACAAAATGTTTAGGTATCCAACACCGAACAACTCGAGAGTCAGGCAAAAAACAAGACTGTATAGGAAAAGAATCATGATAAAACGAGGTCTTCTTTCAAAGTGTTGAGATCTCCTAAAATTACTTGGACCAAAACCACTAACACGTGGTCTCACATCATATGATGCATGATGTAAACCACGATTGGTATAGTCACTCATATAATAACGAGGAGTCTCAAAATCAGAATAAGAATGATAATCATACTCATGCAAATCATAAGATGGAAAGTACAAGTCATGAAAGTTCATAGCATGAGCACGACATTCATCCTTGGTACGTCGATAACAAAAACCAATCAAATGACCTACATGATGACAATAAGAGCAATGATAAACTTTCTTGTTTGTAGGTATAAAAGTTTCAGGTGCAAACCTCACAGTTTTCCTAGGTTTTTTCTTAGAGTCTGTCTTTGGTGGTGGAATGATTATCTTTGTAGGTTGGGTAGGATTCTTGCCTTTTTGAGTGGTGTCTAACTAGGCTCTCTCTTTATCAAGGGTAGTAGGCGGAGTGAACACAGTTTTGCTTGGGATATTTGGCGTAGTTCTCTCATAACCCAACCCTAGAGCTAACACTGCCATGTCATCACACATTTTTGTTTTATCCAAAAGCAAATCTATTTTACCCTTCCGTTCGGTACACTTATCCACCATGGAAAGAAGATAATCATTATCACACTTAAGTTTTTCGACTTGCTCTCTAGCGAAGTTGAGTTGGTCCTTAAGGATGATGCAGGTGGAACATGTCAGCTGCACATCCTTAGAACACTCAACACTCTACAAACTAGCTTTATGTTCATCAACAAGCTTATGTCTCAAATTAATGCTTTCAACAAGTAAAGAATGATTCAAGCATTCATTGATGACACAAGGACTAGACTCCACCTCCAAAAGTTGTTTCTAAACAATTTCAAGTTTTTCAATATTTTGAGCATGAATCAGACGTAACTAAGCAAGTTTGTTCATAACAACAAGACACGATTCACATTTAGCAATTTTAGACTTAGATTTGAATAAGACAAGTTTAAGTAGTCTATCTTCTGAAATGATTGCATCATGTAATTCATCGTTTTGAACAAGAAGCTGGTCATGAGATAGACTAACCTCCGATAAGTCTAACTCATCACTGTTATGCTTGTAATCGGCCATGAAGCAAAGGCCGTTGAAGTCTTTTGTCTTCTCCTTCTTTTCTTCATTCTTGGATGGCTCTTCTTCATCGGAGCTTGGCTCCTCACTTGAAGTGTTGTCGATGTCGCTAAGAGCGGCCACAAAAGTTCTAGCCACTCTTTTTCCACTTTTCCACGCTTGCCTTTGAAGAAGGATTTTTTGTATCTTTTCTGGTGTTTGTGTTGATGTTCATTCTTTGCTTTCAGGTTTGGACAATTAGCTTTGATATGATTAAGATCTCCATATTCAAAACATCCTCGTGAGCCTCCTCTCCTTCGATCCCTTTTGTCATTATAGAATCAGGTGAACTTTTTGACTGTGAGAGCAAGCTCCTCATCATCCAATGTGTCCACTTGTTCTTTAGTCATAGTGACCAAAGAAGATAAGGTAAAACCTCCAAAAAAACACAAACTCCAGAAAGATTACCTCCAGATGAGGTGCCATTGTTAGAACCGGAAACCAGTGCCATGGATTGTGGCAATGAGTGTAGGACCGAAAGTAGTGACCAGAGGGGGGGGTGAATGGACGCTACAAATTTCTTGCTAAACTATGATCTAATCCCAACACCCAACCAACCTTAATCAAACAAATAATATTAGCAAAGCAAATTTCAGGAATTAAAATGGTTTAGCCTAAAGATGATCGGTGTCCTAATTAAAATGATATTAAAATTAAACTAAATAAAAATACTACAGTAAGTAAAAACACCAAGATAAATTATTACTTATTTATATTGCAGTCTAGAAATAAACTACTATTCAAAAAAATAAAGTAGGGATCATTCAAAAATTAATTCTGATATAAACCTAAAATATTTCACGTGAAAACTAGAATAAAAATTTATTTCGACTAATAAATTTTTCTTTTCCTTTTATATGAGCAGATTAAAATACTTAGATAAAAATTGTGTGAGTACTAATAATTTTCTAGTGGATAAACATTAATCATGAGATTAATAAACAAAAACAACAGACTAATAAAATAATAGATGTTTATCTAACTAATTGATCTACCTAGAAAATAGGAGATTAGATTGATTACCTGCGTTTGTCGTCGTCGCTGTACACCTCGAAATACTCTAGCCGGAACTGCTGCCGTGCGAGCGGAGTAAGTCAGAAACCTGCCGTGTACTACCTGGAAAAATTACCACGCAAGAAAAAAAATGTGCACCTATCAGTGTAGCTGCCGGCCGAAAGCAGCACACTTGCTTTGGGCCGGCGCCGGTGAAAAGAAAAAATCTATGCGTGATGCAGCCAGCTACAGTTGTGCACGCCGAACGAGATGGGAATAGTGCCTTCACGATTGCTGTAGACGTGACAATGCAGAAGCAAAAAAAACTGACGTGCCTGCTTCCGCCTGGCTTGCCATGAGTGGAACCAGGAGCATCACCAAGCAGATTCGTCACCACGTGAAACAGAGATGACGCCCAATATAATTTCAGTCGAAAACAAAACACAATGTTGGGGGAATATATTTCCCCTTAACAGGGGCCAAATGACGTCAGCCTCCAACGGCCTCCGGCCCGGAGCCCAACACTGTCGAAGCTTGCATCCTCCCCCAGGTCTGTTCCCATGCCTCAAGGTTCATCCCGGAGCCTGCTGGGGCGAAGCCCCCGGGCCCCATCGAAGCCTTCCAGAGCGAGGTACTTCGGAGCCCTTCGGTGCGAAGCCCGCGGGATCCCCTGGAAACCACAAGGAGCCAAGCCTCGGGTTGGCCCCGAAGCTAGCCTCTAGGCCCGGTTCGAGGTTAACCTTCGGACCATATCCGGAGTTAGCCCTCGAACCCCCCTTTCGGGGCTCCACAAAGCCAGCCTTCGGACCCTGTCAAGACTGTTCGAGGCCAAGGCTCCGAGACCCCAGTTCAGAGCCCTGTTCGAGGTCAAGGCTCCGAGACCCCAGTTTAGAGCCTTGTTTGGAGCCTTGCTCGGAGCATGCTTCGAAGCCCCCCTTTGGGGTGCACTTCGAAGCCCTCTTCGCAGCCTCTGCCAGAAGGGCTCCGGCCCCTACTTCGAAGCTCAAGAAATATCTAAGTATATAGGCCATACCGGGGCCCCTCCGCCCCTGGTATGTCGTTTAGCTGGTCAAAGCCTGGCGTAGCCGGACACGTCTGTAAAGTTGTAAAGCTGTAAAGCTGTAGGGTACTTTTGTACAGTAGCCAGCTCTCTTTCCCTGTCTACCCCTATGAGCCTAGGGGCTTGTAGAGGGCATTCTGGTCTTTTCCTTAAGGCCCGCGTGTCTATAAAAGCAGGGCCAAGCCCTTGTAACAGGATACCTTCTCCAGGGGGCCAAGAGACCCTGGAATTTCTGCCCCATACTAGGGCAAACCATACCAAATCCACCACAACTGGACGTAGGGCTATTATCTCCTAGGAGAGGCCCAATCCAGTATAAACCCTTTTCTCCCTCTGCTAGAACCCTTCGAGGTTCATTCTCCACATCATACACCACCACAGAAAATCTGCTGGAACTAACGCAATTGTTCCAACAGTTGGCGCCGTCCGTGGGGAACTTAGTCCTATAAGCTAAGTTCTCTACCACTGTCTGCAACTCGAAGTACGCCTGAGGGGGGAGCTTCGAAGCTTTCTTGCTTCGCGCACCCTCTGGCAAGGGGCTTCGGGTGCAGCTCGAAGGCCATCTTCGCCTTCCTCCATCCTTCACATACCGGAGCTCACTCTCCGGCAAGGGGCTCCGCTCCACGTTTCGAAGGCTGTCAAAGCCCCAAGGGCTACAAGGTATGTTCGGTCCGAAGCCTTACTTCGATGTACCAATCTGCAATTTACATTAATATAAATTCGAAGCCCTGCTTCGCCTTAAAGCCGAAGCCATGCTTCGCCTTTGAATGCAAACTTTTGCTCCATATTATTGAAAAACCGAAGCCATGCTTCGCCTTATCAAAAACCGAAGCCATGCTTCGCCTTATCAAAAACCCGAAGCCTTGCTTCGCCTTATTTAAAATCCAAAGCCTCGCTTCGCTTTGCAAAATCCGGAGCACCCCTCCGAAGGCTACACAGTGCCTCCGGGCCCGTAGCAGTGGGCTTTGAGACTTCCGAGCGACGGCTCGGCAAGTCCGGGATTCCAGGCTCCGGCCTGATGCGTCCCCGGGTCGAAGGTGGCCCAGGGCCGTAGGTGACCCAGAGTCGAAGGTGGCTCAGAGTCGAAGGTGGCTCAACTATCACAGGTTCGGTGAATCCACACCAAATATCCTTTTCACTACAGGACCAAGTTCAAGAACCCTTGCTTCGCTATCTAAACATGCACCGAAGCCTTGCTTCGCGTGACGTGATCAAAGATAAAGACTAAGCCTA
>JAAALK010000079.1:110831754-111166698 GCA_019279435.1 Zizania palustris | reverse complement strand
ATCACTGCCACTTCTGCTGCCACCGCCGCTGCTACCCGAAGCTTCCATGGGCTTCACCTCGGCGGGCTTCGATTCGGCTTCGCCTGCCGGCTTCGCCACGGTGGGCCTCGCATCGGCTTCATCCTCTACAGAAAAGCCAAGTCAAGATCTGCGCATTGAGGAAAAGCACAATTAAGGAGTTTACCTTCGTCAGAGATATCTTCGAAGGAAGGAGGGGCTAGGTGTGCCCTCAAATCCCTTCACTGCGAAGCTGGCGCATCAGCCTTCGCGCCTGAAGTTGTTGCCGCCGGAGCATCCGTGGCCTTCTTAACGGTAGGAGTTAGCGCGTCGGCCTTCGCCGCCGAAGGCTTCGCCGCCAGGGGCTTCGCTGCCTTCTTGGGGGTCGGAGTAGTTGTGGGCTTCACCGCAACCTCTCCCGGGTTAGAGACTTCGGCCGCGGGGACCTCCGGCCGAGGCCCCGAAGCATCCGGTTCATCGTCTTCCCCCCTCTTCCTCTTGGCTCCGGCCGACGAGGTAGTAAGGTGGGAGAAGTCTGGCAGAGCAGGGATCCCCTCGAGGTCGAGCGCGGTCCATACTCTGTTCCACCGCTCCCAGGACCCCACCAGTGCGAGGCGCTGGGCCTGCTCCTTGGGGTCGGAGTCCCAATGACTCGATCCGCCACCGCGATGGGCTCCTCCGGAGCCCTCATTTCGAGGTGGGCTTCATGAAAGGTTTTAGTCAGAAGTGAAAATCTACGAAGTATAAAAGGCGAAGAGATTGCGAAGCCTTACATAAGCGTTCGAGGGCCAACTCGCTAAGTTCCCCTCGACCCGAAGCCTGGAAGAGCCCCTCCGGCCAGGAGCGTGCGAGGGGGCTGAGCCGGAGGGTGATGAACTCCTCTGCGAGGTCCCTCATGCTAATCTTCGCCGCCACTCTCCGGAGTAGCAAGATCCTCGAGCGAAGGATGTCCTCGCTGGTCTTCACCACCCCTTCGCGGCGGTATAAGATGTGGGCGTTGGTACTCCGAAGGGGAGAGTTCGCGCCAACGGAGGCATAAAACCACTCCTGATCCCACTTCGAGTACCATTTGTTGTTCACAGCCCTCGTCGGGAAGGCATCCTGGAACTCCCTTCGGAGCTGAATGTTGGCGCTGCCGAAGGCCAGCGCCCTCTTGACGCGGTCTGTCCCCTCCCTCGGCTTCAGCTGGCAGTTGGCATCGTGGAGGGCGACGAAGACATCCGCGCGGCCCTCGCAGCCCTCGGCCGTCATAGCCCATTCAAAGACAGTCAACCTCGCCACTGCGTTGGGCGAAAGTTGAGGAAGCTCGAGGTTGTAAGCCTTGAGGACTTCGCTCAGCATCCCCACTGCTGGCAGCCCGAGGCCGGCTTCGAAGAAGGCCTCGAACACCACCACTTCGTCAGCCCGAGGCCTCGGCACAGCCTCCGACTTCTCCGGGACCCGAAGCTGGATCTTCGCTGCGATCCTCCCTTCGCAGGCCCTCTGGACCGACTCCTCCGTGGAGATCGAAGCCCTCATCTCCAAGGTCTGCTCAAATTTGTCGGAGGGCATCCGAAGGTCCCTCAGCCCCAGCCTCCTAGGCGGAGGCTTCGCCGCTGCAGCCGCTGCCGCTTGCAGTTGGGCGGAGCTCGAGCTCGGACCAAGAGCCAAGGACTTCGCCACTGCCTTCTTCGGCATCTTGGTGGTGCTTCGGTGCGAAGGTCAAAGCTAGCGAAGGGCTAAACCTAGCGAAGGGTGCTCTGCGCGAAGCCAGAAAGAAGAAGAGAGCGAAGGTTGTAAGGCAATGAGAAGGAAGCAAATGAGAGTGTGCCGAAGCTACACGCGGTAAACCCCTATTTATAGGCGCAGTAAGAATTCCAGTAGTCGTGGGCCGAACCCACTACCGAGTGGGCCTCCAGCGAAGGTGAAGCGGCCCAGCGCAGGGTAACGGTAACTTTCTAGCCATTGCGGAGCCGTTTGGGCTCCCGAGGTCTTTCTGACAAACTGGCGCAGGCATTTATTACCTGCAGTTTTCGAGGTCGCCTTCGGTCCAAGCTCCGAAGGCATGTTTTATCCGAAGTTGTATTTTGCAGGTCATTTGTCCTAAAGGCGCGTGCACCCCTTCGTCCCGAAGGCCTACACGCGAGGGGCTACTGTTGGGGGAATATATTTCCCTGAATAGGGGCCAAATGACGTCAGCCTCCAACGGCCTCTGGCCCGGAGCCCAACACTGTCGAAGCCTGCATCCTCCCCCAGGTCTGTTCCCATGCCTCAAGGTTCGTCCCGGAGCCTGCTGGGGCGAAGCCCCCGGGCCCCATCGAAGCCTTCCAGAGCAAGGTACTTCGGAGCCCTTCGGTGCGAAGCCCGCGGGATCCCCTGGAAACCGCAAGGAGCCAAGCCTCGGGTTGGCCCCGAAGCCAGCCTCCAGGCCTGGTTCGAGGTTAACCTTCGGACCATATCCGGAGATAGCCCTCGAACCCCCCTTTCGGGGCTCCACAAAGCCCTCTTCGCAGCCTCTACCAGAAGGGCTCCGGCCCCTACTTCGAAGCTCAAGAAATATCTAAGTATATAGGCCATACCGGGGGCCCCTCCGCCCCTGGTATGTCGTTTAGCTGGTCAAAGCCTGGCGTAGCCTGACTCGTCTGTAAAGCTGTAAAGCTGTAGGGTACTTTTGTACAGTAGCCAGCTCTCTTTCCCTATCTACCCCTATGAGCCTAGGGGCTTGTAGAGGGCATTCTGGTCTTTTCCTTAAGGCCTGCGTGCCTATAAAAGCAGGGCCAAGCCCTTGTAACAGGATACCTTCTCCAGGGGGCCAAGAGACCTTGGAATTTCTGCCCCATACTAGGGCAAACCATACCAAATCCACCACAACTGGACGTAGGGCTATTATCTCCTAGGAGAGGCCCGAACCAGTATAAACCCTTTTCTCCCTCTGCTAGAACCCTTCGATGCTCATTCTCCACATCATACACCACCACAGAAAAACCTGCTAGAACTAACGCAATTGTTCCAACACACGAACAATAGAAATTGGACTGTAGATTGATCTCTGAAAAAAAAAGTCATCTATCCCAGGGGGATAGGGGCCTATTTATAAGCGACTCCTAACACATGAAAAGACTAATTTACCCCTAGGGTAAATTAATACTGACTATAAAATAAATTCCGAAAATTACTAAAATATTCTTAGAAAAATCACCTGACTCAAATAAAAATATTCTAAACTTAAAAAATAAATATTAATATCCTAAAAACAAAATAATCATAGGTTGTCAGTTTTGCGCCGAAACTGACAAAGCGTCCACCGTCTTCGCACTGGGTACCCGGATTGGACCGACCCGACCCCGCAGCTTCCTCAGCCCGGCAATCGCTCGTCGTCCGTGTACCTGAGTCAAACCTAGTCAACAGACCAATGGTCCATCTGCCACTCCTAGCCATGTACCCGGATTGGGCCAACCCGACTGCGCGGCTCCTCTGCCCGGCTGTCGCTCGCTGCCCGTGTACCTGAGTCACACGCGCCTCAAACTCGGCAGGTCTTCATATCTCCCTTCCTTTGACTTCCATTGATAATCACTCATCACATCTGGAATATCAAAACCATATTCTTCAACATGGTTTCTCAATCTCACATCTGGAATATCAAACCCCTTTTCAGCTCATCTTCCGAACCTGCAAAACATGTGGAAACAGGAAAACAAAGACAAAAAGAAAATAGAAGAAATAAAATAAAAGTTTAACCCTAATGACCAAACGCCAAACAGAAGCAAGAAAAAATGGGTCATTATGGTTAACCAAAAATAAAGACTAAAAATTGCAAATATCAGAATTACCAACAAGGAACTCCCCCTGAAATAAATCCTAGAGAAAGCTAAAAAAATGTCCTCCAAAATTTCTCCCCCGTGTTGACAATTGGACTCATCAAGTGAGACTAAATGCACTCTAAAGAGACA
This sequence comes from Zizania palustris, assembly GCA_019279435.1. NCBI lineage: Eukaryota > Viridiplantae > Streptophyta > Magnoliopsida > Poales > Poaceae > Zizania > Zizania palustris. The sequence continues at coordinate 111,162,772 of JAAALK010000079.1, read as the reverse complement.
TAGACACAAACTCCCCCTGAAATGCAGCCCCCCTCAAAATATGCCATGAATGTAGATGGAGTGCAGGTGGAGTGTGAAAATCATGCTTCTTAGATATGATTGACTGCTAATACAACGTCTAACAAGTATAGCAAAAGATATACTGTCTAAGATGATATATAAAGAGAGTCATTAGCACGCATTTTTCGATTTTTGTAAATAAAAGCATCACCACATTTTCTAGTTGACAAGCAAAGTAAAGCGTGAGATGCAAAAGCTAACTGATATATACCAAGATAAGCATTGTCCAAAACAAAGTGCTTCAGCAAACTTGTCATCTTTTTAAATTTTTCAGACTTTTTCTTTTTCCCTTTTATTTTTCTTTTCTGCCAGGGGTTATTTGCATGTCAAACCTTATGCTAACTGATCAAGTCAAGCCTAGGCCAGAACTGGACCATCAGAAGCATAAGACATTGGTCTTGGCATACATTACACCGTCCTAGTTCATAGCAAAGTGCTATGGTAAGCAGTCCAGAACAATGCAATGCGACAATGCAACCCCACCTGGATCTTTTCTGATAATCATAAAAATGCATAAATTTTTCATTTTTATGAATTTTTTATCATTTTTATAGCACATTTTTCATATTTAAAGCATATAAATGTCCAAGCTGCATGTCTGCATCTAAGTAAGGATCTAGCTACAAGGCATGTAAAAGATAGCGAAAGCATTCAGCCTACACATGCTAGTTACCATAAGCAATGGTGATCATTTTTCAATTTTAAAACATAAAAGCCATGCATATGACAAATATCAGATATATCATGTGAACTGAAACAGAACATGATCATCGACAAGTAATCAAAAACATATACTAGCTAGAGAAGGTAAAGCAGGTTAATCATATAACAGAAGCAAGCTCAAAATGTGATTGATGATTATGCATAATATGAACGCACACAAAAAAGACTCAATAAAAAAATAAAAAAGAAAGTAAAATTGATAGCAATGAAAAGCTGACTCAAAATATCCTAAAAAGGATACACAACTCCCAAATCAAGATCAAAAGTCATGAGTGGGAACAAACGATCCAACGCTAGGTTTGGCAAAGGTGTTAAACTAGTGTCGAGCCATCTGCTCGTATGTAGGAAAGCAGAACGAATCATATGAGTCTGGACCAAAACGCGGCTCAAAGCGTGGTCCTCTGTTCTTCCTAAAATCATGGTCACGAGGTCCAACACCGTATCCATAACGATCTGGAACTCTGCTAGAACGGAAACCACCCTCCGGAGCACGATCATAAAAATCGTCTCCTCTACCACCACCTACATGATGTGGCCTGGCCTCTAGCCTCTCTCTATGTCGAGGAACTCTCTGTCTACCACCCTGTTAGTAGAACTGCTCCTGCACACCTCGAGGTCTTTCTGCTCGCTCAACCCATTTCCTCCTGAAGCAAAACTCCTCAAGATGCCTGTCTCTCTGACAAAACTCACAGTGATAGGTAGGCTTCTTGGTATGTGGTTGAGGCTTGGGATCCTTAGGCTTGGTGGTGTTTGGTGTATCATATTTGGTGTGAGAGGGTCCAGGTAAAGAATCAAGAGAAGTGTGAAGAGTTTTAGGCTTTGGGATCCAGATCTGCTTCTTAGGTGGAGCTTTAGGTTGTTCTTGGATCACTCCATCCTTGGGCTGACTATCCTTAAGGGACTCAGTGGAGTGAGTCTTGGGATGTCTCTGTTCGAGAATCATCTTACTCCACTCCACTGCACGGCTAATGGCGCTCTCAAAATCAGCCTTGGTATATGTGTAACCTACCCCAAACCCATCCTGTCTTTTGAACTGTTGGATCATCATGCCGAGATGTGGCTCTCTGGCACTAATCCAACTCAGGATCTGACAGAGGTAAAAGTTCTCATTCTGAACATCAGCTAGCTCCTCTCTCAAAGAAGCTAACACCTCCACCTGAGACAAACAGATCTCACACTCTTTATCAGCTTCGACAGACTTCTCAGTTTTTAGCTTGATCAACTCCATTCTAATGGACAAGCAGTTCTCACAAACAGTGGATGGAACTGACAAGGTCTCAAGCTCTAGCTTAGTCTGCTCCAACTCACCTCTCACTCCAGCTAACTCGCTCAACTGCTCATCACTCTTGGCTCTCAGCTCAGCTATACTAGCTAAATGAGATGGGCAGTCTACACAAGGTGCGGCGATAGTGGCATGAGCATCTTTTAGCTCCTGCTGAGCGCTCTCAAGCTCAGTGGCCAAGGCGTCTCTCTCATCTACTCTCTCTGTGTACCTAGACTTAAGAGTCGTCAGGTCACACAACAAAACCTCACAGTTGGGACACTCACCACTATCACCCAAGCAAGGGGAAGAGGACAAACTCTCAATCTTGCCATTTGTTGTGGCAAGCTCACTCTCAAGCTCATCTATCCTCTTCTTAGCTCCTCTAAGCAGTTTCTCTTTATACTTCAACTCCTGACGGTTCTGTTCTAGTAAATTAACAACTTCTTGTTCATAGGATGATACCTTCTCATTGTCACCGTCGGAGTCATCGGAGGAGTCCTTCTCTTTCTTCTCCCCAAGAGCCATTGAGCAGAAGCTCTTGTGGGATCTTTGGCTGTGACGTGAGCGACTCTTCAGCTTGTCCCCGAAGGTCATGAAACAGAGGCCCGTCGGATTGTCCCTATTCTTCCCCTTCCTGATCATGATCACTTCATCACTTGAACTTGAAGACGATGAGGAAGACGAGGATCTCTTGGAGTATCTTTTCTCCATCTTGGCGAAGAAGGTCTTGTCTCGCTTCTTGTTCTCACGCTTGTAATCTTTCAGAGCCTTTTGAAAGAATCTTGTCTTGGGCTTGCCCTTCGTGGAGTTGTCGTACTTGTAGGAGTTGTCGCTGGTTCCCTTCTTGTAATTCTTCTGCTTGGGACAGTCGGCGATAAAATGACCTGGGTCACCACACTCAAAGCATCCGGATTTTGTGCCATTTCTCTTAAACATTCTGTTATCATAAACACATCACACCCGGTTGTTAAACAAGCACAAATCATCATCTCCTAGTGAATCAAGTTGTTCCTCAGAGATAGACATCAAGAAAAAGGCAGTACAACTCATGGCATTAGGATCAGCCGATGGTGTCACAAGCGCCGGAGTGTTTGAGCCAAAATCAGTGAGATTTGATCTCAACTGAATATCGACCTCTGAGGCCTTAAGCTTACTAAAAAGCTCTACGACGGTCAAGGTATCATAGGACGCGCTCTCAACAATAGAAGAAACCTTGATCTCCTAGATCTTAGGGTCCAAGGTATGGAGTACCTTAAGCGCCTGCTCATGATCTGAGACCAGCTGATCACGCTCGGCCTTATTGACGCGAAGCTTGTTAATGATCGATTGAAAACGACCAAACAAGGCCTCAACAGTCTCATTCGGATTCTGTGAGAAATTTTCATACTCACGCCGGTAGGTCTGGTAGAGCCTAGCGTTGACCTGAGTTGTCCCCTCATGATGTGCCTAGAGGGTAGCCCAGATCTCTCGAGCAGTGGTGAGATGGCTAACACGCTCAAACTCACTAGGACCTAGACCAGAAAATAAAATATTCACCGCCTTACTATTATTTTGATGCTGGGTAATTACATCTACAGCAATAGTCATTATGGTGAAATTGGGATGAACAAAAATCTCCCATATGTCCGAGCTCTGGCTCATAAGGTATGCTCGCATGCGAGTCTTCCAATAAGTGTAGCCAAAAGCTTCTAGCGATGGGATTTTACCAGAAGACGTCATGGTCACCACCTAGGTTTAGAATCGGTTAAGATATTAGAAAAACCTAACCTTGCTCTAATACCACTTGTAGGACCGAAAGTAGCAACCAGAGGGGGGGGGTGAATGGGCGCTACAAATTTCTTGCTAAACTAAGATCTAATCCCAACACCGAACCAACCTTAATCAAACAAATAATATTAGCAAAGTAAATTTCAGGAATTAAAATGGTTTAGCCTAAAGATGATCGGTGTCCTAATTAAAATGATATTAAAATTAAACTAAATAAAATAGTGCAGTAAGTAAAAACACCTAGATAAATTACTACTTATTTATATTGCAGTCTAGAAATAAACTACTAATCAAAAAAATAAAGCAGGGATCATTCAAAAATTAATTCTGATATAAACCTAAAATATTTTACGTGAAAACTAGAATAAAAATTTATTTTGACTAATAAATTTTTCTTTTCCTTTTATATGAGTAGATTAAAATACTTAGATAAAAATTGTGCGAGTACTAATAATTTTCTAGTGGATAAACATTAATCATGAGATTAATAAACAAAAACAACAGACTAATAAAATAATAGATGTTTATCTAACTAATTGATCTACCTAGAAAATAGGAGATTAGATTGATTACGTGAGTTTGTCATCGTCGCTGTACACCTCGAAATACTCTAGCCGGAACTGCTGCCGTGCGAGCGGAGGAAGTCAGAAACCTGTCGTGTACTACCTGGAAAAATTACCACGCAAGAAAAAAAATGTGTGCCTATCAGTGTAGCTGCTGGCTAGGCTGGGAGCGTTTGCCCCGCCGCCATAGCCTTGCTTCTGTTGCCGGCCGAAAGTAGCACACGTGCTTTGGGCCCGCACCGGTGAAAAGAAAAAATCCATGCGTGATGCAGCCAGCCACAGCTGTGCACGCCGAACGAGATGGGAATAGTGCCTTCGCGATTGCTGTAGACGTGACAATGCACAAAAAAAACCAATGTGCCTGCTTCCGCCTGGCTTGCCGTGCGTGGAACCAGGAGCATCACCAAGCAGATTCGCCGCCGCGTGAAACAGAGATGACGCCCAGTATAATTTCAGTCGAAATCAAAACACGAACAATAGAAATTGGACTGTAGATTGATGTCTGAAAAAACAGTCATCCCCAGGGGGATAGGGGCCTATTTATAGGTGGCTGGCATGAGAATATATAGGGCGGCAGCCTGTGGAAGGCGAACAGACACGGACTGTGGGCTAGAAGATGTACAGACTCAGACTATGGGCCAACATGGCCAAGTTCTGTCACGCAGGACTGTTTAAATCACACAGAACGACTCGAAACTCCAAATGAGGTGAATCCAACGGAAAACGATCCGTCTTCTCCTCAGCTTTCCAAAAAGTCAAAGAACGCGCCAATCGGACTTCGTATGAGGAAGTTATGCCCATTTTGGTGCATGGTGGTCGATGTAGTCCGAACCAGCGAATTCTTGACTTCAAATCATTCGTGCGGCTCCGTCTTCAACTCCAACTCTTCTATTTCATTTCCTATGTTCCTAAGCAACAAAATATCACTAGTATTCAGTAGCATCCCGTCCAAACAAATATAATCAAAGTTGCTAAGGAAAGAATTAACCTCATGGTTCAAGCGACGGGCACGGGCGCGTGTGATTCGTTCTAGTAACTGAATTGTAGGTGGAGGCTCCATGTGTGTATCATGTGAAGTGATGTCCTCATTAACAACCATCTAGGGTTTTTGGGTTTACTTTACATGTTGCTTTTGTAGCCTCCGGTTCACCCGATTTGTAAGTGAACGCAACTCGCAGATTCCAATAGAATTTCAATTTCATTGTGTTTTCTGCGTTCTTGCTTGTGTTCTTTGATTCGTAGGCAAGGATTAACCTTCTTGGTGAGGTAAATAATGTTGTTCTTGTTTCATAACCAATGGAGCAGTGGTGTAGTGATTGCGAGGGCCGATCTTGTGGATCGGAAGTCGGATCGTCAACGTCGAGTTCTCCACAAATTGTTGTTTATCCCCCACCTGACGGAAGAACGGGCACCCCCCTCCTCCATCAAGTGGTACCAGAGCTTGGTTTACCAACATGTTTGTGTATCTTATATTAGATTGATTTCATATTCATCCCATAGTCCACAAAAAAGCCAAGAAAAAAATATGTAGTCGTAGGTTTTCCCCAATCCAAGACCATCACTAGCCTTTGCACGTTTTGGTTTTAGAGTACATAGTATTGAGTTTGTGTCGTAGCTTAAGTCCAATTGCTGGTTACTATTGTGATCCCTATTTCTAAATCCCTTATACTAGCCACCACACATAAATCCCCTTTGATTTGCAATTTGCGTCCGAAGTAGAACCTCAAAACCCTAATTCAGTCTACCTGTGATAAAATAGTCATATCTTTTGCATGCAGACTCGGAATAATGAAAATAAATACATTTTCGAAATCTACAGAAAAAGTTAGGTCTAAGCTTTCCTAGCAAGCTAGCACTTCATTGCAGCAAAATTGTATCACATCTTCTTGATGTGTCTTCTTTGTGCTCCTAGTCAACAAAAAAAGAAGTGTAAAAAAGTTCCAAAAAGAGTTAAAAAATATCAAAAATATGAAAATATCAAAAAAAGGGAGCACTTAGGGACAAGTTTGGAAGATATTAGTTTTGTGTGGTGCTATTTTTTGTACTATTTTGTGCTGATTTTTTGTCAATACATACGCCATCCTTTGATCTTCAACCACTCTCTCATATAAGCCTTGTTGTCATAGGGATCACATTTAGACCAGCAATTAGTACAAGTACTCTTGACACTTATTTAATATTACTATATGTTTCTGAATCGTGTTCCACCATGTAGATTACTTTTGTTTAAACGCATAGACTCCACATATATACTTCTGATCGGTGTAGCTTTAGTCTTTGCAATCATATAACACTCTCTTTGGAAGTTACCAACTAGTCAATAATTGTGCCATGACCAAGATTGTGCCATCCACTGCCCTGTGATGGTAAGAAGCTTGTAAGATTGTGGTAAGACGCTTGAGTGTGAGCGAGAGCACCTTCCGCTACCTAATAGTTGATAGGGCTAAAATTTTTTCCTAGCGTTTTTTTCCTTTTCAACTAACCATGGTAGGTATGAGACGTACGACAAATCATAATCAAGGTAACAATGTTTCTTCTATCAAAAGTAAGTTTACCATCCCATCTTTGTATGGTGAATATGATGCTGAAGAATATCTAGACTGGGAGATGACCATAGAGCATAAATTTAACTTATATCTAGTTCCTGAACAATATAGAGTTAAACAAACAAATGGTATGTTTAAAAATCATGCTTTAATCTGGTGGGAAGATATAAGTGAACTTCAATTAAAACCTGATCACCCGCAGCCAATGCAAAAAACTTGCAACCGTGTTGACATTTACACAATTACACACCTAGATAACTTGCGAGACACTAACGATTATCTAGTTGTTCCCCTGCTGCCAATGCAACATATCTCAACACTAGTGATATCTACAACACCTCACACTTGCGCACATAGCCACTGGCCACGAAGTGGTTCTGCAATTTACTCATTTCCAATAGAACATCAAATGACACTTGATTTTCTTCGGTAGCAAATCACTTGATCACAACATAGTGGTGGCGGTAATATTCCTGATCAGAACAAACAGGAATAGGTAGATACATGGTTCAAATAAACTCGAAATTCTAAACTTTATTCTTCAATCTCAACTAGGGTCGGCCATCTCTATTTATAGAGGGGTGACGACTAGGATACAAAAATAGTCACGATCTAATAATAAAAGAGTCCTGATCTAATCTAATTTGGAATCATACTTTAACTAGGAGTCCTACTTTAATATGAAATCCTACTTTAGTTGGACTCTTGTTCTAATTTCAAAATTAAAGTAGACACAAACTAAACTAGATTCAAACCGACCCATCTGTGAGTTCGGCGAGAATTATGATACATGTCCTTATCATCCTCCTTCCTTGAAAAAGCATTGTCCTCAACGCGTCAAGGTCATGGCACCAGATCAATAACATTGCAACTTAGCTCACCGAGTAAACCTATCAACATGATACCAAGATGATAAAGGGGTTTCCCGATATTTTCATTGAACTCGTTGTAGATAGAGGATAGCTTGTGTAACCTTGCAACTCTACGACTGATCACCTTCTATCAATACAACGAACTTGTAACCTTGTGGAAATTTACACAATTACACACCTAGATAACTTGCGAGACGTTGACGATTATCTTATTGTTCCCCTGATGCCAATGTAACATATCTCAACCCTAGTGGTACCTGCAACACCTCACACTTGCGCACGTAGCCACTAGCCACAAAATAGTTTTGCAATCTACTAATTCCCAATGGAACATCAAATGATACTCTAGTTCTGAAATCTACTAATTCCACTTGGAACAACAAATGACACTTGATTTTTCTTCGGTAGAAAATCGCTAGATCGCAACAAAGTGGTGATGGTAATACTCCTGATCAGAACAAAGAGGAATATCTAGTACATGGTTCAAACTAAACTCGAAATTATAAACTTTATTATTCAATCTCAACTAGAGCCGGCCATCTCTATTTATAGAGGGGTGGCGGCGAGGATACAAAAAGAGTCCTAATCTTAAATTATAAGAGTCCTAATCTAATCTAATTTGTATCCTACTCTAACTAGGTGTCCTACTTTAATACAAAGTCCAATGTTAATAGGAAATCCTACTTTAGTTGGACTCTTGTTCTAATTTTGAAATTTAACTAGACACAAACTGAACTAGATACAAATCGACCGATATATGAGTTCAGCCAGAATTAGGATGCATGCCCTCGTCAGGGTGTGGTCTTCCCTTATCAACATGAGCACTGATAACTGAGGGAATTTGCAATGGTGTCTATTGATTTTGTGCACCCTAATGTGGTAGACCTTGATTGACCAATCTGTGTGATGCACTTCTCACAAGGTTATAGCGGAAACAGGTCAATATTTTCATCAATGTCAATACTACTACAAGACAGGATCATCCTCAACCTTATGCTTTTCAACCTCTTTCTGCCCAATCTCTTGTTGCTCAACCTCTAGCTACTCAACACTTTGCGGTGCCTATTGCCACTTAACTTGTTGACCAAGGTCAAAATGCCACCACTATGCCACCGCCCAAGAAGGCAACGGCTGTATAGAAAAAACAAATAATTTTGGTGTCAAAAAGTCTAAAAAATGAAGCCTAATGTTGGGTTATCATGGGCTCAGGTACACATAAAGTACCAAGTTGGTAAGCCCCTACTCCCTCAAGATCAGCTAAAGAAGTCTAGCAAGCCTTAATGGACCTCCATTCATTCTAACTAAATGGTTGCAACAACAATAAATCTCTAGTCATTAGAATGTACAAGCAACCAAATTTCTGGACCAGTGATGACTATTTCTTGCTCTGCTTTGAGTATCTATATCACTACAAGAAAACTTATGGAATTTAGAATTTTGCCGATGGAAGTCCGCTTCTTCAGTCGGATTTAGCTTAACTCGTCAGCCAATGCTGATTTCATATAGTGTATGATATTTTTCAATTAAAGTCGACACATCATTATGTTGTATTAACAACTTTTTCATATGTGCTGGCTAATGTGGCAAGAATGTAAGAAGCAACCATTTAAATTTCTAGATCCACACATATTTGCAATGGCTACCATCTAGGACGATATGGAGTGTGTGTCGACAACCTATGTAAGTTACTCGCCACATGCACAGTTAGAGAGAAATTTTTAATGGCCATATACCACTTGAATGGATATAATGTCCTACTACTCTTCGTCCACAAGTGGAATATTGTATAGTACATTCACTCGACAAGAACGTTGGAACCGAATGGTGACCGCACTGAGAGGTACTTCTCAGTAATAAAAAGTGAGATCGATGCGTAAGTTTTTCTCCACTTTATTACAAGTTTAACCTTTAACCTATTCTCTCTTAACTCAATCTTGTTATACGTCATTACAGAGCTTTAAAATTTTCTCTTCATCTAAATAAACGGAAAGCAACAAAATACTGACAATTGGTGCATAAAACCGCAAATGCCCTTTAAAATTTAATGTGTCATCCAAACAAATCATGTATTTCCATAATGGTGCTACAGTCAACCTCTTGGAAACTAATGTGGGTTTTATGTTGCACACCACATGATGCTAGCACTAAATACAACGGATCTTAAATCACTTGATGTAAGATAATATCATGTGTTTTGTTCTTGTGTTGAATTTACTTTTTACTTATGTAAACATCGACTAATGTTGAAAACTCAATTTAAAGGACTTCAACATACATGACAGCAATCTAAGTGAGAATGATGCTTTCTATTATAATGGTCAAAATAAATGTTTGAACATGTGATGTAACACTTGTAGAAATTTGGAGAAATCTATGAAATATAATTTTCGATCTATGTTTTGTTTATGCAATTTAATTTGTGATGATGGTATTCTATGATGAATTATGTGTTATATTCTATGATGAATTCCATGTTATTTTAAATTTAAAATATTGGCTACCAGATCCTAGCTTTGATTCAGGATGCAACTGAAAAAATATTTTTATAATATGTACATAACACTAGTGATGGGTGAACATGGTATCTCATCTCTAAAGGTTCACAATAGGGTGTCAGGTACTCTTTGTCACTAAAGTTTGACCTTTTGTTGCCGATCACTATGTTCACCCATGATATGTTGGACACGGTATGGATATGGAGAGACCCTTTAGTGATGTTGTTTACCTGTCACTAATGACAGAGTTTTACTGACACGATAGGACTGACGATAGACATGTCTATTACTAATGTATGTTATTACTCATCACTAATGTACATTTATGTGGTAGTGTCGTAGGCTTCCACGGTTTTGCCCAATCGCTATCTCGACAAGCCTGACACCCGCCAACGCCCTTAATATCCTCTAACCACCAACATCGCCCCCATTGGCTACATCCACAAGCTTCCTTCTAGATGGCCAAGTTATCGAATCTTGCGTAGTGGTGCGTATCGCCACCCTCTATAGTACCTAAAACCACAACGCCACCCTCGGTGTCCCCTTGTCCGTCTGGCGCCCCGTGCCCCTGCCGCTCCTAGTTCCCCACACACATACCTTTTGTGTGTCCACCCTTGCCCCTGCTGCATGACACGCTCCCAACACCCCTACTGGCACCGACCGCCCCTTCACCATCCAAATGCACAAAATGACTGCAATTTGCTATTTGCCTATTGTTTCTGCTGAGTCGAGCTGAGCTAGCTCATGGCTTGACCAAGCTTGAGCTGAGTCATGTTCTCATCTTGCCAAACAGGCTGAGCCGAGCTCATTTTCAAGCAAAGCCCAAACCAACTTTTGTTGGCTCATTGTCATTCCTAGTAGCGACTAAAATAGGGGGTAACACTACCACAAAAATAGTCTTTAGTGATGCAGCTTTAGTGATGAGTAAAAGACACGTGTCAATAATACACTGTTTGTGACGGGTTGTTTCACACGCGTCAGTAATGTTGTCTCATTAGTGATGGGTCGCAATAGGACCCGTCACAATAGATGAGGCTGGTAGGGGCGCCCATGTTATTGACGGGTCATACAGTTACCCGTCAGTGAATGTTGCCCCTATAGTGATAGTCTGTGTTGAGACCACATTAGTGACTAAATATGGGGCACCACATTAGTGACGATTGGTAATACCACCCGTCACTAAAGAGTGTTGCGTCTAAAACCCTAAGGTGACCTTCATTGACGTCCTTATATGAATAATTGTCACTGATGATATAAGTGCCTCACACAGAGAGCTTAGCTATGCACTTATTGCTCCCAAGTCCCAACCGCCGCATTCTTCACCATAACTGCCGACCGGCAGTTGCAGTTGTTGGACTTGTCGATGATGACCTACAACGTTACGTGCTCTAGTGGACCGGCCCACACCGCATGTAGCATCAACGTCGTCTGACTCAAGGTATATATTCTTATCCAAAATTATAAATAATATTTTGTATGGACGCGACACAATACGTGAAATAATTAGAGTCGTATATGTCTTGATTGTTCTATTATTTATAGATTGCAACAACACAGAGCTAGATGTATCTTGATTGTCATACTTGCAATGAGTATTTGAGTGGGGTGATGTTTTTTTCATGAATAGTGCTAGATATGACATGGAAGCTAGTGGAAAGACTGCAATGTGGCGTCCATGTTATGATTGTAGGAATGAGAAGAAGTTTTCAAATTCAGAATATGTGTACGACCATTTGCTGAGACGTGGATTCAAGAAGGGATATGATATATGGAAAAAGCATGGTGAAGAAGGAGAAAATGAGGGTGAAGTAGATCATCAGATTGGTAGTAAAGACGAAGGAGGGGCCGTTGATACGGATTACATGAGCAACAATGACATTTTACGAATTCCTAAAGATAACTATATTGATATTGTGGATAATGTTGATCAGATGATGCATGATGCGGAGGAACAAGTTCCATATTCTAAAGGGGAGTTTGCCTAGGTCCAAAAACTTGTACAAGACTCAAAAACACCGATATATCCTGACTGCAAAGAAAAGTACGCAGTCTTATATACTGTCTTGACAATGCTATAAATGAAGGCGACATATAGCTAATCCGATGTGAGTTTCAAAGCATTACTGATGAAGGACCTAGTGCCACAAGAGAATAAGCTAGATTTCTACCACCATGTATGGTGCTAAGAATATTGTATGTCCTCTAGGGTTAGATATAGAGAAAATACATGCATGTATGAGTGATTGTGTTCTATTTCGTGGAGAATATGTAGACCTTGATAAATATCCAACATGTGGGACACATCGATTTAAGAATAGAAAAAACGATGATAAATTAGATGATGGATGTAATAGAAGGAATATTTCGAAGAAGGTGATATGGTATTTCCCTATAATCTTTCGTCTAAAGCGCATGTTTGCAAATCTAATAAACTTATCTCGTGGACTTTTAAAATCTAAGCTTATTGTTTGTAAAGCATGGTGAAAATAATGTATTACTTCTAAGCTTATTTTATCTGGTATTTAATTCATAATACTATTATTTCCATATTTTATTAGTTGACGTGGAGGTACTGAATGTCTAGATATGTTTTTTCCACCAACTTAAATATGAATATATATACTTATAAGTTTTGGTTTCTAATTTATAATTTTTTAAGCCATTAAGTTTTGGCCTGTCTCCCGAACAACTGCTAGCTGTTGGATCCTTGCGAAAAGCCCGGATTGAAGTGCAGATTAGATGGATATTTTGTACACTAGATCCTTGGAGAGTTTATTATTACGCAAAACATTAGGCTGTCCATTTCATCGTCTCCCCGTCTCGCGCTGACCTCGCCAGTTGTAGCTCCGACGTCGGAGCTGCATGTAAGCTGTAGCCTGTAGGTTAGTGTTCAGCTTCTGTAATGCATTCATCAATTCCTAAAAATTAACTAATTGTCACAAATAAGATTTACACTTGGAATCCCAACAATGTCAATTTGTCATACAAAACAAATCACATATACAATTTCATCGAGTCACAAGAACACAACAATGTGTATGGCAGAATGGCTGAAATAAACATCTAGCTAGCAGCTTATAGATAGGTAGCCAACAGCCAGTGCTGAACTTTTCATCCCGTGATCAACCCTTTACATTCCTCGACAGCTGAATCAATATCGATAGCACCAAAACAAAGCTAGATTACTTTTTTATATATATATGCAGCTGGTACCAACGGTCTAGAGGAAACATTAACAGTGCAAAATCTACACTGAGTATGATGAGATGGATTAAATATTTAACCTTTGCATAATGTGCCGTAATGTTGTTTCTTCAGCCTAACATGAAAGAAAATTAAATTCATTAGAATTACAATTAATTGACAACTGCTACAGCGAGAAAGAAAAGCTTATAAATCATCATTGTGAGTAGATAGCTAGCTGTGCCACTGTTGTTCCAACTTTAAGCATGAAAGGATGTCTTGATGGTCAGAGATGCTTTGGGAATTTAATTTGGCCAATAATAGTGAATAATTAATGGATGCTCAAATACTCATGCTTACTCCAAGGTTTCAAGTTAAGTCGAAATGCAACTGCAGGGTCTCGACATTTAAGGTTGTTGGTACATTATTATTATTGGTTTAACAAAACGACTAACGAGAAACTATAAATTTTATTTCAAGAATATCGACTGCATGTCGAGACCCTCAAGACATTGTGACTAATCTGAAGGCGTTAATTTTAGAAAGAATATCGACTGCATGCAATAGCGTGTCCGTTCTAAGGTTTAAACTTTTGATCTCATTATGCCGAACCGTTTGTTCATAATCTCTCTAGGCAATCATCACGTTCTGCTGTTATGCTAAATGTTAAGTTTAGACATCGTGAGTCTGAATTTATCATTGTAAGTGCTGAATATACCTCGAATCTTCACCCATTTCAGCTGAAGGTGTACCACACCGGTTTCAACATTTCTCAACTTGAGAAGCACGTCTTGCACGACCTGGCCATTCTCCCATATAATTTTACTCTCGTCCGCCAGGCAGCACTGTCTGCCAGGCCGCACGGTGCGGACGACAGTGCCACTGCGAATGTCCTCTAGATCCATCTGTATTATTTGCATCAGCGCCTCTATATCGAACTCTGCATCGCCCATCCGGTCGTCTTTACTGAACGTGTCCTTATCAAATACCTCCTGTTTGAGAAATCAGACGGTTATCGAAAGGTCAGCAGTAATGGTTGCAAAAACCGTCAGTTTAGAGGTGCATATCCTTACTAGCTTGATAGGTGTTGCTGGATTCCTGACAGCTAATGTCAGATCTTCATTCCAAACTGGGTTTGTTGTCTTCTTAATAACACTTGTCCTTAGTTTCTGCACAGGGAATTCGAAGGACACGAGAGACAATCCAGAGCAAAAATGTTGAAGAAACTTGATGTGCAACGATATAAAGATTGTTGATGTCAACAGGTTAGCACATATCATCTCTATTATCTTCTTTAGACTACCCCTAAGTCCTCTATATCGAGCATATACTATTCCAAATGTTAGTGTCTTTCGTCTCAAGAAACAAATGCTAGTACTTAGATAGCAGTACATACGTATATATATGTGTGTGTGTGAGAGCGCCAATGTTCAACTCTCAGTATATATTTTTCAAAATAAGAATTAATACCAGAGCAGAGTAATTAATAACTTCAGCAAAGAGATTATTAAGCTACCTGATTGTCCAAGTGGAGAACTACATAGGGGTCACTGTCTGTGGCATCACGACAAACAAGGTTTACCCCGCGCAGCACTCGCACGTTCAGGAAGCCCGGAAGATCAGACATCTCTTCTTGTTAACTGTCCGATCACCTCTGCTGTTCCTTTGCCTGTCGATTTCTCCTTTCTTAAAATCACTTTACTGTACTTAATTTCTCAACCCTGAAAGAAAGAACGACTAGAAGAAGAAAAACTGAAATGCAGAGAAAGAACGAACCGTGTCCAGACTCCGTAGGTAGCTCCCTCTAGCATCTAACTTCAAATTAGCATCGTTCAGTTGCCATGCATGTTTTCCATTTTTGTTAACGGGCAGAAATGTTTAAGAAACTGTGGCCTCATATTACTGTTGGCCGTGTCTTTTGGGACTTGCGTTACGGTTTCATGCTTCTCCTATTTAGCACCTGCTATTTTCAGAAACCACAGATCCAATGAGGTATGTCGATGTAGTCAGCTACAAGCAACACATCAAGCCAACAGTATGGCAGAAGCAGACTTAGCTAAACCCTAAAACTTAAACACGAAATACTAAATACAAAACAATACTGTAAAACCTAAACTAAACACTAACCAGTACACACTAAACCCTAAACAGTAAAGACAAAACACTACGTAGTAAACACTAACGCCTCAACAATAAGAACTAAACACAAAACACAAACCCCTAAGATGTAAACACAAAACACTAAATCTTAAACAGTAAACAGTAAAACAGTAAACACTAAACACTAAATCCTAAAAACTAACCCCTCAACAATAAACACTAAACAAAAAACACAAGACATTAACCGCAAAACACTAAACATCAAACACTAAATAACAAAAAGTAAACAATAAAAAGTAAACATCAAACCTTAAAACCCTAAATCATAACACTAAACACCAAACACAAAACACTAAACCTTGAACCCTAAAACACAAAACAATAAATTCCAAAAACTAAACCCTAAACAAAATTCTAAGAATAAGTACACACTAAACCATAAATAGCAAACATGAAACACCAAACACCATACCATGACATCATTTTGCCGACAGATGTATGTTGATAAAAAGTGACATTTAACGTCATTAAATCTGTCAGTAATATGTGGGGACAGAATTTATATCTGTAATAGGTACTGTTGGGGAAATAGTTTTTCCCTAACAAGGGTCAAATGACTACGACCTTCGAAGACCCCGAAGCCATCAGCCTGCCAGGCTGGTGAAGCCTGCGGTCTGGCCCCAACCTCCCTTAGTCCGAAGATCACTACGGAGACTACTTCAAGGAACCACAAGATCGAAGGAAAGCCTCTGGGTCCCCTTCGAAGACCCCTCAGAGCCCCCTCTGGAGCTCTCTTCAGAGCCGCTCTTCGGAGCCCTCTTCGGAGTCCTCTCCGGTGGGCTCTAGGGAAGCCCCTCCAATAAGTGCTCTGGGCTAAAAGATGAAAAAGTATCTCCATACCACTACAGTACAAATAGCCATACCGGGGGCCCCTGCCCCTGATATGATGGATATCTACCATATTTGTAAAGCTGTAAAGCTCCATGTATATTAGCCTCGCTTTTCCCCTTTTTACCCCTACAAAGCCCATTGTAAGTAAAGGGTAAAAGAGCCATTTCCTTTACTTTTCTTGCCTATATAAGCAGGCCACCACCCTTGTAACAATGTGGAGAACCCCATAGTCAAAAATACTACAAACTAGATATAGGGTTATTATCCCCAGAGGAGGCCTAAACTAGTATAAAAACCCTCTCTCTCTCTCTTTGAGAACCATCGAGGTTCATATCTATATCCCTATCATAGAAACTTGTTTGTAGCTAATGCAATTTCTACAACAGTTGGCGTCGTCTGTGGGGACCCTAGTACTAAAATCTAGTGTCTCTACAACCACTTACATCCTGGAGTACACCCACGAAGAAAGTTGTGGACCCTCATGGGCTTCCATGCACCCTTCGGCAAGAGGCTCCGTGCACACACCAAAGGCCTCCTAGCCTTCCCTTCCAGTATTGGGAGCCCTAGGGGCTACGAGGCAAGCTTTCAGCGATGATGCGAATCCCTTGGTCTTCGGACCTTATTAGGCTTCCGAAGGTGCGTACACTTATCACCCATTACTCCAATCAAAGTCTCACATCACCTTATTAGCAATCGAAGTCGCATCATTTTATCGAAAACCTGAAGCCTCGCTTCATCCTATCAATAGTCGGAGTCTTACTCCATTTTATCATAATCCGAAGCCTCGCTTCATCATATCACAATCCGAAGCGTTGCTTTGTCATATCAAATCTGAAGCCTTGTTTCATCATATCGTGCTTCGAAGCATGGCTTCATCATATCAAATTCCAAAGCACTGCTTCGTCCTATAAGAAACCCCCCGAAGCCTCGCTTCATGAAGCTACACAGTGCCTCCGAGCCCATAGCAATAAATCAAAGGACTCAGAGCAAGCACTCAAAGCGTCCAAAAATCTGGTGTGATCTGTTCCACCGTTATCGCTACACAACGCCTCTGGGCTCGTAGCGATATAAAAAGAACATGATTCTAAGCATGCAACTCGAAGCATCCTAGGGACTTCGAGCCCGCAGCTCGATGCATCTAAGGATTATGGGACCTGGCCCGAAGAATCCTAAAAAAGTGTCGAAGGTGGGCTCAGAGTTGAAGGTGGCTCCAATAATCCAGTGCGATCTGCACCCTCTTTCTAAAAATAAGCTTCGAAGCCTAGCTTCGACTGTTAAGCATATCATGAAGCGTCGCTTCACATTCTAATAAATTCGAAGCCTTGCTTCGTTTATCATCATATACTATGAAGCCTCGCTTTATTCACAATCTTTTCAGCACCTATGAGAGCTAATTCAGTTGGTCGAGGCCCCTGGGCTAAACGCACCCTCCGCTACATGCTGCGTCGAGCCGGTACGTTACACGCGCCAATTGCGCTGAAGCCCTTGGGGCCTCCGAATGTTATGATTGCGTGTGTCGACTACACTGAAGACCCTAGCCACCCCGCACAAGAAGGGACCGGTAACCGTGCGATTCAAAGTATGTCTACGCGATCGAAGCACTTAACAGGGTAAAAGCGTTCGGTAGTTCAAAGCCGTCTGGCCGAACGCCCCTCCGCACACTATATTGCGTTGATAGCATGATTGCACGAACCGACTACGCCGAAGTCCCTAGCCACCGCATGCAAGGGGGATCGATGAATATACGTGTAGAGTGTGTGTGCGGAATATGCATCTGCACGGTATTCACTTACGCGAAGTGCAAATTAATCACATGCACGCCTCGTTATTCTCGCAAAAATACTGAACTGGTCCCATTCATACAATAATAAAGTACAATACAATTACGACATACACTTGTACACCTCGAAGCAATACTATTAGAAAGCATTGTCCAAACCCAAGAAAAATTGGGCGTGAGGCCCCGACAAGTTTGATCCTCACTTTCATCTCTTTCGAGGAGAGCCCCATTGGCTAGACGAAGCACCGTCGGAGCCAAACCTCCCACGACCGGATCATCCACGCCTCGAAGCCCACAAAACCATTCTTTCCTCTTACAGGTAAGCCCAAGTCCGAAGTGCGGGGGCTCCGTATCGAACGCAGAAAAATCTAGGACTTCATCACCTCACGTAGGTACCTCCGAAGGCTGGACCCCCTCGCCGTCTAATATTGTCTCAAAGACACTCATGTTCGGCAAGGACAAAGAGTTCCAAAGGGGCTCCACCTTTAGGGAGGCTAACAGCTCCTGGGCTACCTCGGGTATGACTTCGTGCCTAGGACCCCTCGGCATCTTAAACCAAGGGGGCCTTCGGACCTAGGTACCTCGAGAACTACCCAATGCTGACAAAGCACCTCCGAATCCTCAAGCACTTCGACACCAATATCTAAAGGCTGAGCCTGGGAAGGTAAAAAACACCCCCGCATTTTCATTAATAAACTGACAAGTTTGTCTTACAGGCCTATGGCTCAGTATTACAAAAGTGAAGCCTAAGAGAAATCTACACCTTCGGAGGTGGAGGGTTTGATCCCGAAGGCGGGCTCCGCAGCCCCGCTCAGCGTGAGCCGCTGGCTTCCTGGAGCTCGAGAACTGCTTCGTGTGCTTGGGCTCTACAAGGCTCGTGAAGGCGACGCCATGCTTTGTGGACCTTTGGTTCGGGAGAATTCAAATGAGGCCCTATGAATACCACCAGCGTGATGGAGGTCACCGCATCAAGGTGCTGGCACCCTGCTTCATCAAGCAGCTGCAACACACCTTGGCCGGCCACTCAACCTGCCGTCAACGCGAAGCCTGCCAAGTTTCCCTCCATCACAGACGCGGTTGTCTGTAGAAATTGAAGTTGATCCCCGATCGGGTCCTGGTTGTGAAAGTCGGAGCTTGGTAGGTGGTTCCCAAGTGCCCTAGGACTTTGGTCAAGGCAGAGGTAGCCTCGTAGACCCCTCACACAACGATAGCCTCCAAGGCTTGTCGAGCACCTCAATCTACTCTCTTCCAAAGCCTGGAGCGCCTGCTGAAGCTTCTCGACCTCTAAAGCCATCTTTTCCTGGTCTCCGGTCGCCCTGGCAGCTTCGACCTTCGCTGACTCGGTTGACCTAGCCGCCTCAGCCTTCGCTGTTTCGGCCGCCTCTTTGGCCTGCTGCTACCGTTTGGCAGCCTCAGAAGCCTGTTGTCAAAGGTTTTCAAATCCCTCTGTCATAAAGGCCTCCCGGCGACCCACGGAGACCACAGTTGCTCAGGTCAATGCGAAGGCATGACAGGAGCAAAAGCAACTATTAATGTCAAAGAAAATTGAAGTATACCAACCCCTTGCGAAGCCAGGCCTACCTAGAGTAGAGTTTCCTGAGCGTTTGCGAGGAGGTCTCTGTCGGTGTTGTGGCTCAACTGTGCCACCAAGTCAGTCCTCGACAGGGCCTCGCTGGAGTCAAAGTAGGCGTCCACCACCTCCTTCGATGTGGCTCCCCACGCAAGGAGAGGCCTCATGAGAGGCGCTTGACTCGCGGATGCCTCCGGAGCTAGGCTCTGATCAATGATGTCAACGGCTTCGTCCACATGCTCTAGAGGAGTTGCTTCATCCTGATTGGCCTCTCCGTCTCCCTCGTCCGCAGATCTCCCTTCGGACTCTCCCTTACTTCTCTCGTCATTGCTCTCGCCGCTTTTAGAGGTCTCTTCTACATCGGCAGCTTTGGGTCATGCACAATTGGCTCCGGTAGCATCTAAAAAGGAGTACAAAAGCAATTTAGCATAAGAACATGAGAAAGAGAACAAATCAAAAAGGGTACCTTCGTTCTCCTCGATGGGAGAAAGCTCTGCATAATCCGAAGTCACATAGAGCCCCCCGAAGTCTCTTTCGCGAGCTTATAACCCCTCGGAGTCCAAGTCGGTGGAGGTCGACTCTGGAGCCACTACTTCTATGTCAGTGGCTACCACCCTCGGTTTTGATCCCGCAGCCTCCGCCACAGGCCCTAAGGCGCTTGACCTCCATGCCGTCATCAAAGGCTTTGGTGGTCAAATGGACTTCGATGTCCATGTCCTCTGGGAGATCCCCCGAAGGCCTCGCAATATCTGAGGTATCCTCGGGGCGTCTAGATGACATAATAACCAGCTCATCATCGTCGACCCTCTTCCGCTTCAGGCCTTCACTCGAAGGTGTTGGGTCCGTGAACTATGGGAGATCTTGGACCCCTTCAGTGCCCAACCAGGTCCATACCCAGTTGTTCCATTCCCAAGACCCCACTAGGGCGAGCCTCTGGTTCTGCTTGTCTAGTGTCGGGGGCCCATGACAAGTTTGGCTACTACGATGGCCTCCACCAGTGATCGCACCTCGTGCGTAGCTGCAACAACGAAGGTCGTCAGTCAGTCGCATTAATAAGAAGAAATAAAGACATCTCGAAGCCTTACCAAGAAACTCCATGGATCGGAAGTTCTGATAGGAAGTATCGGAAGTTCAGGTTATTTTTTGGTCTCAATGTGTGGATATGGAGAGTTGATGCCGAGGGGATCGGTGTGCGTCTCATTTCATGTTTTAGCTTGTCTCATGTGTGTAGGGTGGAGATGCTAACCAACTGTCAACGGTGGGTGATAGAGGGTCAAGAGGGGAGCTCGATGCAGAGGATCAAGGATGTCAGGTGAAGTTGGAGAGGATCTTAGGGGTGCACAAGGAGATAGAGCAAGACATGGATGGAGGGATGGTAGAGACAACATGATGATCAAGTCAGTGAAAGGGAGGCCAGTGCAATTGATTAGATGGCCTGAGGGGATCGAGAGCGGGAGAGACTTGCTGGTGGTCGAGTTCGCGGATTGGCTTCACATGTCGGCTATCGAGGAGGCTTTGTCGGTTTTTGCTAAAAACTGTCACATCAGAAAATGTTTTTAATTCTAGTAATTAGGGCTTTATTTTTCTGTTTAGTAGTCTATATTAAGTGTAATGTTTTAGTATTTTTTGGAATTTTCAAATTCTGAAAAATATTAAGAGAATAGGGTCAATGTTGTAATAAATTAGAAGTATAAATTAATGTTTTTTTAGAATTCATAATCTTGAAAATACATTATGACATTTAGGTAAATACCTACAACTTTAACCCTAATGGCATTTCGGAGATTTCCTTAATGGGCTTGCCTATATAAAGGACTCCATGCCCTATGGTTAGTAAGACTTTTTTTGGCTGTCATTTGGGGGCTACCTACTAAAAATTTTATTTAGTGCTTAGCCATTTTTGCTCTTCTTTTCTAAAGCATGCACTGTTCATCGTTCCTGTTTCTTTTGTCGCTGACTACAGGAGTTCTTCTAGCGCAAGAGTACTAGTGCCAAGGTTAGTTATGTATCACCAGCGGTAGGGAGTCTTCACTTTGATATTCAATTTTTGAGACGATTTTTGAGCAGTTTTGGTACTATTTTTGGATCTAAGTTCTTTATAACTTTTGTTATCGAAGTTTCCAGGGTTTGATTTTTGAAGTTTGCAAAAGTTTTTGATCACTTCTTCATAGTTGTTGGCGTAAGAAATTACGCTAACAGGTTCTCTAAGATTAAGAACTAACAAACAAGGAGTTTGTGAAGTGAACTATCTCAAGCCTCCGAATAGGATAATAGCTCGAAGTAGTTCGAAGTTGTGTATTGAATATCTAAGTATTCGATCCCTATTACAGGGTGAGAAGGGGGGTATTTACAGGTAAAAACTCTAAGGAAAATACCTTTTTACCCCTCAATTACAATCGACATAGTGGAAACTATTTGGTACCTCAAATAGGGCTAAAATAGTAAAATGTATCCAAAGAGGATAGATAAGGAAGATGTCCCGTCAGTCTTGCTATTTCCCACTGTAGAGACGGAGCCTTCGGAGGGTATCTTCGAATTGGGGTTCGGAGGACCCTTCGGCTTGGAAACTTCATCAACTTGGGGATGAACTTCTGTCTTAAAGCTGCATAAATTATCTTTACCTTTTGATCTTAAAGGCCCTGGGGATGAAGTATTTCCACCCAACAGTAGCCCCTGGAATACGGTTCTCCAATTTAACCTCTATAGCAGGAGAGCAGTATACGCAAGAAATATTTTCATATTCGGGGACTTAGAAAAAATTGAAGGTATTACAACCATTCGAAGTATCCTCGACATCGGAGTATGTCTGACGGAATCTTCGACTAGGACTCCCGGGTGAACGCTTCACAAGGAAACGAATCGTTGTGGAGGCGAAGCATCGCAAAGAGCCATTAATTTTGAGTTGTTACCTTTCAAGTAGCCGTTAGGCTCCCAGGAAAAAGTAACGGATGAAATTTTACCGCGGGTTGACACCTTTTTTATCCTTTGGCCCCACACATCAGCGGTAGAAACCGAACCTGCAATGTGAACGCATGTTCGAAATGCAATAACTAGAGGCGGAAAGGCTATAAAAGGGGGAGTCGAGGCTCACCGGAATTTTTTACAAAGCCTTGGTTCTAAGCCCCCTTTCCCTAACCTCCAAACCTTTCCCAACGTCCTGAGCAACCAAACGATGGCGAGGACCAGTGCGATGGTGCTGGCGGTGGCAGGAACTCTGGCACAGAGGCAGGCGTGGGCGGCGTCAGCAGCGATAGCAATGGCAGGAGCCCCGGGGGGTTCTTGGCCAAAGAACCCTCGGGAAGTCCGCCCACCATCCAAGAAGACATTGAGGCAAAGCTTCCTTCTTGGGCAGTCAACAAGCACAATGGAGTCCATTGAGGAAGCAGTGGACGGGAAGCTGGGCCCAGGCATGAGGACTCGAGTCCCTAGTACAGAAGCGACCCCGATGCCTCGGCGAGGAGAGGTGGTGGTCTTCGAGGCCTTCTTCGAGACCGAGCTAGGACTTCCTACAATCAGCTTCTTGGCAGAGGTACTAGAAATGTTCCATGTTACCTTGCCGCAATTGTCTACCAACGCCATAGCCTGACTGGCCATCTTCGAATGGCCCTCCGGGTGGAAGGGTGCGAAGGGAGGTCAGAGGTCTTCGCGGCTACTCACGAAGCCTCCTGCCAGACAAAGCCACAGGACGGAACTAGGGACACCAAGGTGCTGACAGCTTCGGAAGTGTTAACTTCCAACATTGGAAGGAATTCTCGCAGCATTTCCTAGCGAAGACCATCAATGATCGATGGTACACCAATTGGATCCTCCGATGGTTCTACGCCGAAGTCAGAGAAGGTTCCAGCCTTGCGGGGCCCCTATAAGAAATCTGGTACCGGAAGGAAGCCGAAGCCACTCCGGACCCTAGCCATTTTTTGACGCGGCTGGGGTTGCTTTCTTCTGTGGCCAGCCGCATGAGCATGCGGGACCTTGCGGAGGAATTCATCTCCCTCTGAATCCCTCCTCTCGGAGCGGAGTGGCCGATAGCATTTCAAAATGCTTCGGAAGGAGAGCTTCGAAGCTTGGGTAAGTCTTCACACTTCTGCATTATCATTGATTAGGAAATAGATAACATACTCAAAAGAATGCTACCTTTTTTCAGCAGCTCCTTTGGCGCTAGCTCCGGAGCAGATTGTCAAAGCCACAGAACAGGTGCTCGGAGCCCCTATAGTGGCAGAGAAGCAGTGGAGGGTGGAGCTGGTTGGGAGCTATGAATGCTCCAACCGAGTGTGGAGTGCCCTCGGGGTGGAGCCTCCTCCCTTGCCGGACTTCGATTCAATGGGGGTAGCTCCCCGAAAAAGGAAAACCACCGCCGAATCCTCCAAAAGGGTCGCCAAGACCCCCGTCAAGAAGGGGAAGAAGACAGCGAAGCCTCCTCCTCCTGCATCTCTTATATCTTTGCCTTCCTCTCTGGACATTTAGAGCTCCTCTTCGGAGGAGTCAAAAGAAAAGGACTCAAACGCCCAGATGGGGAAAGCCCTTGAAGACTATCTACAGTGAGGCGATGAAGGAGACTCCCAAGCCGCTGCTAGAGACCCCCTCCGGGAGGTTGTAGAAGTCGACACAACAGCCCCCTCTAGACCTGGTGTGGGTGACTTGGAACCAGAGTTAGAAAATCCCACCTCGCTTGTGGCCGGAGTGGTGGTGACGGAGGCTAGGGCGTCAACTGCAACCGCTCCGAAGCAAACTTCGCGGGATGATCTCAAAGAATACCTTTGGATGTATGAATATCTGGGGGACCCCGAAATTCTCCCTCAAAGCGCGGACGGAGGTAAGTATCAGAACATTACCTTCGAATTTCCTGAAAAGACTATTATGCAATAAGTATTTAATGAATACCTTGCTTTGTAGATGCTTCGAGGAGCGGTGTGGCTCCAGCTCCTAGTGGGGCCTTGGCTTCACTTGGAGTTGATGCTCCGGTCAAAGTAGTCGCTCCGACGACTGAAGTCATCTCGGGCGGAGCGGCTCCATCCAAGGTAGCAACAATCGAAGGCAGATCCACTCTGGCCGATGTAGCAGCTTCGGTCTTCGTACCAGGAAGGGGTTAGAGCATGACAGGCCTTAGCCCCCTTCCCTCTTTAATGACAACACCTTCCTCCAATGACCCCTCAGTGAGTGGTTCGGAGTAAGACCCAGCTGTGGACGACCGATGGGCCCTATCCTGGCTTCCTCTACTGACTCCGTTCTTGGAGCAGTGGACAAGGCTCTGAGCGCTCCTAGAATCCTTGGCAGATAAGTGCCAAGAGGTTGGGAGCTCCGAACTGGTCTCCGTCTTGAGCGAAGCTAGGGCACCGGAGCTCGATTTGGCCCTCGAAAGGGCTGCCCTTCAGGTATGCAATCATACAGCAAATGTATTTAATCAACGAAATTACTTTATACAGCAATTCATCCTAGCTAGAGCGGCAACGACTTCAAATGAGCTCGAAACTAATCGGCTCAAGAGGTAGGTTACCACCCTCCAGTCTGCCCTTAAAGGCTCCTAAGACAAAACACTGCAACTGGAGGAGGAGCTCCTCGAAGAGCGGAGTGCCAGTGCCCTTACTGACGAAGCACTCCAAGTCGAGCAACAGAGCAGCGCTACACTCAAGGCTTCGGTCCAAGAGATCGAAGCCGAGCGCGTGGTGCTTAGGGCCGAGGTTGAGAGGCTTCGGCGAGAAGAGGAGAACTCCAGCGCACAACTTGTAGAGCTCCAAGACTCACTCAAACAAGCGCTAGCTCAGAAGACTACTCTGCTGTCAAGGATAGCTGAGGTATCTACCTTTGCTTCGGAGTTGAGGGAGGCTGACACAAAGAATGCTGATGTTGCTGATCAGACTATGGATACCCTCCGGGGTACCCTAGAATAATTCGGTATGATGTGCCCTTTGTCTTTAGCTGCGGCGAGTGATCCCCTTGAGCGAAAGCTAAAGATGATCCAGGCGGCAACAAAGATGATTAAGGGCTCCAGGATTCGATATGGAGAGATCTTCGGGCAGGTAGCCGGAATCGGAGTCCTTCGACATCTCGAAACCCTCGGGATTTCTGTTGCTCCTCTTGGGGGTTCGACGCCTGAAGGCTTCACCGACGAAGACTTTTTGCATCCTTCCTTGGATGTGGCTTCTGCTTGGGAAGCCTTTCGGGTGACCTGGAAAATAGACCACAAAGCAGCAGCCAAGGCCTGGATCGACGAGCCTCGTCGGCAGAAGCAAGCTCAAACGAAGCCTCTAGCTCCGACTTCACCGGCTTCAACTCCTCGTGCTCCGCCAACCGACCCGCAGGTTTAGCTTCGTAGGGCACTTAAGCATGTACATGAAATATTGTAAAGACCTTTATTTTAATGAATGAAAAGTTTATAAATGGGGAGTCTTTGTTTGGATGTTTATTTTTTTGTTACGCACTTCGGAACCTGACTTCAAAGTATTGGAACCTAACAAAGGGCTTCGTCAATATTGGGCTATCCTCGAGAGCTTAAGGCCTTACCGACACCCGCGCTTCTCTGTTCCTCGAGGGGAGCAATGAGAAATAGCACCCGAAGTTCAACACGAAGTCCTAGCTTATATTAAAGAAGAAGATAAATTAGTATCTTTGTCTTCAGAATATGTAGATTGGTTTGACTCGGAGTACCAAGCCGAAGACCCAATGGAGGCTAGCTCCGAAAGACTTCTGTCCTGGGCTGAACTTCAAGAAAAGAAGAAAAAGTTGCGAGCTTCGAAGAAGAAAGGCGCTCAGACTAAGAGAAAAGTCTTGAGAACTCAGGGCTCCGAAGACCGAAGCGGTCCTAGAAGTAGTTCTAGAGGTCGGAGGGGTCTCTGCTTTTATTTAGGCTTAGACCAAAATTTCTCTTAATGTAGTATGATTACCCGATTAATATAACCTATTTTGGAAGCATCACTTGAGTATTCCTTACTACCCTACCCCTCCTTGTGGGTGGGGGCCGTACGCGCTGCGATAGGGTCCGTCGGACATAATGATTGATATAACAACCTGATGCTTCGCATAATACTTGGTAATCATATTTTACTCTTTTGTAGAGTTCTTCGAACTATATGTTCGTACTCTAATGTTTATAAGTTTCGGAACTAAGTTTATACTTGTAAGCTCCAATAATAGTCACTTAGGACTTTAAAAAGTGTTTCATTGGCTTGAGCCTTGAAACCTTATTGCTTGGTCGCCTATGACTCTTTTACAGATGCTTTGAACCCGGAGGCCAGAAATCTGTTCTTTTAAAATCCTTAGACTCTTCTACGGATCCTAACAAGCCAGAGCTTGGAATCCATAGGCTGGCCACCTTCGGCTCTTTTACAGATGCTTCGAACCCAGAGGCCAAAAATCTATTCTTTTAAAGTCCTTAGACTCTTCTATGGATCCCAACAAGCTGGAGCCTAGAATCTGTAGGCTGGCCACCTTCAACTCTTTTACAAATGTTTCAAACCTGGAGGCCAGAAATCTGTTCTTTTAAAGTCCTTAGACTCTTCTACGGATCCTAACAAGCCGGAGACTGGAATCTGTAGGCTGGCCACCTTCGGCTCTTTTACAGATGCTTCGAACCCGGAGGCTGAAAATCTGTTCTTTTAAAGTCCTTAGACTCTTCTACGGATCCTAACAAGCTGGAGCCTGGAATCCGTAGGCTGGACACCTTGGCTCTTTTACGGAATCCTTGAACCAATGGTTCGAAGGCCGTTTGCTGGGTTCCTTGAAAGATGCTTACCTCCACAAGCATCTCCGTTCCCCTGATGCGTCCACCAGGAGTAAGGATTATTTGAAGAGTAAGCATAATTTGAACCTCCATCTTTATTTAATTTAGAAAGGTACTTTTACAATTGATTACAAGGAGTCCCTAAGCATAATAACGTTTAAGGTGCTCTGCATGCCATGCATATGCTTCAACTCTTCCCCTTCTAAATTAGCTAGTTTAAACGACTCGGGGCACCCTGAGCGTAGGATAATATATGGTCCTTCCCATTTATTTCCTAGCTTCCTCAGAGCAATTACACTTCGCAACACCAAATGACCTGGTTTAAGCTCGTTCACTTTTATCTTTGGGTCATACCATGCCTTCGTTTGGTCTTGGTACTCCGTCAGATTGGCGACAGGTCGAAGCCTTGTTTCTTCTAACAAGTCTAGCGAAGTGTTTCTTTCATCGTCATTCCCAGGCTCCGTTACGCGGAGGGATCCACCTTTGAGCTCTGTAGGAGTCATGGCCTCATCTCCGAATAGTAGCCTAAATGGGGTGAAGCCCGTGGACCTAGCTTGAGTGGTCCGAATGGACCATAAAATCTTTGGGAGCTCTTCAGTCCACAACCCCTTAGCTAACCCAACCATCCTTCGGTTCAAACCACAGAGAATATTTCCATTAGCCTGCTCGATGGCTCCATTGGATTGGGGGTGACGAACAGCTGCAAAGCATAACTTGATGCCCAGGCCTTCGCAAAACTCTCTAAAGGGCTCGGCGTCAAATTGAGTATCGTTATCCACAGTTAACTCCCTTGGCACTCCAAACCTGCATATGATATTCTGCCAAAAGAATTTTTGCACATTTCTTGAAATGATAGCAGTTAGGGGTTCAACTTCGACCCATTTAGAAAAATATTTGATTGCTACCACTACAAACTGCAAGCTGCCTTTTGCCATTGGAAAAGGGCCGATGAGATCCATTTCCCATTGTGCCATTGGCCATACGGGGGCAATAACTTGAAGAGGTGTTGGTGGACGGTGGCTCCGTCTACCCATCCACTAGCACCCTTGGCAGGTTCGAACTGACTCTTCCTCATCTCTCACAATTGTTGTCCAATAGAGCCCCTATCAAAGTGTCTTTCCTGCTAGGGCATGGGGGGCTAGATGGCTGCCACATAAGCCTTCATGAATCTCCCATAGTATATCTTGGCCTTCGGGTTGTGAGATGCACCAGAGTAGGGGAGAACAAACTCCAGCTTTGTACAATATTCCGTTGACAAGCTCATAATTTCGAGCTCTTACTTACAACCTTCGGAAATCCAGACCTTCTGACAAGATTGCACTGTTTTGCAAAACATCCATTATCGGAGTCCGCCAATCGGCGACTGGGATGCAAAGGACTTCTGCGGAGGGTAGTTGATGCACAGTAGGCTTGATGAGTTCTTCGTAGAAAGCGCACTCCGGGACGTCCAATGCTCCGGCTGCAGCCTTCGCTAGAATGTCTGCAAGTTGATTATCTTTTTGGGGGATACTTCGAACAGAAAATCCTTTAAACATTGCTTCGGTCTCGTGGATTTCTTCTAAATACTTTGCAAGATGCGGGTTCCTAGCTTGGAAGCTTTTGTTAACATGCCCTGCGATGACTTGGGAATCTATTTTTATTATAATCCTTGCTGCTCCAAGTGCATTTGCCTTTCGGAGGCCTAGCAGGATCCCTTCGTACTCTGCGATATTGTTGGTGGTCTTAAAGTTGAGCCTCTGTAACACCCCAAATTTTCAAAGAAATAAAGATATCAATTAAACTATTTTCCTGGGATTATTTGTTTTGGAAATACCTTCAATGCCCTCCCTTTCTCCCTCTCCCGGCCGGCCCAGCCCATTACCCCCACGCGCCTCGGACTGACACCTGGACCCCACCCATCAGAGACACCCTCTCTCCGCGCACGCATGCCCGACACCCCGGCCCCACCTGTCAGCGCCAACTGAACCCCTCGCGTCCGACCGCTCGACCCCACCCATCAGCCTCTGAGCCCGATCGCTTGCGCCCGCTGGCATGTCGCCCCTGTTTGTCAGATCCTTCGTCCCCGCGAGATCCACCCCCAAATCTCCCCCCTCACCGGCCGATGCCTTAATGCTCCTCGGATCCATTGCTCCCGACCCCCTCCCCTCAAATTGAGCCCGCCATTACAACCCCCGGTCCACGGCGACCATTTCCCCTATTCAAATCCAACCGATTCGCGTCCAGGTTTGATGAATCAAGCGTAACCCAAGCTCACCGGCGTTTAAACGCGTTTACTCTTGGCCACCGTCAATTGCGCCCCCTCTACCCCCGCCGGTGGCCCTATTTAAACCCCCTGACCGTCCGCATTATACTCCTACGCCCAATCGCTGCGAGAATGAACAAAACACACACACTTCAGTTTTTAGCGCCACCCTGCCGTCCGCACTACAGTCACCATTCGCCGTTGTCGGAGCCCCTCTCCGTCCTCGCCGACCGCACCTCCGTGACCGCAAGCGCCACCCCAACCTCGGCCACCCCTCTACAAACGATGAACTTCGCCGGAACCCCATCGCCGACGAGGACCCGAACGCCTTCGCCGCCCTCTCTCATCGTCGGCCCCACTCCGTCGACCCCAAGCCCCTCCGAAGGTATCCCCGTAGTCCCCTCCGTCCATTTTAGCCCTTAGATATTACCGTCGTCGCTCGCCGTGGCCTCTGGCCTGCTCGCCGTTGAGTACCCGTGCCATGTCGGATTCAATCCTGACCGTGCGATCTGGATCTAACGGTGGCGATTAAATCCCCTGTGCGGTTTAATCTACGCCATCGGATCTGAGCGAAGGGTTACGTTTTAATTTCGTGCGTTCCTTAATATTTAAAACCCACGTTTAATCGGGGCCGTCCATCGCATACTGGTTCGGCCTTTTAATCTCGCGCGTCCATTTTCATTTAAACCTCCCGCCTCGCCCGTGGTCGCCCGATCGCTATCCAACGACGGATCTGGATCCGGCGCACGCGCACAGTGCGCGGGTTCACCGTGAGCCTAGCTCACCGTGGACCCGAGTCTGTTTTGGGATTTAATTTAAATTTCAAAAATGGTTTTAAACTTCTAAAATTCATATCTGGCGCATTTGAACTCCAAAAATTATTATTTCAATTCCAGAAAATTTGTAGTTTTATTCTCTACATGTTAATGCAATAAAAATAGTATGTTTACTTTGAATATTTCATCCTTATTTAATAAAGTATTCAAATGCCCATTAGGGTAAATTATAGATTTAATTATTTAAATTTCAGCAAAAATCTATATTTATTCATTTCCCTTTTAATATAATGAAACCACTAAGTTATCTCTGAACCACATATTTTGAATTGGTTAGAAAACTTAAAATAAAATTGCTCATACTCTTATCCCTTTTATTAAAGGACAATATTTCATTATAGCTCATTTTAAATTATTCATAAAATGAATTTTAGAAACTTAACAACTTGTTTTCTTTAAATTAAACCCATCAAAACCTATATGCTTGTTGTGTGGTTTTAGATTGTTTAATTGAATGTAGTATTTATTTCATTTATTTTTATATTGGGAAGACTACGACGCCGCCGAGGAGCCGGAATACTTCCCAGAAGTTCCTCCCTCCCCTTTCGCTGAACAAGGCAAGTCACCAAACCAATCTTTTGAGCATATCGAACCCATGTTTTATTAAACTATCGCTAAAACACATAGAAAATACATGCATTAGTCAAATGAAACCCTTACAGTATATTTATTAGGATCCCCCGACCTTGATGTGCAACCCAAGCCATGCTATCTAGCCTAAACTCCTTGTCACCATATGATTAATATTATTAGCTAGTGTCCAATGTATCGACACGATTGCTATAGGATTAAAAATGAGTCGTAGCAACTTGGTTCTACTATATGATCCCCGTTATCCTTATCTTTGGAATGCTGTTGGTGATAGAGTTTTGGTTGTGAGTGTATGCATGGTGGGTTCCGGGTGCAAGCTAGGGCATTGGTCGGTAGCACTCGGGGCACTATAAGGACCGGTCGGTGGGATCTGTTGCAATACACTTCCGTAATAACCACAAGTCTAATGGGTAAGTCCTAACTAAGGTATGGAGTGTTCTAAACCGAGGCCACCATTTGGAGATGGGTCAAGCTGCACTTGCAAGTGGCTTTACCGACATGGCGCAAAAGGGGGTGCGACATTAGCCGGGATGCGGCCCGGCGCACCAGCGAAACCTAGAGCGGGTGGTTATCGCTTGGAGCATTTCATGCTGAAGTTTTGGCACGAGTTCCCGTGGTATGGGTCATCTCGTTACACTTTGGTGTTTGGGAAGAGTGTGTGCCTTGTGGTTACAGTAGTACACCTCTGATTAGAGTCATAAATCTTTTCGAAAAGCTGAGCCCACGGTCAAGGGCAGGTTGCGTGACATCCCACAGTTAGTTTACTTTTAATATGTATGTGCATGATGGTTTGACATGTAAGGACTATTGTGCGAGGAGGGAAAACGTACTCCTTGAGTTAGATGGTTTAATTGATGTTCATGTCTATTATTCCGCATGATTAAATTTTACTACACTAAATGCAATAACTGAAAAATGTACTTTTCCGCACTTTTTAGCCATTATCCTTCCTTTGTTATTATCTTGCATTATTATTTGCATTTGTGGTGGCTTGTTGAGTACTCTTTGTACTCATACCCGTTGGACACACAATTCAGAGGATGCCTACTACGAGGATGGTCTGGAGTAGCGACTCAGTCAAGAAGAAGATCCTGAAGAGGGCGTTCGTCATGCTTTTATTTACTTATTTCAATTTTACTCTTATGTAATAATATGGTCTGCGTACCATAAATGCTTGTCGTATGAATGTTGTCGCATGATGAACCTCTTGTATTATTGTTTTTCTTTAGAAATTCAATAATGTTCCGATTTGGTAAATCGGGGTGCCACAGCCTCGCAGAATACATGTCCTTCTGCCCTGATGGCGATATTATCACAGCTCTATCTCCATCACCGGATGCCTGATAGGCTCCATTAGAAAAAATTGTCCATAGACCTTTGGAGGTTTCTTCCGGAGCCCAAACTGCGGATGGAGTCCACTCGGCCACGAAGTCAGCGATGACTTGGGACTTGATAGCTGTTCTCACCGTGAAGGAAATACCAAAGGGGGCTAGCTCGACAACCCATTTTCCGATCCTACCCATAAAATCTTTGCTCTAAAGCATATCACCAAGGGGATATGAGGTAGGAACGATGAGATTATGTGCTAAGAAGTAATGCCTTAGCTTTCGCGGGGCCATTACCAAAGCATAAGCAAATTTTTTGAGCTCGAAGTATCTTGTATTTTCTCCGGACAAAGCTTCTAACACGAAGTAGACTGGGTTTTGTACCAGTTTTCCTTTAGGTTCAACTTCCTTGAACAACACTACACTTACTGCGGAGCCCGTTGCTGCAAGATAAAGGAGAGTTTCTTCTGGGAGGGCACAATAAGTGTTGACATATTTCCGAGATAATCTTTAATGTCATCGAAGCTCTTCTAGCACTCTGGCATCCATTTGAAACTTTTGGACCCCTTTAGAGCTTTAAAAATTGGGAGGCTTCATTCGGCTGATCTGGCCAGGAATATGCTGAGGGCTGCAAGCCTTCCCGTTAGCTTCTAGACCTGCTTCAGATTTTCTAGTGCAGCCATTCTTTTCAGTGCTGTTATCTGCATCGGGCTAGCTTCGATTCCTATACTCGAAACTAAGTACCCTAGCAATTTTCCTGCGTGTGCCCCGAATAAACATTTTTCAGGGTTGAGGCGAACTCCACATGCTCGGAGGCTCTCAAAGGTTTCAGCTAATTCTAGGAAATGATGGTGCTTTACAACAATCTTTATTACAATGTCATCCATATAGGCTTCGACATTTCAGCCTATCTTGTGACCTAGAGCCTTAGCTATAAGACGTGAGAAGGTGGCTCCGACATTCCGCAAGCCAAAAGGCATTCAAACATAACAAAATACTTCAGAGGGAGTTACAAAACTCGTCTTGGCTTCGTCTTCGCGCTTTAGCGAGACCTAATGATAACCATAGTATGCGTCCAGGAAGCTTAACAGCTCGGAGCCAGTCATAGAATCCACAAGCTGGTATATTCGGGGCATAGTGTAGGGGTCTCATGGGCATGCTTTATTCAGTGATGTGAAATCAATGCACATGCGCCACTTACCTGAGCCCTTTTTCTTAACAAAAACGGGGTTAGCCAACCACTCCGTGTGGGCTATTTCCCAGATAATTCCTACCCTCAACAACTCCACCTCTACCTTGGTGAGGTTTGCTCTTTCTGTTGATAGCTTACGGATCCCCTGGCGCACTAGCCTAGCCTTTGGGTTGACAAGAAAACTATGCTCGATGATGCTCCGGTCAACTCCGGGGATATCTTCGTCAGTCTAGGCGAAGATATCTATGTTTTCTTTAACTGCTTCTTCCAGCGAAATAGCTATTTCCAAAGGTAGCCCCTTGCCGAATTATATTGGGTACTCCTTGCCATCTTTTAGGATCATCTTTGTTATCACATCACCTTCCGGGCTTGGCTTTAGGGAAGGGCCCTCCGTGTGCTCCAACACACTATTCACCTGCCGAGGCTCTAGAGGTGGACCATGGCCGTACTCCGCTCTTCGGGCTATAGCTTGGTCTCCTGAAATAGTGAGGACTCCACCTTGTGTGGGCATTTTGAGACACAGATAGCTATGATGTGCTATATCTCTGAATTTGTTCAGCATTCCCCTCCTAAAGATTGCATTATAGGAATACGGGGCATCTCCGACATCGAAGATAACCTCCTCAACCCTGGCTAGGGGCCCCTCTCCGAAGGCAACCTCGAGACCTATTTGGCTGAGGGCATCGAGAGGAGGACCTGCGAAATCTTGGAGTGGGCGAGCTGCCGGATGTAGGTGTCTTTGGGCAATGCACATCTGGTCGAAGGCCTGGACGAAGAGTATATCTGTGGAGCTCCCACCGTCCACCAATATCCTTCGAACTTCAACTCCCGCTACATCGGCTGAAATAACAAGGGGGTCAGCATGAGGGAATTTCACCCCCGCAGCATTATTGGCAGTAAAAGAAAGAGGTACATGAGACCACTAGGGCATTTCTGTAGCCGAACTCGAGGTCCCTATGTGCCCTACTTCGCGGACATAGTCTCTCCGCTGCCGCTTTGACATGTTACCGAGGGTCCCCCCTCCGGAGATGGGCAGGACTACTCGCTTGCTGCGATCTTGGTGATCCTCCTACTTCGGTGGTGGCATAATGTTGGCCACCGGGAGTTGCATCAGTGCTTTGGGGTTGCTGCCTCGAGCCACAGCTGCACAGGCTCTGAACGCACTGCTAGAGGGGCTCGGTCAAAAGTTCCTCGCCCTGAGCTTCGCCCTAAATACTCGCCGCGAAGGATCATCGTGGACTTACAATCTTCCGTGTCATGGCTTCTATTTTCGCCATGCACACAACAGAAGAAGGTTTGACGCCTACCAGTCATTCTCTCTTGGGGCTTCGAGGTGCCAGCCTTATTAGCTTGCGCCTGTTGAAAGTTGATAGGCATCTTCGGGGCAGAGGGTGCAATATTTAATACCTCGGAGCGAAAGTGCTTCTTCCCCCGTCTATGATCATTGAAGCGATTATCCAGGGGGCTTGCGAAGGAGTTGGAACTTCAGGCTCCATCTTCACTTGTCGAAGGGCTAGGGCAGGCATCACAATTCTTCGGAGGCAGCCTTCCTCTGCCTTGGCATACTGTTCGAAGTATGCCATTAGCTGTGCTACAGACGACAACGGCTTCCGATTAAGAACTAACAAACAATGTGTTTGTGAAGTGAACTATCTCAAGCCTCCGAATAGGATAATAGCTCAAGGTAGTTCGAAGTTGTGTATTGAATATCTGAGTATTCGATGCCTATTACAGGGTGAGAAGGGGGTATTTATAGGTAAAAACTCTAAGGAAAAGACCTTTTTACCCCTCAATTACAACCGACATAGTGGAAACTATTTGGTACCTTGAATAGGTCTAAAATAGTAAAATGTATCCGAAGAGGATGTGGAGTCTAGTCCAGTTGTCATCAACTGAATGCGTGAACTGTCCTTTACTTGTTGAAAGCATTAATTTGAGAGATAGGCATGTTGATGAACTTAAGGATAGATTGGAGATCACTGAGTATTCTAAGGATGTGCAGCTGGCGTGTCCCACCTACATCATCGTTAAGGACCAACTCAGCTTTTCTAGAGAGCAAGTCGAAAAATTAAAATGTGAAAATGATTATCTTCTCTCTGTGGTTGAAAAATGCACCGAAGGAAAGGGTACAATGGATTTTCTTTTGGCTAAAACAAAAATGTGTGTTGACAGGGCAGGGTTAGCTCTAGGGTTGGGCTATGAGAGAACCACTCCAAACACTCTGAGTGAAATTGTGTTCACTCTGCCCACTACCCTTGAGAGAGAAAGAGCCCACTACCCGAGAATCATACTCAATCTACTAAGAAAGCCCTTCGTCCACCAAAGGAAACTCTTCAGCAAAAACCCAAGAAGACTATGACATTTGTGCCTAAGACCCATCCTCACACACCCAAGAGAGTCTATCACTCCTCCAACTATCATCGGGTGGGTCATTTGGTTGGGTTTTGCTTTCGTAGTATCAAGGATGAATGACGTTCTTTTGCGTTGAGCTTTCAGGACATGCATTACCAATCTTTTGGTATGCATGAGTCTACTTTTCACTCTTAACCCGATTTTGAGGCTCCCCATGGTTCCATTACAGATTTTTCCCGTTGTGGTGTACACTGTCGCGCCTCGATTTAATAAATAAGGACCTTTATTGAAATTCCAAAGAAAATCAATAAACCAAGACGTTCATCAAGCGACCACGTACAATACGGGCAATCATTCATGGTTCGTAGACCGCATTAATACAAAAGTGAATGAAAATGAAGAGAAACTAATAAAATCAAGGGTCCTAGATGAATGCCTCCTTCCAGTCTCGCCTTGACTGGGTCGCTACTCCAGACCTGCATCCTCCTCGTAGTAGACGGGCTCTGATGGTGTAAGTCAACGGGGTGAGTACAGATGTACTCAGCAAGCCACCGAATGCAAATATAATGCAAGATAATAACAAGGGAGATAGTGGCTAGTTTTGCAGAAGAAGCATAATTGTAAAGCATTAAATGTGATCAATTTATTAGTACTGAAATGTAAACATGGGTATGCATAATCATCTTCTAACTCGAGGGGTACAGTCAGCCCCACCTCGCTCAACAGTCCTTACATGCCATGAATAACTCAACCATTCAAACAATTGTAAACTAACTGCGAGTAGTCACACAACCCGCCCTTGACCGTGGGCTCGGCTTTTCGAAAAGATTAAATTACTCTGATCAGAGATGTACCACTGTACCCACAAGGCACGCGCTCATCACTTACACCAAGGTGTAACGAGATGACCCATTTCACGGGAACTCGTGCCAAAACCTTCCATATAGTCCTACCCGACCCGACAGCACCCTCTTATAGGTTTCATATGGTGTCCCGACGCGTCGGAGCCCCACCATACCCCCCCTTGAGCCTCGTCGGTACAAGTCGCTCGCAGGCTTGCCCCTTGCCCCCTCCTCTATGGTGCATCGAGTCGGAGTATTCCATACTTCCAGTTAGGACTTACCCATTAGACTTGTGGTTGGTACGGAAGTGCTTTGCAACAGATCCCACAGACCGATCCTTATAGTGCCCTGGGTGCGACCAACCAATGCCCGAGCTTGCACCCGGAACCCACCATACTTAACTTAGCCAACTCCAACAGATTCCAGAGACGAGAATAACGGGGAAATTCATATACAGAATCCAGCTATCTACGACTCATTCTTTTTATCCTATAGCAGTTGTGCCGGTACATTGGGCACTAGCTAATATTTTTATAGTAGAGTGACAAGGAGTTAAGGCTCAATAAGCATGGCTTGGGTTGCACACAAGGACGGGGATCTAATAAATATAAGTGTAGGGCTTGGTATTGGACTAATGCAATATTAACCTATGAGTTATAGCTATAATTTATTAAAACATGGGCTCAATGATGATCAACTGTTTCCACAGGGGTGGTCGATGACTTGCCTTGATCAGCAAATGGGGATGGAGGAACTTCGGGATAGAACTCCGGCTCCTCGACGAACTCGTAGTCTTCTCGATACGGAAAAATAGACAATACATTCAATAAACAGATAAAAATCCACCAAATAATAAACATACATATTTGTGGGTTTTATTAGGTGTAATAAGGTTTTAATATTCTGGAGTTTTTGGTGAAAAACAGTAAACCTATATTTTAAGGTTTTATGGCATTAATGTGTAGAGAATAATATACTGAATTTAACAAAATTTGAATGGTGAAATTTGGACTTAAAATGAGCAAGTTATGAATTTTTAAAGTTTAAATCAATTTCTGGAATTTTATTGAAACAGAAAATGGGCTTTAGTCCACGGTGAGCCAGGCCCACGGTGGACAGGCGCACTGTGCGTGTGGACCGGACTGATCTGGATCATCCGATCCAGATCAAGCGGCCAGGCGCGAGGCGGAACGGTTAAATGAAAATGGACGGCTGCGATTAAAACCGAGCGAACGGGTACGCGTGGACGCCTGAGATCGCTCGGAGGTTTTAAGTGGCGATCGACGGCCGAGAGGCCTCGATACCCCTTTGACCAGATCCGAGGGCCCAGACTAAATCCCGAAGGGATTTAATCCTAGCCCTCCGATCGCGATCGTGCGGTCGCGGCGCGATCCGGCACGACACGACGTAAGGGGCGCGTACCCCCTTCGTGTCTGGCGACGGCAGCCTCGGGTGCGACGGTGACGGCGGCGGCGAGCGCCTAGGGACTTAGCTATTGGCAAAAAATGGGATGAGGAGGGGAGGGCGGTCATGACCGTACCTTCGACGGCGAAGAAGGAGGTCCGGAGGTGACCGGCTGCGAGGGTAGACGGTGAGGGGCCTTCGGGAGCTTAACGGCGACGGCGGTCCGACGGTTCTCACGGCCGTTAGAGGCGTGGCCAAGGTCGGGTGGGCGACGATGGACCCGACGGTGGCGGTGGCTAGGGCGATGGGGGCCGGGATCGACGGCGAGGGCTCACCGGAGGTGGAGCAGAGCCAAAGGCCGAAAGCTTCGTGGCGGGGCTCTGAAAAGCGATGGCTTGCGCTAAGGAGGTGTGGGCAGTGAGCGGTGGCCGGAGGGGTATAAATAGGAGGGTTGCCGGCGTCTAGATGGCAAGGAACCGAGGGGTTCCCGTCAGCTCCGGCGAGGGCTTCCAAGCTTCGGTCAAGTTTCCATAATCGCTAAAACGCGTGGCTTATAGATGGAAAGGGGGTGATGGTGCTTGGGGGAGGCGATCCGGGGAAATCCGAGCAAAAGCGGCGGCGGCGGCGAGGAAATCAGAAGGGGATCAGCGGGGAGAAGGAAGGGGGGATCCCCTTCCATGGAGAAGACGATCCTGATAGGTGGGCTCCACCTGTCAGTGGGCGGGCTGGAAAGAGAGCGCCGACAAGCGGGGCCGAGTGGTCAGAGGGAGAGGGCCGGGCTGGTGAGGCTGGCGGGTGGGACCGAGATGGGCGCGGCGGGAGAGAGAGGCGGGGAGCGGCGCCGACAGGTTGGCCCCACTGGTCAGCGACTGGTGGTTGGACTGGGCCGGGCTGAGGGTGATTTCAGGGTTGAGGCCCATTAAGGATTTAAATGCTTTTCTGATTTAAAATAATTCCAGTAATTCATATATTTGATTAAGGGTTGAATAACTGTTGATAAAAATTTGTAAAAATTCCTAAAATTATATTTTGGCCTCTAGTTTATCTCATAAAATTTTCAAGTCCAGATTTTGAATATTTCTCCCTGTTTGGCTTTATTATGGCTCTTTTAGGATTTTCTTTAATAATAAAAATTCAGAAATGTCTTTTAATATTATTTTCCTTTTATTTTAATTCCTTTTTATTTCTGGGGTGTTACATACACCACGCTTCATCTGGTGCCAGATCACGTGTAAGAGATTTTGATTCTCGACAGTTTAGGAGACCTCGTCGTTTTCTAAGTTCGTGCTTTGGAGGTAGACCACACACTTTTTATCATGATTCATACCCTGTGCATAATCAGTCTATTGCTTTACCTGGTTCTCGAGTTTTACAATGTTGGATTCCTAAACAGTTTTTCACTCACCCTAACACTGAGCATTCGAGATCTTCTAGCTTATTTTGAGGGGGAGTTGTGTAGCACTGCATGAGCTTCTGTTATATGATTAATTGCTTTTACAAGTACATGCTTTATTATGCCTTTGAAGTATTGTCTTTAATACTATTGATTATACTTTGCTTGAATACATCTAATATCTGTTATGAGTATGGCTTTTATTTGTGAAAACTTGAAAATGATCACTGCTTAGTCTAGAAACTAGCATGAATAGGTTGAGTGATTTTGCTATCTTTTACATACCTGGTAGCTAGGTTCTTTTCGCTTGGATGCTAATACGCAACTTGATTATTTCAAAAATATTGTGCTGAAAATTAAAAAAAAATGAAAATGAAAAATGAATGAAAATTAAATCAAAATGATTGATATTCATGTTATTTTGTGCTGAAATTGAAAATATCTAGGTGGGTTTGCTTTGTCGCACTACTTTGTTCTGGACAGCTTACAATAGCACTGTGGTATTAACTGGGACATTGAAGTGTATGCCATGTGGGATCGGAATGGCGACTCGAGGGGGGGTGAATAGGCGTCTCGACACTTTCTTTCCAACATGATGGCCTACTCAAATCACCCAACGCACCTCTAAACACTCAACATCAAGATTTAAACCAATCAGCACAAATTTGAGCTCAACTAGATTCAAAAAACCAAAAACAGCTTTGTTTCAAGATTTTTAATCAACCAATATCAAAACACTCACACAAAATATCAATTCAAGTTTGTAGTAATGAATCAGCTTGTTTCAATTCAATCACAATTGAAATTCATGCACTTCTGAAATTTTTCGTACGATGAATAGTAATGGTAACTTCAACAAAATGCATTTGTCATATTCTGGTTCTGATTGCAAATCTCAATTTCAAATTAGTTTCAGATCAACATACAATAATTCAACACTTGACAAGAATGCTCGATTCTAAAACTTCACAATGCTACACAGCAATTTTAGATCACTTGAAATACATCCTACATGGCAATACTATTGCAATTCCGACAACAGCAGGGTAAAACAATTTCAGAACATATAACTCCCTTCACTGCATACTTTGCAGGCAATTCAATTGAAAAACTAAACTTAACACATTTTGAATCTTAACACAGATTCTGAAACTTCAGAACAAAATTGATTCAGCTGACTATAACACAACCAGCCAAAACAGGATGAAAATTAAAGTTGTAACAAAACAAAAACTGAATTACATACACTAGGAATCAATCTGCAAATCAGAACCAGATACAAACTGAAACTCACTGGATAACACATACCAGAACTATTTCAGGGTTGTGAACTGAATTGCAGTTTTCAGAATACAATTTCAAAGCACATACTCAAAAATAGTTCAAGAAATTGATTCAAAACCAGTAGATCAGATACAATATGATGCTTTGATAGAAACAATCAGAAGTAGATTAAGAAATTGAACCTCTAAACAACACACTACTAAAAATCTAGTTTACTTTCTTGATTGCATACTGAATATCATGATGATCAAGTGTTTTGGAACAGCATCTTATAAGATATACCAAATAAAACATTCAAACTGGATACTACACAAAATGAATCTGAAACATTCCTGATTTTAAACAGTGCAAATTTGATTCAGAAATGATTTAGAGAGAGTTAATTCAGAGAAACAAATATCCAAAGGTGTAGGACACTAATTCAGAATAAACTAGAGCAAACACTTCTCACAAAACAGATTACTCTAAAAGATTCAGGACAGATTTGTTGAACAGAGGTGAACTGATCAAACACTCATGAAACAAATGATTATTCATCAGACCAAACTACTGATCACATAACCTGAGTATTCATTCACATACAGTCTATCAAACATACGTGAACAAAGATTAAACAACAGAATAGCAGAAGAACTGTGATTGAATATCTAGAGTTTAGATCATTAACTTCATGTGAAGGATGAACAGATTCAAGGACCAAAGTTTTTCAGTAAATGTGCCAATCACAACCAGAACAAATTACACAAGAAAACATTTCAGATCAACAAGATTTCACAGAAAATTCGATGAAGAACTCACCTAAACAGCTGCTAGAAATTTCAGTATACTGGACGATGAATAGGCTTGCCGAAATCCGTGTAGCGAGTCTGAAACACTTCAGAGTGCGCTACTGTTCATCGTCATGCATCCAAAGTTTGGATAATTTTTCTAGTTCTTGCTATGGAGAAAACTTAAGCAGAATTTTTATGTTTGATTCCCTTAAAAAGCAACTCAAAGATCAGCCAAAAACATGATGAACACTTGATGAAACATTTCATCAAACATGTGGGGAGCATAACCAAAACTGAACCACTTTTCAGAATAATTTTTTCAGCACTGTGGTGCCTAATTTGAGCAGCAAAATAATTAACAAGACATCACAGCAACGTATTGTAACTTTCGAAAATGGATCATTCAAACTATTCCCAACAAAAGTTACATAACCTTCAACATCAACTTCTGCACTAGATTCTCCAGAAAACGCAGTTCAAAATCGATTTCGACCACAAAGTGTACCTGCGCTGGAAGGAGTTACGAGGAATAGTCTTTGCCGAAAAAATTGTGTTTAATCCGAAAATCTGCTTGAAGTTCCTGTTCCTCGTCACAAGCTGATGCAAACTCATGTTTTCTCCTCACATTTTATTGAAAATTTTTCTCTCAAGTGCTAAAATGGTTCAGCCAACTCCTCTTCTAGAAGCCCCCATTTGACACATATACCCTTAGTAATTTCAGAATTAGCAATTCTAAAAATTACCCTATAAAAACTAAAAGAAAAATTACAAATTGACTCTCCTTTTAATATAATTTCAGAGTAGAACCACTCTAAACAGTATACCAAAAGGTTACACTACAAAACTGAAAATTTAAACTAATACTAGACAAAAATTTATTGAATTCACAAAACATTAAATGTTTCGACGGTTTTCAGCAAAAACCGACAAAGTCTCTCAACCCTTCGACTCGTGACACTGCTTCGTGACTCTGAGCGCTAGCAAGCGTCTTCCGCTCTCGATCCCCTTGATCCGCCTGAATGCTCGTCCTAGCCTCCCTCTCGCGAACTCGATCGACACGCCGTCGCAGTCAGCCGTCCGTCCAAGTCTCGCTCCGTCTCTTCGTGCACTCTTGAGATCTTCTCCAACTTCGCTCGGCCTCCCTGATCCTCCATCATCAAGATCCACGCTCGACCCTCGATCACCCGCCATCGATAGTCGGTCAGCATCTCCACCCTGCACAAACAAGACAAGCCAAAACAAGAACACGACGCACCGCCGAAACCCTCGGCAGCCAAACCTCCATCTCACATCGAAACCCTCGATGCACTCAACCTTCTCTCAACCACTCAACTGCTCAGACGCTCATCCTTATCAATCACTCATCATCCAGAACGAAACCACACTTTGTTTCTCAATCTACCCCAAAGCAACGACATGATGAGGATTGCAAGTTACGCGCACAAGTGACAATAAAACTCATAAAAGAGCAAAACATGTGAGGAGCCATGCTGAATAGCGTGGGCCTCATGGCTCCATAAGTGATGAGTCATTGTCAACGATAGTCAAAGAGGACTGAGAAGAATGAAGATCTGCTGTTTCATGGGCCGCGTGTGACTCAGGTACATGGGCAGCAAGCGACTGTCGGGCAGAGAAGGCTGTGAAGTCGGGCTGGCCCAATCTGGGTACATGGGCTGGAAGCAGTAGAAGACCCACTGGGCTGTTGACCAGGACTGACTCAGGTACACGGGCGGCGAGTGATTGCCGGGCTGAGAGAGCTGTGGAATTGGGCCGGCCCAATCTGGTTACCTGGTGCAAAGTCGGTGGAGGCTTTGTCAGTTTCGGCGCAAAACTGACAACCGTCGATCTTGTATCCGACTGTCCAGAAGAGAAGCCATAGTCGCTACGAAAACTTAGCTTCCGGATAAGTCATCTGTATCTCTAGGCCCACAGTCAATCAGTCATGTCTGTAAAAATCCCTAAGGGCAATAGAGTCTTTTCCTTTATTCTTGCATCTGTAAAAACCCTAAGGGGCTGGTAGAATATTCCTAGTATTGGAACAGGTAACTTCTCTTCTCTCTCATAGTGCACGGAGATTGCTTTACTGAGAAGTTTGTCTTGCCTAGTCTTGCATGTACTGTTTATCTGTCTATTAGCACTGCTTTGATAGTTCTCTGTTTGACTTCAGTTGCTTCTAGGCTAGATACCTTTAGACTTAGGCTATCTGTTTATTTTCTGCTGCTTAGTTTTTTGAGGTGTGTTGGGTGTTGGGAACAGGCCATATATTCGAAAGAATTTTT
Organism: Zizania palustris; assembly: GCA_019279435.1. Lineage (NCBI taxonomy): Eukaryota > Viridiplantae > Streptophyta > Magnoliopsida > Poales > Poaceae > Zizania > Zizania palustris. The sequence continues at coordinate 111,118,734 of JAAALK010000079.1, read as the reverse complement.
AAGGCGCCCATTCACCCCCCCCTCTGGTCGCTACTTTCGGTCCTACAAGTGGTATCAGAGCTTGGTTAGGGTTTTTCCATACCTTAACCGGTTCTAAACCCTAGTAGTGACCATGACGTCTCCTGGCAAGGTCCCGTCCTTGGAAGCCTATTGCTATAATTATTTGAAGACTCGCATGCGAGCCTATCTCATGAGCCAGGGTTCGGACATTTGGGACATTTGCGTTCACACCACGTTTGTCATATTGCCAGTCACTGAGCAGGGTACTGCAGGTATCATTGCTCAGCATCTGAGTAACAGTAAGGCTGTGAACATTCTGTTTTCTGGTTTAGGTCCCACTGGGTTTGAGCGTGTGAGTCATCTCTCCACTGCGAGAGAGATTTGGGCTACCCTCAAGGCACACCATGAGGGAACAGCACAGGTCAAGGCTCGGCTCTATCAGACCTACCGCCGTGAATATGAGAATTTCACACAGAAGCCGGGTGAATCTATTGAGGCTTTGTTTGGTCGTTTTCAGTCGATCATAAACAAGATTCGGGACAACAAGGCTGAGGGTGCTCAGTTAGTCTCAGATCATGAGTAGGCGCTCAAGGTTCTCCATACCTTGGACCCAAAGATCTGGGAGATCAAGGTATCTTCTATCGTTGAGAGCACTTCTTACGATACCTTGACCATTTCTGAGTTATTTAGCAAGCTGAAGGCCATTGAGGTAGATATCCAGTTGAGATCAAATCTCACTGGTTCTGCATCAAAATCCCTAGCCCTTGCTGCACCTTCTGTTGATCCTTTGCTGTGAGCTGTGCTGGGTTCTCCTTGATGTCTATCACTGAGGACCAGCTCGAGTTGTTGGGAGATGATGATTTGTGTCTCTTTAACAACCGGGTGCGTCGTGTCTATGACAAGAGAATGTTCAAAAGACACGGCACAAAATCCGGATGCTTTGAGTGTGGTGATCCAGGACACTTCATCGCCGACTGCCCCAAGCGCAATGGTCACAAGAAGGGCACCGGTGGTGGCTTCCACGACTCCGGCAAGCATGACAGCTCTTCCTTCAACAAGGGCAAGCCGAAGACCAGATTCTTCAAGAAGGCCCTAAAGGACTACCGGCGAGAGAACAAGAGGCGCGACAAGCCCTTCTTCGCCGAGATGGAGAAGAGCTACTCCAAGCGGTCCACATCTTCTTCCTCTTCATCGAGCTCAAACGACGAGGAGATCGCCATTAGGAAGGGGAAGGACAAGGACGATCCGGTGGGTCTCTGCTTCATGGCTTTCGGAGACAAGCCGAAGAGTCACTCACACCAGCGCCGAAGATCCCGCAAGAGCTTCTGTTTAATGGCTCTTTGGGATAGGGAAGAAAAGAGCTCCTCCGATGACTCCGACGATGATGACAACAAGGTATCATCCTATGAACGAGAAATTGTTGATTTACTTGAGAGCAATCGGCAGGAGTTAAAGTATCGGGAAAAACTGCTTAGGGGGGCCAAAAAGAGGATAGATGAGTTGGAGAGTGAGCTTGCCATAGCCAACGGCAGAATTGAGAGTCTATCTTCTTCCCCTTGCTTGGGTGATAGCAGTGAGTGCCCGAAGTGTGAGGTGCTTCTGTGTGACCTGTCGACTCTGAAGTCCAGGTACACAGAAAGGGTTGATGAGAGGGACGCTTTGGCCACTGAGCTAGAAAGCACTCAGCTGGAGCTGAAAGATGCTCAAGCCACTGTCGTCGCACCCTGTGTTCATTGCCCATCTCATCTAGCTGCCTTAGCTGAGCTGAAATCCAAGGATGATGAACATTTGGGTGATTTGGAGAGGTTGAGAGCTGAGCTTGCCCAAACTAGGCTAGAGCTTGAGACACTGTCAGTTCCACCCACTGTCTGTGAGATCTGTCTGTCTCTTAGAATGGAGTTGATTAAGCTGAAAGCCGAAAAGTCTATCCAAGTAGAGACTGAGTGTGAGACCTGCTTGTCTCAGGTGGAGGTTCTAGCTTCCTTGAGAGAGGAGGTAGCAGATTCTCAGAATGAGAACTTTTACCTCCGTTCTATCCTGAGTTGGATCAGTGCCAGAGAGCCACAACTTGGCATGATGATCCAGCAGTTCAAAAGGCATGATGGGTTTGGAGTAGGTTACACCTACACTGAGGCTGACTTTGAATGTGCCATTAGCCGGGCAGTGGAGTGGAGTAAAAATGACTCCAGAGCAAAGGTATCCCAAGACTCACTCCACTGAGTCCTCCCAGGCTTGCAGCCAAAGGATGGAGTGATTCATGAACCACCCAAAACTCCACCCAAGAAGCCTATCTGGGTTCCTAAGCCCAAACTCCTCCACTCTTCTCTAGACTCTCTTCCTGGACCCTCTCAGCCCAAGAAGACGACACCCAACACCACTAAGCCCAAAAACCCCAAGCCTCAACCACATCCCAAGAAGCCCACCTACCATTGTGAGTATTGTCAGAAAGAAGGGCATCTTGCGGAGTTTTGCTTTAGGAGGAGGCGTGTTGAGAGAGCAGAGCGTGCTCGTGGTGATCAGGAGCAGTTCTACCAGCAGGATGGTAGATTGTGTGTTCCTCGACGTGGGGAGAGGCTGGAGGCTAGGCCGCGTCGTGTAGGTGGTGGTAGAGGAGACGGCTTTCTTGCCCGTGCTCCAGTTGGTGGTGTCCGTTCCGGCAGAGTTCTAGACCGTGTTGGCTACGGTCCTGGACCTCGTGGCCGCAGGTTTAGGCAGAACCGAGGACCGCGCTTTGAGCCGCGTTTTGGTCCAAACTCTATTGATGATTTTCACTTTCCATCTTTTGTGCAGATGGCTCGACACTGGTTTAGCTCTTTTGCTAAACCTGGTGCCGGACCATTTGCTCCCACTTACAGCCACTGATTGTGCAGGATCAGGGACTGGAAGACGTTTGGATTATGGACTCAGGATGCTCCCGCCTCATGACGGGACATCGCAGATGGTTCTCCAGTCTCACTCCCCCGAGCTCCAAAGAATACATTACTTTCGGGAACAGTGGTCAAGGGAAGAGCTTGAGAACTTTGTCCGTAATCGGGTTTGGACACTAGTTGAGCCTCCACCAGGATGCAACCCCATAGGCACCAAGTGGGTATTCAAAAACAAACAAGGTGAAGATGGGGTTGTGGTGCGCAACAAAGCCCGACTAGTTGCCCAGGGTTATTGCCAGAAGGAAGGTATTGACTTTGAAGAAACCTTTGCTCCTGTTGCCCGTCTTGAGTCCATTCGTATTCTTCTAGCTTTTGCCGTTTCGAAGGGTTTTAAGCTTTTTCAAATGGACGTCAAGAGTGCTTTTCTGAACGGGTTCATAGAGGAGGAAGTGTATGTTAGGCAACCCCCCGGCTTTGAGAACCCTAAGTTTCCTCGACATGTTTTTAAAATGCAAAAAGCTTTATACGGGTTAAAGATAGCCCCCAGGGCTTGGTATGACCGGTTGAAGCAGTTTTCGTTGGGGAAGGGCTTTGTGATGGGTTCTGTGGATAAAACTCTCTTTTTGCTCAGAGTTGCTTCAAACTTCTTAGTCGCTCAGATTTACGTGGACGATCACTACTACAAAGCGACACTGTAGCAGCGGGCAAAAATGACCTATAGTGGCGGGCATCCAGTCCGCCACTGCTCTAACGCCACTGCTATCGCTGGTTAGCAGTGGCGGTCAGAGCGCCCGCCACCGCTGTGTCAACAGTGGTGGCGGGCGCGCTGACCTCATCTGCCCGCCACTACTATTATCAATAGTAGTGGCGGGCAGCTGATGTCAGCGCGCCCGCCACCAATATGTCAACAGCAGTAACGGGCGCGCTGACCTCATCTGCCCGCCACTACTGTTATCAATAGCAGTGGCGGGCAGATGATATCAGCGCGCCCGCCACCACTGTGTCAACAGCAGTAACGGGCAAGCTACCTCATCTACCCGCCACTGCTGTGTATAAGCCATAACACAGAATGTTGTGATCCCAAACCAAAACACAGAAATTATATGCTTCACATAGCCACCCACATACACAGCAGCAAAACATCCACATATCCACATACACATCCACAACAACAACACATCAACACAACAACCATCCATCTCATCAATTTTCAAAAATTTACAAAGTTTACATTCTTCCGGTTTATGTTTCACAATAACCATCCATCAACACAATTCATTGTTTCACAAATACATGCTCATGCGGTTTATGTTTTCTTGGAAGGCTAACTCATATCTTAATTGGTTCGCCTTTTCATTCTTCCGGCCCAATCATACAGAGTTGGATGCTTGGCCACTTCACTCTCAGGATCGAAAAATACTCCAAGCTCATGAAGAATCTCATGCATCGTGAAGCGGCACATCCTTGATACGATTTCGTACATTTGTGATTCAGAGAGTTGGCTCTTCTGGGCAATGGTTGATGGACCTGACGCCTGCATACGTAAAATATAAATACATACGCTGCAAGTTATATTAGATTAACACACAAGAAATCAACTTACTTCTTTAGTATTCTCAGATACTGTCCGCCCAAACATTCCTAAGTTATTGCTCATGAAATCACAAGTATAGTAGCCACAATGCACGGAACCAAGAGATTGTTTGTGACACTTCAAAATAGACAAAGTTAGAACGATATATAGTTTGGCTTTATCAATTGAATTAACAAATTTAAAAATATAATATTACCGGATAGTTGGTTCTGATAAGCATTTATTTCGGCCTCTGTGGATCATGTGGGCCACCTAACTTTTCCACGTAGTATCTATATGCACTCTGAATAACATTTAATATATCTTGATATTCTTTTTGGGGTTTGTCGAGCGAGTCGAGCACATAAACCCTTGAGCTCTTTGGGTATATCAGAAGTGCAATCCAATGATCACTATCGAAAGAAGTAATATATGATTATGTTAGTTTCATAATCGATAAATCGTGATTAAGTGGATATAGTGGGTACACTTACTTAAAGTTATATGCCCCACTTATCATTTCTCTGTCCTTCCATTGATCCATGCACCGCGCAATATACAACGCGGCACAACTCCTTTTGTTCTTCTTAAGTTTGTCTTCGTCTTTATTGAACATCTTTCTTTGAAATTTTTTCTTACCCGCAGTCCAGTACTTGCTATCATTCTGGTTTAGTGTCGGGTTCAGTGCACTTTGGCTTATTAATGACGGGTTTAAGTACCCATACAATTTAGACTCGTCACCGCGTGAATTACAACTGCATATGTTATAAAACAATAGTCAATATAAGACATTATTTATTTTTGCTTTGTATTGACAAAGTACAAAGTACTTACATGCACCAGAGCATCATGCTTGTGATGTCGGTTCGCTTCAGACGAAACATCCGATGGAAGTCGTCAAAAAATAGTGCAAGCTTAAACTCTGGGCAGTTGAATATTTCTTGTGGAACCTTCAGTTCTATTTGTGTTACTCCTAACGAAGACGCTTCGAGGTACCAGTCATGAAATGTTTTCATCGTCCAAGGCATACAATTAAGTACTCCTTGGGGTAATAATGGTTTGCCTGATTCGTATTCGATATAATCCTCGTCTCCGTAGGTCCTCTTATCAATAGAAAGTGAGCCTGCATGCTTTTGTACTGGAGCCTTTATAGGAGCCACTTCGAGCATAGAACGTGTTTGCCCCATAGTAGTAAAAAAATTACGCATCTCAGATTTCAGCGCAGAACACTGCCTAGCTTGAACAGTTATCTTGTGGATTGCTGGCTTTGGGCATGCATCTTGTTTTTCAGGCTCGGCAGCAACTAGCACTGGCAATTTTGTTATGGGCTTGGCCACCGGCACTTGAGGATCAGCCGGAACTAGCACTTGAGGCTTAGCCAGAACTAGCACTTGAGGCTCAGCCGGAACTAGCACTTGAGGCTCAGCCGGAACTAGCACTGGCATTTGATCTGGCTCTAGCACATTTGTGTTGGGCTCATTAGTGGGCTCAAGCACTGGCACTGGCTTTGTCACTTGAGGATCAGAAGTCACTTTCGATTCTGTCACTTCTGCCACTTTATTGGGCACTGGCTCTTCCTCTGCCTTTTCCTCTATTTCACGCTCATCAACAGGTGATAAAGATCCTATATTTTGCACATCCTGAGATGAAAGATATGTGGGGGATTGTGATGAGACAATAGGTGATTTACTTTGAGAACTTGTCTGCAGTAATTTGATATCTCGGCTCGCCCATAGGACAAAGTTATTTAGAGCATCTCCGATTGTCTCAATCCTCTAATCAGGCATTGGAAGATCCAAGGGGTCATTAATAAATCTGTCGTTGGTGATCTCATTGACCTGAACCTTGGTATAGTCAGCAGGAATAGGCCGATTGTGAAATAAATCCCCTGGCATAGCAATACCTCGTGCAGCCTCTTGGGAATGCCCTTTGCGCCCTATCGGTACATGCAGGCTGCATGGTGTGTCCTCTTTAATATAATTTACAGGAAATTTGTCTTGTACTGAGCCAACACTGCTTGGTACGTCGAGTCGTACCTCTGGCACAATTATTTGTCCAGCTGCAGCCTGCATTATGTTTGGATTCTCGTTAATAAATTCAAAAAAGTGTCGCTCCCACTCTGCACGGCGCTCTGCGGCGTCGTCTGTGCGTGCTTGACGCTTCTTGTATGTGGCACCCTCCTGTTTCTTGAAAGTATTTTTCAAGGGTGCTATAGAAGAGACACCTCGGGTGCGCCCTCGATGTTCCTCGTTTCCGAGAGCAGATGTAAGCTGGTCATTACATCCCTCGGGTTTGAACTTTCCAGTCTTCTCCAACTCAGTGATTTCCTGTGCTTTCTGGAATACTTCACTAGTCCGTGAGTCGGAGAGCATATATTGGCCCACGGGTGTTTTTTTAGCTTGACCTAGGAGCCATCTCTTAGTGCGCTGATCAGCACCTGAAAACTGTTCAGGTAACCCAACCGCACGGTCCTCCTCCTCCTTTCTACTCCACTCATCCTCCTTGGCCTTATATCCACCTGGCCCAAGTTTATGGGGGAACTTATTCTTCTTATTAAGTTCTTTGAACATGATGCTCTCTTGTTTGGCTTCTTCCGAGCAATGCTGCATTTTGAATTCGTTCCATTCATTTGGCGTTATAAAGCCGTAGTCGTTGAGTGGCGACTCATCTTTCTGAAGGTATTGTGTGTTCAGTTTAGTCCTAAATGTACGGAGAGCCTTCCCGATAGTCTTCAATGTGGCAGCTTTAGCGTCTTCTAAGCGGTCTTCCGGGAATTTATAATGCGCTTTTATATGTTGCCACAATTCGTTCTTTGTAGCTTCAGGGACAGTCTTCCAATTTTTCCAAACTATCTTACATCACTCCCTGGCGAGACATCCACAGTAGTTACGCCACTTCGCTGTGATTTCTTTTGGCTTCTTTGGAGCCCCATCAACATGCACTTCTTCAACCTCATAGATAGCTGTATGCAGCTTGTTCTTCTCCCGTTTCCCTCTCCTCTTCGCATTTGCAGACGATGTTGTGGCAGCGGGCTCAACATCTGTTCGCTCAGCTGACTCAATAGCTGGGACAATAGTTGTTCTTTTCTCGACTTGGAATAATCGACGCTTGCTTCCTCGCTTTGGACGATCCTACGATGATAGACAATGTGAGCTTCAGGAATGTAATCCTCGGTTAGAAGCTGCTCTGACTTGTTACTAACGTAATAATTACCTCCGCTTGAGCTTCAGGAATGTAATCCTCATCGGCATCTTCTCTCATTCTCTTCTTCCTAGGCTCCATTGGATGTTCATTCCCCGGAGAGTGGTACGAAGATTCGCTATCGGAGGATCCTTCAGATGAACCCTCTTTATTTGTTTTTGCGGGAGACTCGTAGATGAGCTCCTCGATGGAACGTCCTTCTTCCGCCATAGATAAACTATTCATATTAAGAGGCTAATGTATCAGAATTTTGGTTATGAAAAAAAGGTCTGATGTCATATTAATCCTAAAGTTAGGATGTTGTGTTGTTCTCTCTCTCTAGTGTTGTTGAGGCCTCAGCATATTTTGTGTTGTTTTTCAAAATGTTCATGTCTGCCATGGAACCATGTGCACATCCATTCCCTGTCAGCAACACGAGAAAGAAGAAGCTGTTGACAGGAATGGACGTGTCACATGGTTTGATGACATACATGAGATAACTCAATAACAATTTGCATCATAGGCCCCTAAAAGGAATTGTGGAATCTAATGTTGGCCTTCAGCCGGATGAACTTGACGATTAGTATATAGTAGCCTTAGAAATAATAGCAGTAGTAAACTGATCACAGTGTTGTTTAGGCCTCAGCATATTTTGTGTAGCTTTTCAAAATGTTCATGGCTGCCATGGAACCATGAGCACATCCATTCCCTGTCAGCAACACGAGAAAGAAGAAATTGTTGACAGGAATGGATGTGTCTCATGGCTTGATGACATACATGAGATAACTAAATAACAATTTGCATCATAGGCCTCTAAAAGGAATTGCAGAATCTAATGTTGGCCTTCAGCCAGATGCATGAACTTGAGGATTAGTATATAGTAGCCTTAGAAATAATAGCAGTAGTAAACTGATCACAGTGTTGTTTAGGCCTCAGCATATTTTGTGTTGCTTTTTGTTGGACCGGAAACGACGACCAGAGGGGGGGTGAATGGGAGCTTTTAAGAATTTCGGGCTAAAACTTAGCCTTTGGTTTTAGGTTCTGTCTTCTGCGGAACAGGCTTCGAACACTACCTTCGAAGGTCTGGTTCGGAGGTACTTCGACACCTTCGAACACAGGCTTCGGAGGAGCAAAAAGTTCGAAGCCAAGAAGACTTCGCTCCACTCACAACCCTCGAAAATCTACTCTGCTAAGTCAGTGCAGGCTCCGCACACAGGGTGCTTCGAGCAGGCTTCGCACTTCACCCTTCGCAAGAGTAGACAACCCTCTGAGGACTTCGACCAAGTACTTGGCGGCAGCAACTGGTGCTGGGCTTCGTACACGAAGGTCTACACGCACACAAACGAACTATGCTAAGGGCTTCGAAACAAGAAGCAAAACGGGCCTCGGTCAGGGCTACGCTAGTAAGCAGCGAGGTCAAGCCTCCTGTTACACAGAGCAAACGCACACTGACAAAACACACTTCGCACCAAAAGCACCCTTCGCCTCAACAGGCTTCGGCGCACTACAACAGGCGAGGTATGTAACGCGAGCTCAAGCAAAAAGCACAGAATGCAGGGCTTCGTCACTTGAACAAGGAACACAAAATAGATTGAACTCTGGATGAATACAGCGAGGTATATGGCTACAGGAGCCCAACAATAAATGCTCAAAGTGTTAAATGTTACCTACCGAGCCCCCATATTTATAGCCCACAGTTCACCCAAGGAAATGACTACACTACCCCTAGGGTTTACATTGATTTTGACTCTACAGAACTAAGGGGTACAAAAGGTAGTCCACCTTTATTCTGGAGGCTTCTCTGTCAGCTTTGCAGAGGGGACAGTGTCAGCCTTTTACAGAACAGACAGTGTCAGCCTTTGCAGTCTTTGACCTTCTGGAATCCTCCATTCGCACGCGAGGGTGCGGTAGCTTCGGCGAGAAGCCTTGAGCCTGGTGGCCTTCGCTTCGCCGAAGATGGCCTTCGATACAGTGACGGTTTTGAGCCGAAGCCGTCAAAGCCCTTGGGCCTTCGCACCAACATCTCCGGAGTGGACCACCACGGCTTCGCAGCTTCACTCAGCTCGAACTTCGTCAGTCCGTGTACCGAAGCCATGCAGGCCGAAGCACCTCAAGTCAACCTTGCTCCGGAGCAAGCCTCGCTCCGAAGCCTTCCTCACTCCGAAGCCCCACCTTCGGCGTACCACCCTTCGAAGTCCCTCCTTCGTCCAAGGTCTCCGCATGAGGCATTCCATGAGCCCTTCGTCGCAGTGCCTCTCCCCGAGCACACCCCTCGACGAGCCTCACCCGGACCATGCCTTCGATGCGCCTCGACTTCTGAGACCTTCGTCGGGTACATTCGAATGTCTCCCTCTGGAGCACACTTTGAACTCCTTGCCTCCGCAAAGGACTTGATCCACCAACTCCGAAGTCACTCCATTCGGAGTACCTTCGAAGTGCCTCACCTCCGAGGACTTTGTCTCGGAGCACCTTCAGCCGGACCCACGCTCCGCACTCTCTGCCTTCACCTGGCACGTCTCGACCCGAGGACCGACCCAGACCACCTTCGCAGCCACCGTGACGGAGCTCCCCGCTCCCCTGGCATCAAGCCTCCCGCTTGACCCAGGTTCACCTGGCTCGAACCTTGTCCGTCGCCTCCGAAGTCCCTGCGCACCACAGACAAACAGACAAGTGTATCCAGTACTCCGGAGACCTCTCCGGGTTAGCAACCTCCGGTACACACTCCGGTGTACCGCCCAAAGTACCGAAGCCTTCGGTACGAACCCAGTCATCGTGTACTGTCGGACCCCTCAGACAGGCACACTCCGCTGCAACAGCTGCAGCAAGCAAACACCAAACACCCTTCGGTGAAACCACCTCCGAACACCCTTCGGAGGTACAATCTCCGAAGCCCCTCCGGAGGTACCCTTCGAACAGAGGGTAAAAATCCTGTCAATCACTCATCACAAAACACCGAAACCAACCCTTGATTTCTCAATCTCCCCCTTGATGAGTGCATTGACAACCAAATCCAAGTTCAAGAAAATTTAAAAACTTTCAGCACACAAGTGACCATAAAAACTCAGAAAAGAGCCAAATCATGTCACTTGATAAAAGAATTTTCCTCCCCCTTTCTCAAAAGAGTAAAAAGCCCCTTCGGCAATAAAAACTCCCCCTTTGGCAAGCAAAAAATCTTCTCCCCCTTTGAAATTATACTCCCTTGCGGCAGAGAACAATAGCAGATCTCTCCCCCTTTGGCAATGCAAGCATCAAGGAGCATGAAAAAGATGTAAAGCTTCAAAATGTGCAGAATTGCAAAGACATATGAAGCAAACATATGCCAACATTAATACCAATGACCATGTGCTCAGCTCAAATTAATATTCTCTAAAAACATGATGAAGCATGTGAATTTATCAATTGGGAAATAAAAGCATCACCACTTAGTCAAGGAAACTAGACAGATAAGAGCAAGGACTGCGCAAAGCTAGTCAATATCTACTCTAGACAGACAAGTCCAGTTCAAATAGAGCTTGAAAAGCAAACTTGATAGTCAATGAATTTTGTTGTTCTTTTCTTAGTGCCAGGGGTTATTTATTTGTCCACCTTATTCTTTCCAATCCGGCCAAGCCTAGGCATGAAAACCATAAGAAGCTTAAGGCAAAGATTTTGGCCTACACTACATTATTCCAGTTCATACCAATGTGCAATGGTAAGCAGTCTAGAATAGAGTAGTGCGACAAACAAACCCACCTGGATCTTTTCTCTTAAAAGCATGCAAATCATGGAATTTTTGATTTTAACTAAGTGAACCAATGTTTGGTACTTTATGAATATCCATGAAAATGTAGAACAGTTTTCAAGTTGCAATTTTTAGCATCCAATGAACAGGTTCTCGCTGTCAAGCAGATAAAAGATAGATAAGGCAGTCCTGCCTAAACATGCTAGAATCAAGACTAAGCAGTGAGCATGATTTGATTTTGAAAATAAAACATCATGCACATGAATGTTCTAGATGAATTAAAAAGAGCTGAGCTGACATGATTTCATGAATTATAAGCAGGCATATAAGTGCAAAATATATAAATGCAATTTCAGCACAATTAGCAAAAGCATATCCATCTAAAACAGCTCCCCCTCACAAAATGCCGTAAGGGTGACAAATGCCAAGTTCCCCACGCAAGTAAGCAAATCGAGAAGCATCGAGGGGTTTTGTAAAAATGTCGGCAAGCTGGTGTTGGGTATCAACATATTGAAGTTCAATATCACCCTTCTCATTGTGATCTCTGAGAAAATGATACCGCACATCAATGTGTTTGGTTCTGGAGTGCTGAACCGGGTTGTTTGCAATACAAATAGCGCTAGTGTTATCACAGAAAAGTGGAACACCCTTATACTCTAACCCGAAATCCCGCAAAGTGGAAACCATCCACAAAATCTGAGAGCAACAGCTAGCTGCAGCAACATATTCGGCCTCAGTCGTCGATTGTGCAACACTAGACTGTTTGCGGGAAGACCAGCAAACCAGTGAAGTACCCAGAAAATGACAAGTACCAGAGGTACTCTTCCTATCAATTCTACACCCAGCAAAGTCCGCATCGGAATAACCTCGAAGACATAAAGATGAAGACGCTGAATACCATATGCCAAATTCAAGGGTGTGTTTGAGATACCTTAAGATGTGTTTTACCGCTTGGCGGTGCGAAGCTCGTGGTGAAGCCTGAAAACGAGCGCACAGACACACTGCGAAGTGTATGTCCGGCCTCGTGGCAGTCAAGTAGAGGAGGGAGCCAATCATACTCCGGAACTCCTTCTGATCTACTGCTTCTCCATCTTCGTCAGGGTCCAATGCTACAGATGTAGCCATCGGAGTGGCGAGGGGCTTCGCATCGGACATGTCGAACTTCTTGAGCAGGTCCTTGGTGTACTTTGTCTGGTGAACAAAAGTACCTTGTTTGCTTTGCTTGATTTTCAAACCAAGGAAAAAGGTGAGTTCACCCATCATTGACATTTCAAACTCCCTGCTCATGGTATCTGCAAACTCGGCAACCAAAGCATGAGAAGAGCCACCAAAGATGATATCATCCACATAAATCTGTACTAGGAGGAAATCTTTGCCATGCTTGAGAGTAAACAAAGTTTTATCAACAGAGCCCATCAAATACCCTCGCTCAAGCAGAAAAGACTTAAGTCTATCATACCAAGCCCGAGGGGCCTGCTTGAGACCATAAAGAGCCTTATGAAGTTTAAGGACTTTATGTGGGTACTTGGGGTTTTCAAAACCAGGGGGTTGTTTTGCATAAACATCTTCACCTATGAAGCCATTAAGAAAAACACTTTTGACATCCATTTGATAGAGTTTGAATCCCCGGGATGTCGCAAAGGCAAGCAAAATCCTAATGGCCTCAAGGCGAGCAACAGGTGCAAAAGTTTCAGTAAAATCAATCCCTTCTAGTTGAGAAAAGCCCTGAGCTACAAGTCTAGCCTTGTTTCTAACAATTGTCCCATTCTCCCCTTGTTTATTTTTGAAAATCCATTTTGTACCAATGAAATGAACATTTGGTGGAGGATCAACTAAAGTCCAGACTTGGTTTCTCTCAAAATTTTCAAGTTCTTCATGCATTGCATTGATCCAACTAGAATCAGAAAGTGCATGACTAACATCTAAGGGCTCGAAAGAAGCAACAAAAGCAGCATTAGTGAAATGGGCATGAGAACGTGTTACCCTTTGATCAAGCTCACCAATGATCTGCTCGGGAGGATGCATTCTTTGAACATGATGTGGAGCCTCGCGGCGGGATGCAGTCTCCCCCTCAACTTGTGCGTTGGAGTGGTCCAAGATGACCGATGTTGAGGTAGTCGCTTCGGGACCTCGTGCCGAAGTGGTTGAAGCGGGGTCCGCTTCGGGGGTCGATGTTGAGGGTAGTAGGGGTTCATCCTCGAATTCTCCGGGATCTTCTTCTTCGAAGATGGTCTGTTCCATGTCGTGTTCATTTGCCTGTTCAAAAGCAGAACTAATAGAGGGGGTTGATTCATCAAAAGTCACATCACATGACTCGATGACAGTGTTAGTTTCCAAATTAAAAACACGATAAGAATGACCATGAGTAGTGTAACCCAAAAAGATCCCGTCAGAAGAGCGCGACTCAAATTTATCCAAGTTACCGCGTTTTAGGATAAAGTAGCGACAGCCAAAAACTCGAAGATGAGTAACCTTGGGCTGTCTTCCAAAACGCAGCTCATAAGATGTCAAATTTAAAATTGAGCGCAAGAAAATTCGGTTTGAGATGTAGCAAGAAGTGTTCATGGCCTCAGCCCAGAATTTTCTAGGAGTCCTATGCTCATCAAGCATCGTCCTAGCCATCTCAACTAAAGTGCGGTTCTTCCTCTCAACGACACCGTTCTGTTGAGGAACCCGCGGAGCAGAGAATTGATGTTCTATGCCATGCTCCATGCAAAAGTCAACAAAGAGACTATTTTTGAACTCAGTGCCATTATCACTTCGAATGAATTTCAATGCACCGAGGAGTTCAGTGAAAAGTCTCAAAGCCAAGCTCCGAAAGTGTGAAAACACTTCATCCTTGCTGGCAAGAAAGAAGACCCAAGAGTAGCGAGAGAAATCGTCGACAATCACTAAAACATACCACTTGCCGCCTAAAGAACTAACCCGAGAAGGACCTACAGTGTCCATGTGGAGAAGTTCTCCGGGCTGTTCAGTCATCACCGTGGTGACAAGCGAATGCGAAGCGACAATCATCTTACCATGTCGACAAGGAGTGCAAACTAAATTCTTCTCAAACTTGAGCTTGGGCAATCCTCGGATCAGACCTAGGGCACTCAGACGAGCGAGCAACTCAAAGCTCATATGCCCTAGTCTCCTATGCCACTTCCAAAGCTCAGAAGTTGAATGTGCAACAAGACAATGAGAAGATCCAGACGACTCAGAAAAGTCAGCTCCAAAAACTCTCCCAACTCTAAAGATCTTACACACCACAACGCCATCAGAATTGAGCACTTGCAAAGTATCGCGATGAAATCGCACTTCGAAGCCCTCATCAAGCAACTGAGATACAGACATCAAATTGTATCCCATGTTTTCAACCAAAGCAACATCTTTGAGAGTGAAATTCGAATTAATTCTTACCACACCTTTACCTTTCACTCTACTCCTTCGATTGTTTCCGAAGGTGATATGTTCCCTTTGCTTGGTTGTGGTTAGGCTGGAGAACCATGCTGCATCTCCGGTCATGTGGCGCGAACAACCGGAGTCCATGATCCACGTGCCCTCCAAGCCTCGATCTGTCGCCTACACACGATAAGAACGTCTCGATCGCTCAGTGCTGGGGTGAGTGAAATAATGACGAGGCATCCAGCACTGAGTGACACGAGTAGTAGGCACAGTAAAAGCAGACGGTCTACGCACATAATAATCAGAATGATGCAAAGTGTGAGGTCTACCTACATGCTGTGAACGAACAACATGTCGAGGTCTCCTACTCTGATGAGGTACAAATCTGCTAGCCCGAGGTCTACCACCATATGGAACATGGTGAACACCTCGAGGTGCAGAACCTCTCCGAGAAGCACAAGGAACCTCTCCGATAGTAAAACTCAGACTCATGCATACCTAAAGATGGGTAATGCATGTCCTGGTAACTCATCGCCTGAGAGCGTCGCTCATCCTTGATGCGACGAAAACAGAACCCAACCAAATGACCCGCCCGCTGACAATAGGAACAATGAAACACTCTCCTGGGGGCACTCTCATGGGTCACAGGAGCAACTCTCACAAGCTTCTTGGGTTTTTTCTGAGTGGTTTTCTTGGGAGGATTTTTTTTGGCAGGAGGAGTGGTTTTCTTTGGTGGATGGGTAGGCTTTTTGGCTGGTGGGGTGTCTAACAGAGCTCTCTCTTTCTCTAGGGTGGTGGGAGAGGTAAAAACAGTTTTGGTCTTACTGTCTGAAGGTATCCTCTCAAAACCCAAACCTAGAGCTACCCCTGCTCTGTCAGCACACAACTTGGTCTTGGCCAAGAGCAAATCCATCCTACCCTTTCCCTCAGTGCATTTATTAACCACGGAAAGGAGGTATTCATTTTCTGACATGAGGTTTTCAGCTCGCTCTCTAACAGTGCCTAGCTGATCCTTAAGGGTGATGCAAGTGTCACAAACAGGTTGCACATCCTTAGAACTACCGGCCCTCTCCAATCTAGCCTCCAAATCATGAACATGCTTATCACGTAAATTACTGCTATCGCGCAATAATGAACAGTTCATGCAATCAATTACATCATGAGGTCTAGAATCCACCTCCAAAAGCTGCTTCTGTGCAGTCTCAAGCTCAGAAAGAGTTTGAGCATGAACAGAACGCAACTGAGCAAGCTCACTCATGACAACAGAACAAGATTCACATTCAGCATCAACAAATTTAGACTTAAGCATGGCATATTCAGTAGAAACATTTTCTAGCCTAAGTCTAAGGTCTTTTCTTTCTCTAGCGGCTTGCACAAGTAATCTATCCTAACCAAGCACTACTTCATTCAGCTCATCTAATTTAATTAGAAGCTGGTCAGATGATAGGTTTACCTCAGATGAGTCAAGCTCATCGCCGCTATGATCGCTGTCGGCCATAAAGCAAAGGCCGGTGAAGTCTCGTACCTTCTTGTCCTTCTTGTCCTCCTTCCTTGGGGACTCCTCCTCCTCAGAGCTCGACTCCTGAGTTGAGGTTGTGTCGATGTCACTGAGAGCAGCAACAAAAGCTCTGGAAGCGGCCTCGGCTACTTTCTTAGCCATCTTGCCGCGCTTGCCCTTCACAAAGGGTTTCCTCTCCTTCTTGTGGTATTTGGGGCGCTCACTCTCATCTCTCTTTTTGAGCTTGGGGCAATTAGCCTTAATATGAGAAGTGTCACCACATTCAAAACAACCACCAAAACCACCTCTCCTCTGATCCCGTCTCTCATGATGAAAGCGGGTGAACCTCCGGGCAATGAGAGCAAGCTCATCATCAGCTAGAGTGTCCACCTGCTCCTTTGTGACAGAGACCAGGGAGGACAAAGCAAAACCATCTGCAAAAACACAAGTACCAGATGTGCTTGGTTCTGTAGTGGTGCCACGGCTAGTGCTAGAAACCAATGCCAATGGTTGTGGCAAAGAGCTTCTGTGCACTGCAAGAGATGCCTTGGCAATCTCTGTGGACTTCAGCTTGCTAAAAAGTTCATCACAGGTCAAGGTGTCATAGCCTGTGGACTCCTCAATGCTGGATATCTTTACTTCCCATATGCTACGGTCAAGAGCATAGAGAAGCTTGATAGCCCTATCATGATCACTGTAAGCAAGCGTCCCGTTGGAGCGCAAGTTACTCACTATCGCGTCAAAGCGAGAAAACATGGCATCTATAGATTCACCAGGTGCCTGCACAAACAGCTGATACTGTTGATTGTAGGTGCTTTGGCGCCTGGCCTTAATCTGAGTAGAGCCCTCATGAAAGACAGTGAGCGTTGTCCAAATCTCCCTAGCAGTCCTAAGGTGCTGCACCCTATCGAACTCACTTCTACTCAAACCGATGAACAGTATATTTCTTGCCTTGGAATTGGCATTATACTGATCCTTCTTAGTCTGAGAGGTGCGAGTCTCAGGGATGGAGTATTGTGAGTCCACAATCTCCCAAATTGCATTTCCTTGGCTTAACAAGTAAGCCTCCATGCGCACCTTCCAGTATGCAAAGTCTGTCCCATCGAACAGAGGAATTTTACTGCCTCTATCCATGTCACCAACAGATCACAAAACCGGTTAAGGTCAACTGGTGATCTTAACCCGCTCTGATACCAATTGTTGGACCGGAAACGGCGACCAGAGGAGGGGTGAATGGGAGCTTTTAAGAATTTCGGGCTAAAACTTAGCCTTCGGTTTTAGGTTCTGTCTTCTGCGGAACAGGCTTCGAACACTACCTTCGAAGGTCTGGTTCGGAGGTACTTCGACACCTTCGAACACAGGCTTCGGAGGAGCAAAAAGTTCGAAGCCAAGAAGACTTCGCTCCACTCACAACCCTCGAAAATCTACTCTGCTAAGTCAGTGCAGGCTCCGCACACAGGGTGCTTCGAGCAGGCTTCGCACTTCACCCTTCGCAAGAGTGGACAACCCTCTGAGGACTTCGACCAAGTACTTGGCGGCAGCAACTGGTGCTGGGCTTCGTACACGAAGGTCTACACGCACACAAACGAACTACGCTAAGGGCTTCGAAACAAGAAGCAAAACGGGCCTCGGTCAGGGCTACGCTAGTAAGCAGCGAGGTCAAGCCTCCTGTTACACAGAGCAAACGCACACTGACAAAACACACTTCGCACCAAAAGCACCCTTCGCCTCAACAGGCTTCGGCGCACTACAACAGGCGTGGTATGTAACGCGAGCTCAAGCAAAAAGCACAGAATGCAGGGCTTCGTCACTTGAACAAGGAACACAAAATAGATTGAACTCTGGATGAATACAGCGAGGTATATGGCTACAGGAGCTCAACAGTAAATGCTCAAAGTGTTAAATGTTACCTACCGAGCCCCCATATTTATAGCCCACAGTTCACCCAAGGAAATGACTACACTACCCCTAGGGCTTACATTGATTTTGACTCTACAGAACTAAGGGGTACAAAAGGTAGTCCACCTTTATTCTGGAGGCTTCTCTGTCAGCTTTGCAGAGGGGACAGTGTCAGCCTTTTACAGAACAGACAGTGTCAGCCTTTGCAGTCTTTGACCTTCTGGAATCCTCCCTTCGCACGCGAGGGTGCGGTAGCTTCGGCGAGAAGCCTTGAGCCTGGTGGCCTTCGCTTCGCCGAAGATGGCCTTCGATACAGTGACAGTTTTGAGCCGAAGCCGTCAAAGCCCTTGGGCCTTCGCACCAACATCTCCAGAGTGGACCACCACGGCTTCGCAGCTTCACTCAGCTCGAACTCCGTCAGTCCGTGTACCGAAGCCATGCAGGCCGAAGCACCTCAAGTCAACCTTGCTCCGGAGCTAGCCTCGCTCCGAAGCCTTCCTCACTCCGAAGCCCCACCTTCGGAGTACCACCCTTCGAAGTCCCTCCTTCGTCCAAGGCCTCCGCATGAGGCATTCCATGAGCCCTTCGTCGCAGTGCCTCTCCCCGAGCACACCCCTCGACGAGCCTCACCCGGACCATGCCTTCGATGTGCCTCGACTTCTGAGACCTTCGTCGGGTACATTCGAATGTCTCCCTCCGGAGCACACTTTGAACTCCTTGCCTCCGCAGAGGACTTGATCCACCAACTCCGAAGTCACTCCATTCGGAGTACCTTCGAAGTGCCTCACCTCCGAGGACTTTGTCTCGGAGCACCTTCAGCCGGACCCACGCTCCGCACTCTCTGCCTTCACCTGGCATGTCTCGACCCGAGGACCGACCCGGACCACCTTCGCAGCCACCGTGACGGAGCTCCCCGCTCCCCTGGCATCAAGCCTCCCGCTTGACCCAGGTTCACCTGGCTCGAACCTTGTCTGTCGCCTCCGAAGTCCCTGCGCACCACAGACAAACAGACAAGTGTATCCAGTACTCCGGGGACCTCTCCAGGTTAGCAACCTCCGGTACACACTCCGGTGTACCGCCCAAAGTACCGAAGCCTTCGGTACGAACCCAGTCATCATGTACTGTCGAACCCCTCAGACAGGCACACTCCGCTGCAACAGCTGCAGCAAGCAAACACCAAACACCCTTCGGTGAAACCACCTCCGAACACCCTTCGGAAGTACAACCTCCGAAGCCCCTCCGGAGGTACCCTTCGAACAGAGGGTAAAAATCCTGTCAATCACTCATCACAAAACACCGAAACCAACCCTTGGTTTCTCACTTTTCAAAATGTTCATGGCTGCCATGGAACCGTGAGCACATCCATTCCCTGTCAGCAACACGAGAAAGAAGAAGTTGTTGACAGGAATGGATGTTTCACACGGCTTGATGACATACATGAGATAACTCAATAACAATTTGCATCATAGGCCTCTAAAAGTAATTGTAGAATCTAATGTTGGCCTTCAACCGGATGCATGAACTTGAGGATTAGTATATAGTAGCCTTAGAAATAATAGCAGTAGTAAACTGATCACAATGTTGTTGAGGCCTCAACATATTTTGTTGCCATGGAACATTAGAGGGAAAAACAACACAAAATATGCTGAGGTATCAACAAAACTAAAGAGAGAGAACAACACAATCTCCTAACTTGAGAATTAATATAGTGGCTTCGGAAGTAATAGCTGACTACTGTAGCCAAGAAGAGTTTTCATACATTTCCCTCCTTTGACACTGTGATCAGTTTACTACTGTAGCCTCAGAAGTAATAGCAGTAGTAAACTGATCACAGTGTCAAAGGTGAAAAATGTATGAAAACTCTTCTTGGCTACAGTCGTCAGCTATTACTTCTGAAGCTACTATATTAATCCTCAAGTTAGGAGATTGTGTTGTTCTCTCTCTCTCTTGTGTTGTTGAGGCCTCAGCATATTTTGTGTTGTTTTTCAAATATGTTCATGGCTGCCATGGAACCGTGAGCACATCCATTCCCAGTCAGCAACACGAGAAAGAAGAAGTTGTTGACCGGAATGGATGTGTCCCACGGCTTGATGACATACACGAGAGAACTCAATTACTATTTGCATCATAGGCCTCTAAAAGTTGTTCTAAAAAAGTGGTAATGTGGTATGCAATATTTCTCATGGCATAACTTAGATATAGAAGACTTCACTCAAGAACTAGAGGGGGGGTGAATAGGCGCCTCGACAAAATCATGTATCATCTGATACAAACAACCAAATGCCCTACTTGTACCATCTTATTCAGGACCATCCCATTCAAGTGAACCATCCCATACATATTCAACTTCATAATTGGCGGGAGAAGATTAGGGCATAGGATTTTCACACGGCAGGAGCGAAATATTTATATAGGCGGATTAGCAGTGGCGGGCATGATGACGTCCCTTCTCCCCTCTTCAAATATACCACAAGTATAACTAGTTTAGTTAGTTTAGTTATCTTTGAAGCCTTTGTCCATACAACACTGCATAATTGAATGCAAACACTGCATCTATAGTTGATTTTGAGGATAAGCTCTAAGCGTGCTCATAATTCATAATAATGTAATTAACACTTTATTAGGAAAATAATGTTATTAACACTATCTTCAAAAATTATGTGTTTAGCACCATACAAATAAAAATGTAATTAAAATTTTATCGGCAAAATAATGGAAACTATCCTAAAATCCTAGATTCGACACTACAGTGACGATTTGTAGTAGTGCATCTTGTCAAACATGATCATTCATCATTCAGTTTGTAATGGATTCCTAGTTCCTCCCATCCTGATAAAGCACATATATATTTCTCACTATTCTCATCATCCTAGTGCCATTTGCCATCTTGATCCCAGCAAAATTAACATGTGCTTCATGTTTGATCAACTTTGATTTGATATATCCTTGATTTTCACAACATATAGGAAGATCGATGAGACACTCGATCGATGAAGTTAGCTATCAATAGGGTATATGTGTATGCAGCGAAATAGGACAGGGCGCAACAAGGGCACATGCACAAGTATATATATCCATCCATCCAAAAAAATTGATTATTTGCCACTCTAAAGATGTCTTCTTCAATTACGATGTCATTATTAAGACTAACATGTAGACTCATTTATATCAATAAATATAGATCCATGTGACAAAAATATAAAGCCACTTCTCAGTGGTAAATTATCAAATATCTCGTAAGCATTCATAGGCAGACCCACCCAAGGCTTTGGCCATCCTAGGCTAGTGTTCATGTGAGATGCTCACATGGGACATTTACTACTGTTTTGCCCAGCAAAATTTATTTCTACTTTTTGTCTGTCTTTAGATGCCTAGAAAATTTCAGGTCCGCTTTTATATGCATCACATGAGTTTAGCCTACTCTCGTCCATGACCTAATTAACATATGTGAATTGATGTTAAAAAGGGCACTAGCTGACCTTTTTTTCAGCACGATGGCGACGAGTGGAGGGCGGCGACACGGGCTCCGGATGGTGGTGATGTGTGGAGGGCGGCAGTGCGGGATCCGGGACGGCGGCGTGGGCTCGGGGATGAAGGAGACGGGCTCCAGGGACGGTGGCGGCGCGTGCTCCGGGACGACGGCGACGGGCTTTGGGGATGGCGGCGATGGCTCCAGGAGCGACGAGCGGAGTTCGGTGGCGACGGGCCCCAAGGGTGGCGTGGGCTGTGAGAGCGATGTGCGGAGTTTGGTGGCGACGACCTTCGGGGATGACGACGACGGGCTCCGAGGGCGGCGTGGGCTCCGGGAGCGGCGGCAATGGGCAGAGTTCGGCGCACGGGAGTTAGAAATGAAACTAGGTTTTCGGACGGCGGGAGCAAAAACTTTTATATAGGTGGATTAGTAGTGGCGGGCATGCTGATGTCATCCTGCCCACCACTGCTATCCTTTTAGTAGTGGCGGGCAAAGACATAGTAGTGGCGGGCTGCTGACGTCACCGACCGCCACTACTAGGGTTTAGTCTGGGCGGGTGGAAAAAAGTATAGTAGTGGCGGGCATACGCTGACATCAACATGCCCGCCACTACTAAAAGGATAGCAGTGGTGGGCTGGTGACGTCATCATGCCCGCCACTACTAATCCGCCGCTGGTGGGGTTATC
Organism: Zizania palustris; assembly: GCA_019279435.1. Classification (NCBI taxonomy): domain Eukaryota; kingdom Viridiplantae; phylum Streptophyta; class Magnoliopsida; order Poales; family Poaceae; genus Zizania; species Zizania palustris. The sequence continues at coordinate 111,096,451 of JAAALK010000079.1, read as the reverse complement.
TAGTATATGTTGCCACTCATGTCGAGAAACACTTAGTAGCGCAGTGGTGCGGGGGTTGCTTTGGTGCCATGCGGTTCGAGGTTCGAACCTTGCTGCCGGCAGGCGGTTTGAGGTTCGAACCTTGCTGCTAGCATCCAAACATTTTTTTACATTTTCATGACTTTTTTATTCATGTTTAAATTCTAGTTTGAACTTGATTTTTTAACAATAAAAATACATCATAACTTATCAAATTTAAAAATTTGGTATTTTTTTGCCTCACTTTACTTTTTTATTTCATTAATAAACATGTACAATAAAAATACATCATAACTTATCTATAGTTTATTCTTCCTTTGAAATTGAAACTTTTTGTACAATAAAAATACAACACCAATATTCTAATTGCAAAAATTGGTATTTTTCTCTCTTAGTTTACTGTTTTTATTTCATTAAGTGTGTTTTTATTACATGTTGTTACGATATGATCGAGACTTTGTAGCGCGGTGGTGCGGGGGCTCGCTTTTGACACATCATGTTTATTTGAAAGCAAGTAAACAAACACAAGTCTAGGCTAGGGAAACCAGCTTACACATCGAAACACACTACTGGTCAAACCCAAAAGAAAGATATGGTTTGGAGCTTCTTCTTCTTCCTCGGCACAAACCCAACCTATTTCTGGTTAAACAGATTAAAAGCCTCAACTTGCCAATCCTCAACCAACTCGGCATCATCAGGCAGTCTAAACTGCTCTCCATGTTCCTGAATAAGAAAATACACGCGACGGCAATAGTGAGAACAACTTATTATCAATGATTGAATTGGATGATAAAAAATATAAAATTTGCATAAAAAGAGCATCTTGCCTCCTTCCTCCTCTTGCTGTCGCATTGCTCTACATGGTTCCCTTTTCCACCACTAGCCTCGGCATGTTTCCCTCTACCACCGGTTGTCTCATCATTCTTCCGTTTGCCAACACTTACCCTATCTGGCTCTCGGAGTCCATTATGAGAATCACTTTCTTTGCCAAACAACTGCAAACTATACCATCATGTACCTTATGTTTACCGCATTTGCAAACCTCACACACGCCACTTGATGTAGAGTCTGAGGATCCACTGTTTGGTTCAATCTTAGGAGGAGCCATCTGCAATTTTTTTGTCACATTGATATAACATTACAAAACCCTAAGCTAGTAATATTATAGTGCATTAAAAAACATTATTATTATAGTGGAAATTTTTTTTCTCATAAATTTTTTATAGTACATTAAAAAACATTATTGTTATAGTGGAAATTTTTTTCTCAGAATTTTTTTACAGTAGATTAAAAAACATTATTGTTATAGTGCATTCTACTAGTAATATTATACTAAATTATATTACCACGCATAAATTAATATAACAATCCTCCATCATTTTGACCCTAAGCTCGAATAAAATAAGACCAAAGATAGGTTAATAATCATTTACTGATTGACTGGATGGCGGCGACGGGCGGCGCCGACGGGCTCTGAGGAAGGCGGCGACGGGCGGAGGGCAGCGGCGACGGGCGGAGGGCAGCGGCGACGTGCTCCGGGACGTCGACGGCGGCGACGGGAGGAGGGGGGCGACACGGGAGTTTAGGGTTTAGAAAATGAAACAAGGTTTTCGGACGGCGGGAGTGGAAAGTATATATAGGTGTCTTAGTAGTGGCGGGCATGATGACGTCATCTAGCCCGCCACTACTAAGTGGTTATTTCACTCGACTTAGTGGTGGCGGGCTGATGACATCATGCGACCGCCACTACTAAACGGATAGCAGTGGCCGGCTGGTGACGTCATCCTGCCCGCCACTACTGCCTCTGGTGGGGTTATCTAGCATACGTTGCCACTCATGTCGAGAAACACTTAGTAGCGCAGTGGTGCGGGGGTTGCTTTGGTGCCATGCGGTTCGAGGTTCGAACCTTGCTGCCCGCAGGCGGTTTGAGGTTCGAACCTTGCTGCTAGCATCCAAACATGTTTTTTACATTTCGATTCTAATTTTCAATACTGTTGGCCCCCAAAATTAAATATTTTTAAAAATTTTCTATTGATGTTTAATTAAATCCTCATTTGATCTTGAAAATGTTTTAATAATAAATGACATAATTGATTTTACAACTAAACATAAATGATCTAGCCTTGCACTAATTTTCCATCGCCATTGGTGCGTAGATAAGGAACCTTGCTGCCCGTAGGCGGTTTGAGGTTCGAACCTTGCTGCTAGCATCCAAACATGTTTTTACATTTCTATTCTAATTTTCAATACTGTTGGCCCCAAAAATTAAATATTTTTAAAAATTTTCTATTGATGTTTAATTAAATCCTCATTTGATCTTGAAAATGTTTTAATAATAAATGACATAATTGATTTTACAACCAAACATAAATGATCTAGCCTTGCACTAATTTTCCATCGCCATTGGTGCGTAGATAAGGAATCACACTGCCAAATGACAGTTTTGCTTCAACCACATTGATCCTTGATATGTCAACGAAAAACGGCACCTCATCAAACTGATTGTATTCTTCTTCGTGTTTGACTCCATCAACTCCAACAATTCTTTGTTTTCCTGGAGAAACAATGTATTTTTTCTCATCTTTAGGATCAAGTATGTAAAATACTTGTGCCACGGATTGAGCGAGTATCCAAGGGTCATCTTTATAAGCCACCTTATTAAGGTCAACTATCGTAAACCCGTAATCATCCACCTCCACACCTTCTGGATGTCTGACCCACTGACACTTAAATACAAGGATTTCTATAGAGTTCCCGTAGTTAAGTTCCCATATTTCTTCGATGTATCCATAGTAAGCATTCTTTTGTCCAGTGCTATCTTCTGCTTCTCCTCTGACACCACTATTTTGGCATTGACTCTTTTGATCCTTTGCTTTGGTATAGAATGTGAAACCATTGATGTCATATGCTTGCCATGTTTTAACCATGCTCAATGGACCGTAAGACAATTTATTTATCATCATCTCTTCGTCGGTTTCTCCGATCGAAAGGTTTAGATCCCTCAGCCATGATGTGAAATAAATTTTGTGTTCTTTCATAATCCATTGTTCATCGCGATCTTCATTCTTTTCACGAAGCTCTTGCAGGTGTTGTTCAACATATGGTCTCATAATCGCCAACTGATGCATTACACTGTAATGTGATTCTCTTATTCTTTGGTAACTATTGTCTCGTATGATTTTCCTGCCTTTAGTTCCTTTACCGGAGAGTCTTCCATGGTGCCGGGACACGGGAACTCCTATTGGTCTTCCATCTCTTATGTAATCTGCGTAGCACTCAATGACTTCCTCAGTCGTGTAGCCCTCTATCATGGAACCCTCTGGATAAGCACGATTTCGTACGTAACCCTTGAAGATAACCATTAGACGCTCGTACGCATACATATTGTGCAGGTACGTTGGACCGAGAACAAAGATTTGGTCTGCTATATGTATCATATAGTGCTCCATAATATGAAAATATGAAGGAGGAAAGCACATCTCAAGCTGACACATAGTCTCCCTCATTTGTTTACGTAATTCATTTAACTCTTCAGTGTCGATCACCTTCTTTGATATGACATTGAAGAAGTGACACATGCGTGTTATCACCATCTTCAGAAATGAATGTTTGACTCCTCTTACTGCGATGGCGAGGAATAGCCCAAGCATAACATGACAATCATGAGTGTTGTAGCCGCTCATCCTCAAATCTGCTACGGAGACAATATTCTTTATATTCGTTGAGAATCCTGTTGGAACTCTAATTCCATGTAGACACCTGCAGATTGATCTTTTCTCGTCAATTGTCAGGTTATAGCTAGCAGCCGGAAGGAAAAATTTTCCATTGGCCCTTTCCTGTGGGTGAAGCTCGGGTCTAATTCTGAGAGTTTGAAGGTCCCTTCGTACTTTGAGTCCATCTTTTGATTTGCCCGGTATGTGTAACAAAATACCGATAGTGCTTTCGAAGGCATTCTTCTCAACGTGCATTGTATCGATAGCATGACCAATCTCCAACTCCTTCCAATAGGGCAAATATCTAAAGAAGATCGACTGCTTTTTAAATGGAGCGTCCTTTGAAATTTTTTCAGATTTCTTCCTCTTCTTTCCGAAAACAACTTTGATATTCTTTACCATTTCGAATAGAAATTTGCCATCTCGATTTTGTGGAGGCTGTCCAAGCTCGATTGTACCGTCGAAATGGTTCCTATTTCTTCGATATTTGTGGTTTTTTGGTAAAAATCTGCGGTGTCGCATATATATCGTCTTAACGAATGATGGAAGATGCATAGATTCTGTCTGGTCCACACACACTACACATGCTGTCTTTCCTTTAACCTGTCCTGTTAGGGACATGCGTCCTGGGTTGTCAGCTATGGTGCAAAAGATTATGGCTCTTAGATTGAAGTGCTCTTTCTTGTGCTCATCCCACACACAGACACCATGTTCCCATAGACGTTTCATATCCTCCATCAAAGGTTCTAGAAAGATATCAATGTCATTGCCAGGTTGTTTTGGACCAGAAATTAGAGTAGTGAGCATAAGGTATTTTCTTTTATGGCACAACCATGATGGAATGTTGAACAAGCATAGAAAGACTGGCCACGTACTATGTGGGTTCCTCATCTCACCGAAGGGATTCATTCCATCCATGCTAAGTCCCATCCTGATATTTCTAGGATCGTCCGAGAAATCTGGATGGGCCAGGTCAAATGATTTCCACTGCCTAGCATCCGCAGGGTGCCGAAGTTTTCCGTCCTTCTTTCGCCCAGCGAAATGCCAGATTAATAGTTCAGCATCTCTAGGATTAGAGAACATACGTTTCAAGCGATCAATCACCGGTAGGTACCACATTACTAAGGCTGGAACTTTCCTCTCCATCTTTTTTCCAGGATGGTCTTCAATAACATTTTATTCCTCTTCTGCAACCTCTTATTATTCTTCTTCTGGTGGTCATTGTAGTCCTGCACAGAGTCATTTGGACGTTTGTATCGACTCGTGTTGCACTGTGGACATCTCTCTAACAATCCATACTCTTTTCGATATAGGATACATTGGTTCGGGCATGCATGAATCTTCTGAACGCCCAAAGTCAACGGACAAATCATCTTCTTTGCTTGGTACGTATCAAATGGTAAACCATTTGGTTTTGGCAAAACCTTTTTTAGGAGTTGTAAAAGATCTGAAAAACTAGTGTCAGACCATCCATTGCTGGCCTTCAGTTTCATAAGCTCAAGAATTGTGTACAACACAGTATACTGCTTATCGCATCCGTGGCGTTACTCGTAAAGAAGGTTTTTTGATGCTTTGTCGAGTGCTTCAAAGTTATCGTATCCTTTGGTTGTAGTTCTCTGCAACAACACCTCAGGCGCAACATTTCGCATCAGTTCCTCCACATCAAAGGTGTCATCATCATCATGTTGATCAACATCATCATGTGTTATGTCGGATGTATGATCACAACCTCTTCTATGTTGATGAGCATCTTGCGGCACATCAGAATCTTCAGGAGGATTTTGGCCCATCTCACCGTGTTTCGTCCATATATAATAGTTCTTCACGAAACCATTTTTCAACAAGTGAAATCGTATGGTTTCACGATCAGAACACGGATACATCGCTTCGTTTTTACAAACTTTACAAGGACAATATATTGCCTCTTCACTCTGACGGGAAGCATATTGTGCGGCAGCTTCAGTAAATTCAGTTACTCTGTTAAAATATGCCACCACATCTCCGTCGTTGGACGAGTACATCCAGGACCTGTGCTCCATCTAAAACATATATTATTTGAAAAAATATTAATAAAATCATTATTGTAATTTTAGTAATTTACAAATTGAAAATATATTGATTTATTATCGCTCATAACAACATTAATTAAAAATCCTCAATGCTTTAATTAAAACTACTTATTAAGCAGAAAAAATTATTAAATAAATTAACTATATTGGTTTCTCTCTCTCTCCAAACAACATAACTCTAGATCTATAATCATAAATCAAATTAAAAAAGAGATTAAAATGACGTAAATCAATATACAAGTGATGAATAATTGTGAGGAGGGTCATATTTGTTCATTTGGGAGAAGGTAACACTGTAAATGGAAGATTATTTGAAAATTTCTATTCACAAACCCTAAATTAGTAAAATGCTAATAACTCATTGTATACATGATTAAATACAAAATAAATGTGAGATTCGGCATGGATTTACCTCCTAGAATGAAATCCTTCAAAAGAAACGAAAACAAAGCCTCCCCCTCTTTATCTAGATTTTTGTCGCCATTGTACGGACAAAATTAAATGCGAACTGCGGTAGAGCTCGGGGAGGAAGAAGCTACGCATTTATAGCTAGAATAGTAGTGGCGGTCGCAAGTGATGTCATCAATACTTTAGTGGCGGCCATATTAGCAGCGGCGGGCAACACCAGCGCCCGCCACTGCTATTGGTACAATAGTGGCGGTCCGGGATGACGTCAGCACCGACCGCCACTACTTTACCAACAATAGTGGCGGGCGCCGATGCTGCCGTCAGCACCAGCAACTGTAGTGGCGGGCATCTAATGGCCCGCCACTACAGTGGTTTTGCCCAACGCCACTACAGTGATGATTTGTAGTAGTGGATATTATCTTTGGCGGTACTACTAATGATCTTGTGTCCAAGTTTTCTGAGCAGATGCACAGTGAGTTTGAGATGAGCCTCATGGGTGAGCTCAAGTATTTCTTAGGGCTCCAGATCAAGCAGACCAAGGACGGCACCTTCATCCACTAAGGTAAGTACACTCGTGATATGTTAAAGAAATTTGACTTTGGTGGTGAATTGAAGCCGCAGATGACCCCGATGGGCACTTCTGGGGGTATGGACAAGGACGAGAGCGGCGTCAAGGTCAACGAGAGGGAGTTTCGAGGGATGATCGGTTCGCTGCTGTACCTGACGGCAACAAGACCGGACATACAGTTCACCGTGGGACTTTGCGCGCGTTTTCAGTCTTCACCACGCGCGTCTCATCGGCAGGCTGTCAAGCGCATTTTTAGGTATCTCAGTTATGCGCCCGATCTTGGTCTTTACTATTCAGCTTCATCATCTCTCGATTTATCTTGCTTTTCGGATGCCGACTTTGGTGGGTGCCGGTTGGATCGCAAGTCGACTTCCGGTACTTGCCAGTTTCTTAGTTCTTCTCTTGTCTCTTGGTCTTCTCGAAAGCAATCTGGAGTTGGTCTTTCGACCACAGAGGCTGAGTACGTAGCTGCTGCTAGCTGCTTCTCACAGTTAGTTTGGATGATTTCCACTCTGTGAGATTTTGGGTTGTTCTTTCCTACCAGAGTTCCGTTATTTTGCGACAGCACTAGTGCAATTAGTGTAGGGAAAAACCCATGTCTTCATTCAAAAACCAAATGTAGGACCGAAAGTAGCGACCAGAGGGGGGGTGAATGGGCGCCTTAAAAATTCTTCCGAATCAATGGCCTGTTCCCAATACCCAACACACCTCAAAAGACTACGCAGCAGAAAATAAACAGAAGGCCTAAGTCTAAAGGTTTCTATCCTAGAAGCAACTGATGATAAACCGTGTAAAACTAAAGTAGTGCAACTAGGCAGATGAACAAGTTGTAACAGGCCTAAACTTCTCAAAGAATTGATCTAAGTATGTGTAAGATGAAAAGAGAAGTTACTGTCCAAATTTGTCTCCTGTTCGGAACTTGGCAAAGCCCCCTTCGCACGTCGAGGTCTGCTTCGGAGGTTGGTGACGGAGTCTGTCCGAGATGCCGAAGGTGTCACGGTCTAGCCTAGTTCGAAGTGACAAGATGCGAAGAGTACTTCGGAGCGAAGTATAACAGTGCTGGAGCCTGGTTCGAAGTATGTACTTCGAAGACAAGGTTTCGAACACAGCTTCGAACCAAGAGCTTCGGACCAAAGTGACAGAGTCGGAGCCTGCTTCGAAGTGTGCACTTCGAAGACAGAACTTCGAACACAACTTTGAACCAAAAGCTTCGAAACAAAACCTTCGAACAGAAAGCTTCGAACACAACACATAAACGGACAACCTTCGAACAAAGATGCGAAGCCTGTCACGCGACAGAAAAACAAGTCCGAAGCCAATGCTCTACCTTCGAAAAGAGCAAACTCCGAAAAGAGAGGCGAAGGGTGACACACTACACAGAAGTCAGTGCGAGGCCTAGCGGAGCTACAAGCTTCGAACCCAACTTCAAAACTTGTCGAAGTATGGACTTCGAACAGATAGGGCCGAAGCCCCTTCGCACTATTGTTCGAAGTATGCGATGCTGACGATCAGGGAGATGCTACGAAGCTTAGCAACACAGAAAGCAGACCAAATACCGAAGATCGAACGAAGCCTTCGAAAGAGATAAATCGAAGCCTACCCTGCGAAACTGAGCGGCTTCGAACAGAGAGTAGCTTCGCTCGAAACACAGCCAAAAAGGTGACAGACCCTGTCAGCCTCGATCGAAAAGGCTGTGCAGTAGAAGGTGAAAAGCTGCACAGACTACTGTAGCTACAGGAAAGTAGTACTACTTGCAACACAAAGAACTAGTACTCAGTTTGTGAAGAACAGAAGCAACAGAAGAAGCTTCTCCTCACGAAATAAATTCAGCAGTCCGTAGATGAAGCAATAACTCCCCAAACCAAACAAGTGCAACAGATAAAATCAGCAGGGACCAAGGCTTTAATGCATCCAAGAGATTAGAGCAAATACCATGGAAAAACAGGAAGGAGCAGAGCCTGGCGGCGCACACAGGAGAGAGAAAACGAGAGACAAAATGACCCAAAGAGTGGATTTGATTTCAGCACAAAGGGGTAGTCCAAACCCTAGGGATTGGGGTCCTATTTATAGGCTCCCAACACTAGGAATATTCTACCAGCCCCTTAGGGTTTTTACAGACTCAAAAATAAAGGAAAAGACTCTACTGCCCTTAGGAATTTTTACAGACACGACTGACTGACTGTGGGCCTAGAGTTACAGATGACTTATCCGAAAGCTAAGTTTTCGTAGCGACTACGGCTTCTCTTCTGGACAGTCGGATACAGAATCAACGGTTGTCAGTTTTATGCCGAAACTGACAAAGCCTCCACCAGCTTTGCACCAGGTACCCGGATTGGGCCGGCCCGACTCCGCAGCTCTCTTAGCCCGGCAATCGCTCACCGCCCGTGTACCTGAGTCAGTCCTGGTCAACAGCCCAGTGGGTCTTCTACTGCTTCTGACCCATGCACCCGGATTGGGCCAGCCCGACTTCGCAGCCTCCTCTGCCCGACAGTCGCTTGCTGCCCGTATACCTGAGTCACACGCGGCCCATGAAACAGCAGATCTCCTTTCTTCTTCAGTCCTCTTTGACTATCGTTGACAATGACTCGTCACATCTAGAGCCATGAGGCCCACGCTATTCAGCATGGCTCCTCAATCTCCCCCTTGATGAGTGCATTGTCAACACTCCTCTTTTCTCGGCTCTTCAGCACCTGTGAACAAATGTGGAAACACGAAAACAAAACACAAGAAAACAAAGAAGAAAAATAAGGTTAAAGTTTAACCCTAATGACCAAAAGCCAATCAAAAGCAAGAAACGGTCATTCTGATTAACCAAAACGTAAAAGCTCAAAATGAGTGCGATTTCAGAACAACGAGGATATCAATAGAGTAAGAACTCCCCCTTAAACTCTGATCCCAAATTTTCTCCCCCTTGTTGACAAGTGAACTCATCAAGCACTCAAAAGAGACACAGACTCCCCCTGAAATGCAACTCCCCCTCAAAATATGCAGTGAATTTAACTGGAGTGCAGAAGGAGTGTAGAAAACATGCTTCTCAGATATGATTGACTGCAATTACAACATCTAACAGATACAGCAAAGGAGATACTGTCTAAGACACATGGCATGATCAGTGCAACAGATGATATCTAAAGAAAGTCATTTAGCACGCATTTTTCAGTTTTTGTAAACAAAAGCATGACCACATGTTCCAGTAAATAAGCAAGGTAAAAACATGAGATGCAGAAGCTAACTGATATCTACCAAGATAAGCATTGTCCAAAAACGAAGTGCTTCAGCAAACATGTTATCTTTTAAAAGTTCAGGCTTTTTCAGATTTCCTTTTTCATTTATGCCAAGGGTTATTTGCATGTCAAACCTTATGCTAACCGACCAAGTCAAGCCTAGGCCAGGACTGGACCATCAGAAGCTTAAGACATTGGTCTTGGCATACACTACACTGTCCTAGTTCATACCAAAGTGCTATGGTAAGCAGTCCAGAACAATGTAATGCGACAAAGCAAACCCACTTGGATCTTTTCCATTCAAGCATAAAAAGGCATGGAATTTTCATTCATTTTTGATTGTCATAGCTCATTTTCCATGTTAAAGCATAAAGATGTCCAAGTTGCATATCTGCATCTATGTGATGAACTAGCTACAAGGTATGTAACAGATAGCAAAAGCACTCAGCTTACACATGCTAGTTACCAGAAGCAATGGTGATCATTTTTGAAGTTGAAAGCGTAAAAGCCATGCATATGAAAGATATCAGACATATCATTTGAACTGAAGCAAAGCATGATCATCGACACGTAATCAAAAAGCATGTACCAGCTAGAATAAGTAAAGCAGTTCAATCATATAACAGAAGCAGGCTCAAAAGTGTGATATGTGAATATGTATGATATGAACACACACAAAAAGACTCAAGAAAAGAGTAAAGAAGAAGGAAAACTGACGCAAAATATCCTAGAAAGGATACACAACACCCAAATCCCCTCGTAAACGCTCAAAAGTAGACTGATCTAGGGGTTTGGTGAAAATGTCAGCCAACTGATGATGGGTATCAACATGAACAAGGTCAATGACACCTTTCTCATATTGATCCCGCAAGAAGTGAAAACGCACATCAATATGTTTGGTTTTTGAATGGAGACACGGGTTTTTCCCTACACTAATAGCACTAGTGCTGTCGCAAAACAATGGAACCCTGGTAGGAAAGAACAACCCAAAATCTCGCAGAGTGGAAATCATCCAAACCAACTGTGAGCAGCAGCTACATACTCAGCCTCTGTGGTCGAAAGAGCAACTCCAGATTGCTTTCGAGAAGACCAAGAGACAAGAGAAGAGCCAAGGAACTGGCAAGTACCGGAAGTCGACTTGCGATCCAACCGGCACCCACCAAAGTTGGCATCCGAAAAGCCAGATAAATCAAGAGATGATGATGCTGAATAGTAAAGACCAAGATCAGGCGCATAGGTGAGATACCTGAAAATGCGCTTGACAGCCTGCCGGTGAGACGCGCGTGGTGAAGACTGAAATCGCGCGCAAAGTCCCACGGCGAACTGAATGTCTGGTCTTGTTGCAGTTAAGTACAGCAGTGAACCGATCATCCCTCGAAATTCCCTTTCATTGACCTTGACACCGCTCTCATCCTTGTCCAGACCCCCAGAAGTGCCCATCGGGGTCATCTGCGGCTTCAATTCACCACCAAAGTCAAATTTCTTAAGCATATCACGAGTGTACTTACCTTGGTGGATGAAGGTGCCGTCCTTGGTCTGCTTGATCTGGAACCCTAAAAAGTACTTGAGCTCACCCATGAGGCTCATCTCAAACTCACTGTGCATCTGCTCAGAAAACGTGGACACAAGATCATTAGTAGTACCGCCAAAAATAATGTCGTCCACGTAAATCTGAGCAACTAAGAAGTCTGAAGCAACTCTGAACAGAAAGAGAGTTTTGTCCACAGAACCCATCACAAAGCCCTTCCCCAACAAAAATTGCTTCAACCGGTCATACCAAGCCCTGGGGGCTTGCTTCAACCCGTATAAAGCTTTGTGCAACTTAAAAACATGTCGAGGAAACTTAGGGTTCTCAAAACCGGGGGGTTGCCTAACATAAACCTCCTCTTCTATGTACCCGTTCAGAAAAGCACTCTTAACATCCATTTGAAAAAGCTTAAAACCCTTTGAAACGGCAAAAGCTAGAAGGATACGAATGGACTCAAGACGGGCAACAGGAGCGAAAGTTTCTTCAAAATCAATACCTTCCTTCTGGCAATAACCCTGGGCAACTAGTCGAGCCTTGTTGCGCACCACAACCCCATCTTCACCTTGTTTGTTTTTGAATACCCACTTGGTACCTATGGGGTTGCATCCTGGTGGCGGCTCAACCAATGTCCAAACCCGATTGCGGACAAAATTCTCAAGCTCTTCTTGCATGGCATTAATCCAATTAGAATCAGAAAGAGCATGAGAAACATCTCTGGGCTCAAAAGATGCAACAAACGCAGATTCTGCAAACACAGCAAGAGAGGCGGAAGAACGCAAAGTTCTCTCAGTCAAATCACCAATGATGAGCTCTGAGGGATGGTCACGCTGAACTGCTCGGGTTCCCTGGTGATCTGAAGTCACCTCACCGGAGTCAGCAGCTGGCACCTCTGAACTCGACTGAGGGGGCTCAATCGAAGTGGAAGAAGTGATCAGAGGTCCGCCCTCTTCATCAGTCGAAGTCTCAGAAGGTGTGGGCTCTGCGGGGGATGCAGAAGGCCCACCCTCAACAGCAGCTGGAGTATCCTCATCTTCCTCGAAGATGGACTCTCCGAGCTCATCATCACCAGAAAGCTAAAAAGAAGGATTCAAAGAAGGCAAGGACTCATCAAACGAAACTTCACAAGTCTCGACAAGCAGCTGGGATTCGAGGTTCTAAACACAGAAACCTCGAGAATGCTATGCATAACCAAGAAAAACACCATCCCAGCAACGAGACTCAAATTTGTCCAAATGCCCTCCCTTCTTGAGCACAAAGCACTTGCAGCCAAACGCTCGCAAGTGGCTCACTTTGGGCTGTCTGCCAAAACGCAACTCATATGATGTCTTACCAATGTGAGCTCTAAGAAAAATGCGGTTGGCCAGATAGCAAGCCGTGTTCATGGCTTCAGCCCAAAAACGCCTAGGAGTCCTGTGCTCATAGAGCATCGTCCTGGCCATCTCGACTAGCGTGCGGTTCTTTCGTTCCACAACGCCGTTCTGTGGGGGAGTGTAAGGAGAAGAAAACTGATGGTCCAGACCCTGATCACTACAGAAGCTGACGAACTGAGAGTTCTTGAACTCAGAGCCGTTGTCGGAGCGAATTGCTCGCATCCGACCATTGTTCTCATTCTTCAGCTTCAAAATCAGGTCATGGACAAATTGAAAAGTTTCATCCTTAGACTCTGAGGAGCCATGCTGAATAGCGTGGGCCTCATGGCTCCAGATGTGATGAGTCATTGTCAACGATAGTCAAAGAGGACTAAAGAAGAGAAGAGATCTGCTGTTTCATGGGCCGCGTGTGACTCAGGTATACGGGCAGCGAGCGACTGTCGGGCAGAGGAGGCTGCGAAGTCGGGCTGGCCCAATCCGGGTGCATGGGCCAGAAGCAGTAGAAGACCCACTGGGCTGTTGACCAGGACTGACTCAGGTACACGGGCGGTGAGCGATTGCCGGGCTGAGAGAGCTGCGGAGTCGGGCCGGCCCAATCCGGGTACCTGGTGCAAAGCTGGTGGAGGCTTTGTCAGTTTCGGCGTAAAACTGACAACCGTTGATTCTGTATCCGACTGTCCAGAAGAGAAGCCATAGTCGCTACGAAAACTTAGCTTCCGGATAAGTCATCTATAACTCTAGGCCCACAGTCAGTCAGTCGTGTCTGTAAAAATTCCTAAGGGCAGTAGAGTCTTTTCCTTTATTTTTGAGTCTGTAAAAACCCTAAGGGGCTGGTAGAATATTCCTAGTGTTGGGAGCCTATAAATAGGACCCCAATCCCTAGGGTTTGGACTACCCTTTTGGCTGAAATCACATCCACTCTTTGGGTCATTTTGTCTCTCGTTGTCTCTCTCCTGTGTGCGCCGCCAGGCTTTGCTCCCTCCTGTTTGTGCATTACTTTTGCTCTAATCTCCTGGATCCATTAAAGCCTTGGTACCTGCTGATTTTATTTGGTGCATATTGTTCGGTTTGGGGAGTTATTGCTTTGGCTACGGGCTGCTGAATTTATTTCGTGAGGAGAAGCTTCTTCTGTTGCTTCTGTTCTTCACAAACTGAGTACTAGTTCTTGCAGTTGCAAGTAGTACTGCTTTCCTGTAGCTACAGTAGTCTGTGCAGCTTTTCACCTTCTATTGCACTGCTTTTTGATCGAGGCTGACAGGCTCTGTCACCTTTTTGGCTGTGTTTCGAGCGAAGCTACTTTCTGTTCGAAGCCCCTCAGTTTTCCGAGGCAGGCTTCGATCTATCTCCTTCGAAGGCTTCGGTCGATCTTCGGTCTTTGGTTTGCGTTCTGTGTTGCTAAGCTTCGAAGCGTTTTTTTTTGAACATCAGCAACGCATACTTCGAACAATAGTGCAAAGGGGCTTCGGCCCTATCGGTTCGAAGTCCATACTTCGACAAGTTTCGAAGTTGGGTTCGAAGCCTGTAGCTCCGTTAGGCCTCGCACTGACTTCTGTGTAGCGTGTCACCCTTCGCCTCTCTTTTCGGAGCTTAATCTTTTCGGAGGTAGAGCGTTGGCTTCGGACTTGGTTTTTCTGTCGTGTGACAGGCTTCGCTTCTTTGTCCGAAGGTTGTTCGTTTGTGTGTTGTGTTCAAAGCTTTCTGTTCGAAGGTTTTTGCTTCGAAGCATTCGGTTCAAAGCTGTATTCGAAGTTCTGTCTTCGAAGTACACACTTCGAAGCAGGCTCCGACTCTGTCAACTTTGCTTCGAAGCTCTTGGTTCGAAGCTGTGTTCGAAGCCTTGACTTCGAGGTACATACTTCGAACCAGGCTCCGGCATTATCTCACTTCGTTCCGAAGTACACTTCGCAACTGGCCACTTCGAACTAGGCTAGACCGTGTCACCTTCGGCATCTCGGACAGGCTCCGTCACCAACCTCTGAAGCAGACCTCGACGAGCGAAGGGGGCTTCGCCAAGTTCCGAACAGGAGACAAATTTGGACAGTAACTTCTCTTTTCATCTTACACATACTTAGATCAATTCTTTGAGAAGTTTAGGCCTGTTACAACTTGTTCATCTGCCTAGTTGCACTACTTTAGTTTTACACGGTTTATCATCAGTTGCTTCTAGGATAGAAACCTTTAGACTTAGGCCTTCTGTTTATTTTCTGCTGCGTAGTCTTTTGAGGTGTGTTGGGTATTGGGAACAGGCCATTGATTCGGAAGAATTTTTAAGGCGCCCATTCACCCCCCCTCTAGTCGCTACTTTCGGTCCTACAGACTCCAAAAAGAAAACCCACGAGAAACGAGAAAAGTCGTCAACAATCACAAGTGCATACCACTTCCCACCGACTGAGCGTACCCGAGCTGGACCTACAGTGTCCAAATGTAAAAGCTCGCCTGGATACGAAGTCATCACCTGAGTCACAGGTGAGTGAGAAGCGGCAACCATTTTCCCATGACGACAGGGATGACAAACTAGATCCTTCTCCATTTTAAGCTTGGGCAATCCTCGGATGAGGTCCATAGAGCTTAACCTGACTAGCAGATCAAAACTCAAATGACCTAACCTCCTATGCCACTTCCAGAGCTCAGAAGAAGATCCAGCAATCAAACAACGAGAAGGGCCAAAAGAACTAGAGAAGTCAATTCGAAAAACTTTACCGAAGGGTAAAATCTGACAAACCAAAGACCCTCTAGAATCAACCACAGAAGAATTGCCCTTCTTAAAACGCACTTCCAAACCATCCTCAAGAAGTTGCGAAACAGAGATTAAATTAAAGTTCAGATTTTTAACCAAAGCAACATTCTTTAAAGAGAAATGGTCTGAAATGCTGATTGAGCCTATGCCACTTACTTTCCCTTGACCGCTGTTCCCAAATTTGATGTACTCTTTGGAGCTCGGGGGAGTGAGACTGGAGAACCATCTGTGATGTCCCGTCATGTGGCGAGAGCATCCTGAGTCCATGATCCAAACATCCTCCAGTCCCCGGTCCTGCACAATCAATGTCTGTAAGTGGGAGCAAATGGTCCGGCACCAGGTTTAGCAAAAGAGCTAAACCAGTGTCGAGCCATCTGCTCAAAAGATGGAAAGCGAAAACCATCAAAAGAGTTTGGACCAAAACGCGGCTCAAAGCGCGGTCCATGGTTCTTCCTAACCCTGCGGCCACGAGGTCTAGAACCGTAGCCAACACGGTCTGGAACTCTGCCGGAACGGACACCACCAACTGGAGCACGGGTACGAAAACCGTCTCCTCTACCACCACCTACACGACGCGGCCTGGCCTCCAGCCTCTCCCTGCGCCGAGGAACACGCAGTCTACCACCCTGCTGGTAGAACTGCTCCTGATCACTACGAGCCCTCTCTGCTCTCTCAACTCGCTTCCTCCTGAAGCAAAACTCCGCAAGATGCCCGTTTCTCTGACAATACTCACAATGATAGGTAGGCTTCTTGGGATGTGGTTGAGGCTTGGGATACTTGGGCTTGGTAGTGTTTGGTGTGGTCTTCTTGGGCTGAGAGGGTCCAGGAAGAGAGTCAAGAGAAGTGTGGAGATTTTTGGGCTTTGGAACCTAGATAGGTTTCTTGGGTGGAGCTTTAGGTGGCTCATGAATCACTCCATCCTTGGGCTAACAAGCCTGGGAAGACTCAGTGGAGTGAGTCTTGGGATACCTCTGCTCTGGAGTCATTTTACTCCACTCCAATGCCCGGCTGATGGCACTCTCAAAGTCAGCCTTGGTGTAGGTGTAACCTACCCCAAACCCATCCTGCCTCTTGAACTGCTAGATCATCATGCCAAGCTGTGGCTCTCTGGCACTGATCCAACTCAGGATAGACCGGAGGTAAAAGTTCTCATTCTGAGAATCTGCTAGCTCCTCTCTCAAGGAAGCTAGAACCTCCACCTGAGACAAGCAGGTCTCACACTCACTCTCTACTTGGACTGACTTCCCGGCTTTTAGCTTAATCAACTCCATTCTAAGAGACAGGCAGTTCTCACAGACAGTGGGTGGAACTGACAATGTCTCAAGCTCTAGCCTAGTCAGCGCAAGCTCAGCTCTCAACCTCTCTAAATCACCCAAATGCTCATCGCCCTTGGATTTCAGCTCAGCTAAGGCAGCTAGATGAGATGGGCAATCAACACAGGGTGCGATGACAGTGGCTTGAGCATCTTTCAGCTCCTGTTGAGCGCTTTCAAGCTCAGTTGCCAAAGCGTCCCTCTCATCAACCCTTTCTGTGTACCTGGACTTCAGAGTCGACAGGTCACACAGAAGCACCTCACACTTCAGGCACTCACTGCTATCACCCAAGCAAGGGGAAGAAGATAGACTTTCTATTCTACCGTTGGCTACGGCAAGCTCACTTTCTAACTCGTCTATCCTTTTCTTAGCCCCCCTAAGAAGTTTCTCCCAATACTTCAACTCCTGACGATTGCTCTCAAGTAAATCAACAATTTTGCTCTTTTCTTCTCTATCCCCAAGAGCCATTGAACAGAAGCTCTTGCGGGATCTTCGGCGCTGGTGTGAGCGGCTCTTCGGCTTGTCTCCGAAGGCCATGAAGCAGAGGCCCGCCGGATCGTCCTTGTCCTTCCCCTTTCTGATGGCGATCTCCTCATCGCTTGAGCTCGATGAAGAGGAAGAAGACGTGGATCTCTTGGAGTAGCTCTTCTCCATCTCGGTGAAGAAGGCCTTGTCGCGCTTCTTGTTCTCTCGCCGGTAGTCCTTCAGGGCCTTCTTGAAGAACCGGGTCTTCGGTTTGCCCTTGTTGAAGGACGGGCTCTCATGCTTGCCGGAGTCGTGGAAGCTGCTGCCGGTGCCCTTCTTGTATCCACTGCGCTTGGGGCAGTCGGCGATGAAGTGTCCTGGATCACCACATTCAAAGCATCCGGATTTTGTGCCGTGTCTTTTGAACATTCTTTTATCATAGACACGACGCACCCGGTTGTTAAACAGACACAAATCATCATCTCCCAACAACTCAAGCTGGTCCTCAGTGATAGACATCAAGGAGAACCCAGCACAGCTCACAGAAGAAGGATCAACAGAAGGTGTAGCAAGGGCCAGGGATTTTGATCCAGAACCAGTGAGATTTGATCTCAACTGGATATCTACCTCAGTGGCCTTCAGCTTGCTAAATAACTCAGAAATGGTCAAGGTATCGTAAGAAGTACTCTCAACGATAGAAGATACCTTGATCTCCCAGATCTTTGGGTCCAAGGTATGGAGAACCTTGAGCGCCTGCTCGTGATCTGAGACTAACTGAGCACCCTCAGCCTTGTTGTCCCGAAGCTTGTTAATGATCGACTGAAAGCGACCAAACAAAGCTTCAACAGATTCACCCGGCTTCTGTGTGAAGTTTTCATATTCACACCGATAGGTCTGATAGAGCCGAGCCTTGACCTGTGCTGTTCCCTCATGGTGTGCCTTGAGGGTAGCCCAGATCTCTCTCGCAGTGGAGAGATGACTCACACGCTCAAACTCAGTGGGACCTAAACCAGAAAACAAAATGTTCACAGCCTTACTGTTGCTCAGATGCTGAGCAATGATACCAGCAGTACCATGCTCAGTGACTGGCAAAATGACAAACGTGCTGTGAACGCAAATGTCCCATATGTCCGAACCCTGGCTCATGAGATAGGCTCGCATGCGAGTCTTCCAATAATTATAGCCATAGGCTTCCAAGGACGGGACCTTGCCAGGAGACGTCATAGTCACTACTGGGGTTTAGAACCGGTTAAGGTATGGAAAAACCCTAACGAGGCTCTGATACCACTTGTAGGACCGAAAGTAGCGACCAGAGGGGGGGTGAATAGGCGCCTTAAAAATTCTTCCGAATCAATGGCCTGTTCCCAATACCCAACACACCTCAAAAGACTACGCAGCAGAAAATAAACAGAAGGCCTAAGTCTAAAGGTTTCTATCCTAGAAGCAACTGATGATAAACCGTGTAAAACTAAAGTAGTGCAACTAGGCAGATGAACAAGTTGTAACAGGCCTAAACTTCTCAAAGAATTGATCTAAGTATGTGTAAGATGAAAAGAGAAGTTACTGTCCAAATTTGTCTCCTGTTCGGAACTTGGCGAAGCCCCCTTCGCACGTCGAGGTCTGCTTCGGAGGTTGGTGACGGAGTCTGTCCGAGATGCCGAAGGTGTCACGGTCTAGCCTAGTTCGAAGTGACAAGATGCGAAGAGTACTTCGGAGCGAAGTATAACAGTGCTGGAGCCTGGTTCGATGTATGTACTTCGAAGACAAGGTTTCGAACACAGCTTCGAACCAAGAGCTTCGGACCAATGTGACAGAGTCGGAGCCTGCTTCGAAGTGTGCACTTCGAAGACAGAACTTCGAACACAACTTTGAACCAAAAGCTTCGAAACAAAACCTTCGAACAGAAAGCTTCGAACACAACACACAAACGGACAACCTTCGAACAAAGAAGCGAAGCCTGTCACGCGACAGAAAAACAAGTCCGAAGCCAATGCTCTACCTTCGAAAAGAGCAAACTCCAAAAAGAGAGGCGAAGGGTGACACGCTACACAGAAGTCAGTGCGAGGCCTAGCGGAGCTACAAGCTTCGAACCCAACTTCAAAACTTGTCGAAGTATGGACTTCGAACAGATAGGGCCGAAGCCCCGGCCTTTGCACTATTGTTCGAAGTATGCGATGCTGACGATCAGGGAGATGCTACGAAGCTTAGCAACACAGAAAGCAGACCAAATACCGAAGATCGAACGAAGCCTTCGAAAGAGATAAATCGAAGCCTACCCTGCGAAACTGAGCGGCTTCGAACAGAGAGTAGCTTCGCTCGAAACACAGCCAAAAAGGTGACAGACCCTGTCAGCCTCGATCGAAAAGGCTGTGCAGTAGAAGGTGAAAAGCTGCACAGACTACTGTAGCTACAGGAAAGTAGTACTACTTGCAACAGCAAGAACTAGTACTCAGTTTGTGAAGAATAGAAGCAACAGAAGAAGCTTCTCCTCACGAAATAAATTCAGCAGCCCGTAGATGAAGCAATAACTCCCCAAACCAAACAAGTGCAACAGATAAAATCAGCAGGGACCAAGGCTTTAATGCATCCAAGAGATTAGAGCAAATACCATGGAAAAACAGGAAGGAGCAGAGCCTGGCGGCGCACACAGGAGAGAGAAAACGAGAGACAAAATGACCCAAAGAGTGGATTTGATTTCAGCACAAAGGGGTAGTCCAAACCCTAGGGATTGGGGTCCTATTTATAGGCTCCCAAAACTAGGAATATTCTACCAGCCACTTAGGGTTTTTACAGACTCAAAAATAAAGGAAAAGACTCTACTGCCCTTAGGAATTTTTACAGACACGACTGACTGACTGTGGGCCTAGAGTTACAGATGACTTATCCGGAAGCTAAGTTTTCGTAGCGACTACGGCTTCTCTTCTGGACAGTCGGATACAGAATCAACGGTTGTCAGTTTTATGCCGAAACTGACAAAGCCTCCACCAGCTTTGCACCAGGTACACGGATTGGGCCGGCCCGACTCCGCAGTTCTCTCAGCCCGACAATCGCTCACCGCCCGTGCACCTGAGTCAGTCCTGGTCAACAGCCCAGTGGGTCTTCTACTGCTTCTGGCCCATGCACCCGGATTGGGCCAGCCCGACTTCGCAGCCTCCTCTGCCCGACAGTCGCTCGCTGCCCGTATACCTGAGTCACACGCGGCCCATGAAACAGCAGATCTCCTTTCTTCTTCAGTCCTCTTTGACTATCGTTGACAATGACTCATCACATCTGGAGCCATGAGACCCACGCTATTCAGCATGGCTCCTCACCAAACACATTGATGTGCGTTTTCACTTTCTGTGGGATCAATATGAGAAAGGTGTCATTGACCTTGTTCATGTTGATACCCATCATCAGTTGGCTGACATTTTCTCCAAACCCCTAGATCAGTCTACATTTGAACGTTTACGAGGGGATTTGGGTGTTGTGTATCCTTTCTAGGATATTTTGCGTCAGTTTTCTTTCTTCTTTACTCTTTTGTTGGGTCTTTCTGTGTGTGTTAATATCTTGCATATTCACATATCACACGTTTGAGCTTGCTTCTGTTATATGATTGAACTGCTTTACTTATTCTAGCTGGTACATGCTTTTGATTACTTGTCGATGATCATGCCTTGCTTCAGTTCAAATTGATATGTCTGATATCTGTCATATGCATGGCTTTTATACTTTAAAATTGAAAAATAATCATCATTGCTTCTGGTAACTAGCTTGCGTAGGGTGAATGTTCTTGCTATCTGTTACATGCCTTGTAGCTAGTTTCTGACTTAGATGCAAATGTGCAACTTGGACATCTGTATGCTTTAAACATGGAAATGTGCTATAAAAATGATGAAAATTCGAGAAAAATGAAAATTCCATGCCTGTTTATGCATAACTTGAAAAGATCCAGGTGGATTTGCTTTGTCGCATTACATTTGTTCTGGACTGCATACCATAGCACTTTGGTATGAATTAGGACATTGTAGTGTATGCCAAGACCAATGTCTTAAGCTTCTGATGGTCCAGATCTGGCCTAGGCTTGACTTGGTCGGTCAGCATAAGGTTTGACATGCAAATAACCCCTGTCAAAAAATGTAAAAGGAAAAAGAAAAAGCTTGAAAATTGCAATGAAAACAAGTTTGCTGAAGCACTTTGTTTTTGAACAATGCTTATCTTGGTAGATATCAGTTAGCTTTTGCATCTCATGCTTTACCTTGCTTGTTTACTGGGAAATGTGGTGATGCTTTTGTTTGCAAAAACTAAAAATGTGTGCTAATGACTTTCTTTAGATATCATCTGTTGCACTGATCATGCCATGTGTCTTAGACAGTATGTCTTTTGCTATACTTGTTAGATGTTGTAATTGCAATCAATCATATTTGAGAAGCATGCTTTCTACACTCCTTATGCACTCCAGTTGAATTCACTACATATTTTGAGGGGGAGTTGCATTTCAGGGGGAATCTGTGTCTCTTTTGAGTGCTTGATGAGTTCACTTGTCAACAAGGGGGAGAAAAATTTGGGATTAGAGTTTAAAGGGGAGTTCTTACTCTGTTGATATCCTTGTTGTTCTGAAATCGTACTCATTTTGAGCTTTTACGTTTTTTGGTTAACCATAATGACCACTTCTTGCTTTTGTTCGGTTTTTGGTCATTAGGGTTAAACTTTTACCTTATTTTTCTTCTTCTTTGTTTTTCTTGTGTTTTGTTTTCGTGTTTCCACATTTGTTCGCAGGTGCTGAAGAGCTGAAAAAGAGGAGTGTTGACAATGCACTCATCAAGGGGGAGATTGAGGAGCCATGCTGAATAGCGTGGGCCTCACGGCTCCAGAAGTGATGAGTCATTGTCAACGATAGTCAAAGAGGACTGAGAAGAATGAAGATCTGCTGTTTCATGGGTCGCGTGTGACTCAGGTACACGGGCAGCAAGCGACTGCGGGCAGAGAAGGCTGCGAAGTCGGGCTGGCCCAATCCGGGTACATGGGCCAGAAGCAGTAGAAGACCCACTGGGCTGTTGACCAGGACTGACTCAGGTACACGGGCGGCGAGTGATTGCCGGGCTGAGAGAGCTGCGGAATCGGGCCGGCCCAATCCGGGTACCTGGTGCAAAGTCGGTGGAGGCTTTGTCAGTTTCGGTGCAAAACTGACAACCGTCGATCTTGTATCCGACTATCCAGAAGAGAAGCCGTAGTCGCTACGAAAACTTAGCTTCCGAATAAGTCATCTGTATCTCTAGGCCCACAGTCAGTCAGTCGTGTCTGTAAAAATCCCTAAGGGCAGTAGAGTCTTTTCCTTTATTCTTGCGTCTGTAAAAAAACCCTAAGGGGCTGGTAGAATATTCCTAGTATTGGGCTGCCTATAAATAGGACCCCAATCCCTAGGGTTGGACTACCCCCTTTTGCTGAAATCAATACTACTCCTTTGGGTCACTTTTTGTCTCTTGCATTCTCTCTTCTCTCTCTTGTTGTGCGCAACCAGGCTGTTGTTCATGGGATTTTAGCTTGCATTTATTTCATTTCGTTTGATGCTTTGAAGCTTCTATTCTGTTGAACGTGCGCAGCAAATCTGCAGCAACATTTGTTGCTTCGTTTCACGTGCACAGGCATTTTCTTGAGTGTGTTTCTGCTTTGGTTTGCTTCTGTTCTTCACGAGCAGAGTACTAGTTCTTGCTGTTTGCAAGTAGTACTTCACCACTGTAGCAACAGTACTCTAGTTTCAGCTTTTGCTTTCTACTGCACAGCTTTTTGATCGAAGCTGACAGGTCCAAGTAACTTTTCTGCCTATCTTCTGGCGAAGCCACCTTCTCTGATCAAAGCCCCTCAGCTCTGTGAGGTAGGCTTCGATCTAACATCTTCGAAGGCTTCGCTTGAACTTCGGCTTCATTTTTTGTGCTATGTCTCTAGCTTCACAGAACACTTTGCACTTTGTCAGCTTCACATACTTCGATAGTCCTTGTGAAGGTGTTCTCTGTCACTAGCCGTTCGAAGTCAATACTTCGTCAGGCTTCGAAGTTAGCTTCGAAGCTAATCTCACTGATATACTTCGTTTTTGGTCTCTCCGTCGCATGTCGACCTTCTCTTCTCTTTTCGAAGCTAGCTCCTTTCGAAGGTAGAGTGTAGGCTTCGAATTTGGTTTCTCTGTCGTGTGACATGCTTCGCTTCTTTGTTCGAAGGTTGTCCGTCTGTTGTGTTTGAAGTTTTCTGTTCGAAGGTTTGGATTCGAAGTACTTAGTTCGAAGCTGTGTTCGAAGTCTTGCCTTCGAAGTACATACTTCGAAGCAGGCTCCGATTTTCTCATACTTCGCTTCGAAGCACACTTCGATTCCTACCTCCAGCATTTTACAACACCTTCGACAGACTTCGTCTACCACCTCCGAACCAGACTTCGACCAGCGAAGTAGACCTCGACCTCCGAAGAAGGCTTCGGCCAGCGAAGCAGGCTTCGACCTACGAAGCAGGCTTCGCCGAGTTTCGAACAGGAGACAGATTTGAACAGGTAATTTCTCTTCTCTCTCATAGTGCACCGAGATTGCTTTACTAAGAAGTTTGTCTTGCCTAGTCTTGCATGTACTGTTTATCTGTCTATTAGCACTGCTTTGATAGTTCTCTGTTTGACTTCAGTTGCTTCTAGGCTAGATACCTTTAGACTTAGGCTATCTGTTTATTTTCTGCAGCTTAGTTTTTTGAGGTGTGTTGGGTGTTGGGAACAGGCCATATATTCAAAAGAATTTTTAAGGCGCCCATTCACCCCCCTCTGGTCGCTACTTTCGGTCCTACAACATGTCACTTGGAAAAAGATCTCCCTGCTTGGGCAAAAACCTTATGCAAGGCAAAGCAAAGCAAAAACGCAAAAGCATCAAAAGCATTTCATCATGAAAGCCAACTCCCCTTTAACCAAGCAATCCAAAAGCCAAAGCATCATGTAGATCATTTCTCCCCCTTTGACAATGCAGACATCAAGGAGATAAAAAGATGCAAAGAGGGGAATGAGGGTAAAGCAGAGATGTGAGCTTTTGAAACATGAGCATCTGAAATTATAGTACAAACAAGCATTCGCCCTGAATATCGTCTCAAAGTACTGAAAGACATCCTCATATGTATACCATCTAAACAAAAGGCATGAGCAAGCATTTTCAGACTTTAGCAAATAAAAGCATCACCACTCATACTAGTATACTAGACATGTTAAGGCATGAGATGCAAAAACTAAACAAGCACACACTAGATAAGCATATCCCACTTCAAGGTGCTTCAACAAACATGATATGCAATAAATTTCAAATTTCTCATTTTTGTACCAGGGGTTATTTGCATGTCAACCTTTATGCTAACCGACCATGCTAATCTTAGGTTGAAACCATCAGAAGCATAAAGAAATGGTCTCAGCAAACACTACACCGTCCCGATTCTTACCAAAGTGCTATGGTAAGCCGTATAGAACAAAATAGTGCGACAAAGCAAACCCACCTGGATCTTTTCAAATTTCGGCACACAAAAGCATGAATATCATCCATCTTCATTTTCATTTTCATTCATTTTTCATTTTCATTTTCATTCATTTTCATTTTCATTCATTTTTGATGAAATCAAGTTGCGTATTAGCAACCAAGTAAAAAGGACCTAGGTATCAGGTGTGTAAAAGATAGCAATGGCACTCAACCCATCCAACCTAGTTTCTAGACTAAGAAGTGACCATTTTCAATTTTTCAAAAATAAAAGCCATGCTCATGTCATTTCTCAGATGAAATCATGTCAAGTAGTCAACAGTATTAAAGACAATAGTTCAAAGGAAAGCATGTACTTGTAAAAGCAGTTAATCAAATGACAGGAGCTCATGCAATGCAACACAGCTCCCCCTCAAAACATGCTAGTATCTCTCGGATGCTCAGTGACATGGTGAGATAAAAATTGTTTTGGATTCCAGTATTGCACAACTCGAGAACCAGGAAAAATAGTAGATCGACCATGCACAGGAGATAAGCCATGATAAAAAAGTGTGTGGTATAGCAATAAAGCGCGAACCTGGAAATCGACAAGGTATCCCAACCTGTCGAGCATCAAAGCCTCTTACACGTGATCTACCACCATATGAAGCATGGTGTACACCACGAGGGGCAAAATCACTCTTAAAACCATGTGGAGCCTCAAAATCAGGATGAGAGCGAAAAGCAGACTCATGCATACCTAAAGATGGGTAGTGCATGTCCTGAAAACTCATAGCAAAATACCGTCGCTCATCCCTGATACGACAAAAGTAAAACCCAACCAAATGAACCACCCGATGACAATAAGAACAGTGATACACTTTCTTGGGTGTGTGGGTATGGGGCTCTGGTGCAAACCTCACAGTTTTCCTAGGTTTTGGATGAGGAGGTTCATTTGAAGTACGAAGAGCTTTCTTTGTCGGTTGGGTAGGATTCTTGGCTTTTTGATCGGTGTCTAACTGGGCTCTCTCTTTCTCAAGGGTAGTGGGAGGAGTGAACAAAATTTCTCTCAAAGTGTTTGGAGTATTTCTATCATAACCCAACCCGAGAGCTAACCCTTCCCTGTCAGCACACATTTTGGTTTTAGCCAAAATCAGGTCCATCCTACCCTTTCCTTCAGTGCATTTATCCACTACAGAGAGAAGGTAGTCATTCTCACATTTCAATTTTTTCGCTTGCTCTCTAGTAAAGCTGAGTTGGTCCTTAAGGGTGATGCAGGTGGGACACGGCGTCTGCACATCCTTAGAACACTCAGCTCTCCAATCTAGCCTTAAGTTCATCAACATGCCTATCTCTCAAATTGATTCTCTCAACAAGCAAAGGACAGTTTAGGCATTCGTTAATGACCGCAGGACTATACTCCACCAACAAAAGTTGTTTTTCAGTTAATTCAAGTTTTTCAACAGTTTGAGCATGTAAAAAACGCAGCTGAGCAAGCTCATCCATAACAGTAAGACATGACTCACAATCGGCAACATCAGGCTTAGATTTCAAAATAGCTAGTTCAGTGGAAATAGCTTCAAGTCTAAGTTTTAGTTCTTTACGTTCTTTAGCAGCAAGTTTAAGCAATCTATCCTGAGAATAAATAGAATCATGCAATTCATCATTCTGAACAAGAAGCTGGTCACGGGATAGATATACCTCAGAAGTGTCGAGCTCATCGCTGCTATCATCGCCGTCGACCGCGAAGCAAAGGTCAGTGAGGTTCACGGTCTTCTTCTCTTTCTTATCCTTCTTTTCTTTCTTGGGAGGCTCCTCTTCCTCTGAGCTTGGCTCCTCACTTGATGTGTTGTCGATGTCGCTGAGGGTGGCCACAAAAGCTCTGGCTACTCTCTTAGCCAATTTTCCTCACTTTCCTCTGAAATAGGGTTTCTTGTTCCATTTTTGGTGCTTATACTCATTTTCATTTTTCATTTTCAGTTTAGGGCAATTTTCTTTAATGTGAGACGTATCTCCACATTCAAAACACCCTTGTGACCCTCCTCTCCTTTGGTCTCGTCTATCATTGTAAAAGCGAGTGAACTTTCTGACAATGAGAGCTAGCTCCTCATCATCTAGAACATCCACTTGTTCTTTTGTGACAGAGACAAGGGAAGATAAGTCAAAAGCACCAGAGAAAACACAAGCTCCAGAAATGCCAGACAAATTTCCCCCGGATGAGGTACCACTACCAGGACAGGAAACCAAAGCAATCGAAGGCAACAAAGCTTTTCTAGATCCTGGTCGAGATGCCTTGGCAATCTCGGTGGACTTAAGCTTACTAAAGAGTTCATCGCAAGTCAAAGTGTCAAAGCTTGACGACTCTTCAATACTAGAGATCTTCACCTCCCATATGCTACGATCAAGAGCATAGAGAATTCTGATAGCCCTATCATGGTCAGAGTAAGCCAAAGTCCCAGTGACGCACAAATTACTGACAATTCCATCAAAACGCGCAAATATGGCATCTACTGATTTGCTAGGGCCTTGCACAAACATTTGGTACTCTGGATTATATGTGCTTTGCCTCCTAGCCTTAATCTGGGTAGTGCCCTCATGAAAAGTTTTCAAAGTGGTCCAAATTTCACGCGTAGTTCGTAGGTGCTGGACCCTGTCAAACTCTTTGCAACTTAGACCGATGAAAAGAATATTTCTAGCCTTGCTATTACATTCATATTGTGACTTCTCAGTCTCTCAGGTTCGAGTTTCAGGGATCACATATTGGGAATCGACAATATCCCAAATCGCACTTCCTTGGCTTAGAAGGTAAGCCTCCATACGCACCTTCCAATATGCAAAGGCATGACCATCAAACATAGGGATTTTCGAGTTTCTTTCCATATCGCCAAAACAAGGATCACAAACCAGTTAAGGTCAACTGGTGATCTAACCGTCTTTGATACCAATTGTGGGATCGGAATGGCGACTAGAGGGGGGTGAATAGGCGCCTCGACACTTTCTTTCGAACGTGATGGCCTACTCAAATCACCCAACGCACCTCTAAACACTCAACATCAAGATTTAAACCAATCAGCACAAATTTGAGCTCAACTAGATTCAAAAAACCAAAAAACAGCTTTGTTTCAAGATTTTTAATCAACCAATATCAAAACACTCACACAAAAGATCAATTCAAGTTTGTAGTAATGAATCATCTTGTTTCAATTCAATCACAATTGAAATTCATACACTTCTGAAATTTTTCGTAGGATGAATAGTAATGGTAACTTCAACAAAGTGCATTTGTCATTTTCTGGTTCAGATTGCAAATCTCAATTTCAAATTAGTTTCAGAACATCATACAATAATTCAACACTTGAAAAGAATGCTCGATTCTAAAACTTCACAATGCTACACAGTAATTTCAGATCACTTGAAATGCATCCTACACGGCAATACTATTGCAATTCCGACAACAGCAGGGTAAAACAATTTCAGAACATATAACTCCCTTCACTGCATACTTTGCAAGCAATTAAATTGAAAAACTAAACTTAACACAGTTTGAATCTTAACACAGATTCTGAAACTTCAAAACAAAATTGATTCAGCTGATTATAGCACAACCAGCCAAAACAGGATGAAAATTAAAGTTGTAACAAAACAAAAACTGAATTACATACACTAGGAATCAATCTGCAAATCAGAACCAGATACAAACTGAAACTCACTAGATAACACATAGCAGAACTATTTCAGGGTTGTGAACTGAATTGCAGTTTTCAGAATACAATTTCAAAGCACATACTCAAAAACAGTTCAAGAAATTGATTCAAAACCAGTAGATTTGATACAGTATGATGCTTTGATAGAAACAATCAGAAGCAGATTCAGAAATTGAACCACTAAACAACACAGTACTGAAAATCTAGTTTACTTTCTTGATTGCATACTGAATATCATGATGATCAAGTGTTTTGGCACAACATCTTATAACATACCAAATAAAACATTCAAACTGGATACTACACAAAATGAATCTGAAACATTCCTGATTTTAAACAGTGCAAATTTGATTCAGAAATGATTTAGAGAGAGTTAATTCAAAGAAACAAATATCCAAAGGTGTAGGACACTAATTCAGAATAAACTAGAGCAAACACTTCTCACAAAACAGATTACTCTAAAAGATTTAGGATAGATTAGTTGAACAGAGGTGAACTGATCAAACACCCATGAAACAAATGATTATTCATCAGACCAAACTGCTGATCACATAACCTGAGTATTCATTCACATACAGCCTATCAAACATACATGAATCAAGATTAAACAACAGAATAGCAGAAGAACTGTGATTGAATATCTAGAGTTCAGATCATGAACTTCATGTGAAGGATGGACAAATTAAAGGACCAAAGTTTTTCAGTAAATGTATCAATCACAACTAGAAAAAATTACACAAGAAAACAGTTCAGATCAACAAGAATTCACAGAAAATTGGATGAAGAACTCACCTAAACAGCTGCTGGAAATTTCAGTATACTGGACTATTAATAGGCTTGCCGAAATCCCTGTAGCGAGTCTGAAACACTTCAGAGTGCGCTGTTCATCGTCATGCATCCAAAGTTTGGAGAATTTTTCTAGTTCTTGCTGTGGAGAAAACTTAAGCAGAATTTTTGTGTTTGATTCCCTTAAAAAGCAACTCAAATATCAGCCAAAAACATGATGAACACTTGATGAAACATTTCATCAAACATGTGGGGAGCATAACCAAAACTGAACCACTTTTCAGAATAATTTTTTCAGCATTGTGGTACCTACTTTGAGCAGCAAAATAATTCAGAATACATCACAGAAACGTGTTGTAACTTTCGAAAATGGATAATTCAAACTATTCCCAACAAAAGTTACATAAACTTCAACATCAACTTCTGCACTAGATTCTCCAGAAAACGCAGTTCAAAATCGATTTCGACCACAAACTGTACCTGCGCTGGAAGGACTTACCAGGAACAGTCTTTGCCCAAAAAACTGTGTTTAATCCTAAAATCTTCTTGAAGTTCCTATTCCTCGTCACAAGCTGATTCAAACTCAAGTTTTCTCCTTACATTTTATTGCAAAATTTGTCTCTCAAGTGCTCAAATTGTTCAGCCAACTTAGGGGGGATAATATCCTACCAACTCCTCTTCTAGAAGCCCGCATTTGACACATAGACCCTTAGTAATTTCAGAATTAGCAATTCTGAAAATTACCCTATAAAAACTAAAAGAAAAATTACAAATTGACTCTCCTTTTAATATAATTTCAGAGTAGAATCACTCTAAAAAGTATACCAAAAGGTTACACTACAAAACTGAAAATTTAAACTAATACTAGACAAAAATTTATTGAATTCACAAAACATTAAATGTTTCGACAGTTTTCAGCAAAAACTGACAAAGCTCTCAACCCTTCGACTCGTGACACCACTTCGTGACTCCGAGCGCTAGCAAGCCTCTTCCGATCTTGATCCCCTTGATCCGCCTGAATGCTTGTCCTAGCCTCCCTCTCGCGAACTCGATCAACACGCCGTCGCAGTCAGCCGTCCATCCAAGTCTCGCTCCGTCTCTTCGTGCACTCTTGAGATCTTCTCCAACTTCGCCCGGCCTCCCTGATCCTCCGTCATCAAGCTCCCCGCTCGACTATCGATCACCCGCCATCGACAGTCGATCAACATCTCTACCCTGCACAAACAAGACAAGCCAAAACAAGAACACGACTCACCGCCGAAACCCTCGACAGCCAAACCTCCATCTCACATCGAAACCCTCGATGCACTCAACCTTCTCTCAACCACTCAACCGCTCAAACTCTTATCCTTGTTAATCACTCATCATCCAAACCGAAACCACCCTTGGTTTCTCATGCCGAGACCATTTCTTTATGCTTCTGACAGTTTCAACCTAGACTTAGCTTGGTCGGTTAGCATAAGGTTGAAATGCAAATATCCCCTAGAACTAAAATGAAAAATAAAAAAATATATCAAAAAGTTTGAATTGATTACATATCAAGTTTGCTAAAGCTCCTTGTAGTGGGATATGCTTATCTGGTTAGTATTTGATTAGCTTTTGCATCTCATGCCTTGCTATGTCTAGTATGCTAGTCTGAGTGGTGATGCTTTTATTTCCTAAAATTTGGAAATGCTTGCTAATGCTTTTGTTTAGATAGTATTCATCTGAGTGTTTCATACAATACTTTTAGACAATATTAAATGCAAATGCTTGTTTGTACTATAATTGGAATTTCTCATGTTTCAGAAGCTTACATATATATTATACTCTCACTCCCCTCTTTGCATCTTTTTATCATCTTGATGCTTGCATTGCCAAAGGGGGAGAAATGATTTACATGATGTGTTTGCTTGGTTAAGGGGGAGTAATGGTTTTCATGATGCATTGATTCTTTTGCCAAAGATAAGGAGAATGTTTTGCATGAATTTTTGTCAAAGGGGGAGATCTTTTATCAAGTGACATGTTTTGACACTTTTCTAAGTTTTTATGGTCACCTGTGCGCTTAACTTGAAACTTTCATCATGTTTCTTTTTGGAGTTGTCAATGCACTCAAGGGGGGATTGTAAAACCAAGTGAGGTAGCAATATGGTTTTTGTCTTTGTGATAAATGATTGACAAGGTTGAGTGATGAGTGAATGATGGTTTGATTGCATCGATGGTATCGATGTGTGGATATGGAGAGTGGATGCCGAGGGGATCGGTATGCGTCGTGTTTCGTGTTTTTCTTGTCTCATGTGTGCAGGGTGGAGATCCTAACCAACTATCAACGGCGGGTGATCATGGGTCAAGCGGGGTGCTTGATGCTAGAGGATCAAAGATGCCGGGTGAAGTTGGAGATGATCTCAGGAGTGCACGAGGAGATAAAGCAAGACATGGACGGACGGATGGTTGAGATAATGTGACGGTCAAGTCAGGGAAAGGGAGGCCAGTGCAAGTGATCAGGCAGCTCAAGGGGATCGAGAGCGGGGGAGACTTGCTGACGGTTGAGTTCGCGGATTGGCGTCACATGTCGGTGATCGATGAGGCTTTATCGGTTGTTGCTGAAAACCATCACATCAGAAAATGTTTTTAATTCCAATAATTAGGATTTTATTTTTTTGTTTAGTAGTCTGGATTAAGTGTAATCTTTTAGTATTTTTTGGAATTTTCAAATTCTGAAAAAATATTAAGAGAATAGGGTCAATGTTGTAATAAATTAGAAGTATACATTAATGTATTTTTCAGAATTCATAATTCTGAAAATACATTATGGCATTTAGGTAAATACCTACAACTTTAATCCTAATGGCATTTTGAAGATTTCCTTAATGTGCTTGCCTATATAAAGGACTCCATGCCATAGGGTTAGTAAGACTTTTTTTGTTGTCATTTGGGGGCTACCTACTAAAATTTTTTTAGTGCTCATCCATTTTTGCTCTTATTTTCTAAAGCATGCACTGTTCATCATTTCTGTTCCTTTTGTCGCTGGCTACAAGAGTTCTTCTAGCGTAGGAGTACTAGCACCAAGGTTAGTTCTGTAGCACCGGCACTAGGGAGTCTTCACTTTGAGATTCAATTTTTGAGATGATTTTTGAGTAGTTTTGGTACTGTTTTTGGATCTGAGTTCTTTATAAATTTTGTTGTCCAAGTTTCCAGGATTCCATTTTTGAAGTTTTCAAAAGTTTTTGATCACTTCTTCATAGAGTTTTTGGTTCACCAAAAGCGATGAAAAATTCTGAAAAATTTCCAGGTTCTTCACTAATCATTTTTTTATGAATTTTTAGTTCTGAATTAGTGTTTTTGTTCCATTTCTTTGGCTTTGTGGCTGTGTTGATTGCTTCACTAGTGTGTGTTGTTGCTTGGAATCAAATTCAGCAAAGGTACCTTTCCTATTCATTGTCATTTTGCCGTTAAACTAGAAGATTTCTTGGTGCTGCTTTCTGCCATTTTTTTGCACGTATTGGTCTCTAGTTCTTCATCTTGATTTTGCTCTAGGCATTCGTCTTGTTCCTGTTTCATCTCTCTAGACCAGTGCATCATCTAAAATGGAAGCAAGATGCACTATATGGTCTGAGTTAATCTGATTTGAGAAGTTTATGCAACCCGGTTTGTTCATCTATTTACTTTACGCTGATAGTAGTCATCTTCTTCTGTTCATGGTCTTGTTGCCGAAATAACTATTGTCTTTGCTGCTTCATCGAGTTTTATTTGCTTCTGGTTCTTTCTGGTGTGATTCAACTTTGTTGTCTTGGATCATTGCTGAAAAAAGTTGCATTAGATTTCGTTTCCTGTTTGCCTTTCTTGAGTGATGCTTTGCCATATCTGAAACAATGCACAGAAATGTCTGTTGCAAATCATGACTGAGTATTGAAAGTTGCATCCTCTTCCCTTCTTGCTGAAGGTAATCAATTCTCAGTATTCCTTATCTTCAGAAATACTTCTATTTCGATTTTGCCAAAAAGTACTTATGCCATGAGAACTTTCTAAAGCCACCATGCAAAGTTCATGCGCAAGCTTGTCTTTTGGAGGAGATTTGAAACCTTTTTGGTGTACCTCTAACTGATTTTTCTAGCCAAAAAGTTTGTGTTGGGGGAAAATATCTCATCTTCGAGGTTATTGCCGAAGCAGCATAAAGGCAGTCAACCAGTTTGAAGATTGTCCGAAGACCATCTTCGAAGATGCCCAGAACCTCGTTCGAAGCCTGAAGACAGGCACTAGTTCGAAGTATGTCTTCGAACCAAAGCCCTTCAGGATCTTTTCTGCCAGCTAAGATGGAAGACTTATCTTCTATCCTATTAGATTAGTCTTTTACCATTTTAGCCCTATTAAGGAAACCGAATAGTTTCCTTAATGTCGGTTGTAATAGAGGGGTAAATAGGTCTTTTCCTTAATGTTTAGGCCTATAAATACCCCCCATTTCACCCTGTAATAGGGACCGATTACAAGTGATTCAATACACACTTTCGAACTATTCTAAGCTATTATCCTTTCGGAGGCTTAGAACAGTTTGCTTCGCAAACACTTCGTTTGTTAGTTTCTTTTCTACAGAAACCTGTTAGCGTAATCTTTTACGCCAACAGTTGGCGCCGTCCGTGGGGAACCTAGTCCAAAAAACTTCGTTCTCTACCAACTTCTTACACCATGCCTCCTAAGCGGAGCGCACCTCGCAATCCCACTCGGAGGTCCTCTCGGATCTCCGGAGAGATACCCTTCGACACAGTCGAAGTCGGAGGGTCTTAGACTATCCCTCCACCTCAAACTCCGCAAGGGGCTTCTATCCCTCGAGGATACGAAACCTCTCCGCCAACCCCTTCCATACTCCGACCGCCCGGAGCCACTCTGCCACCCTCCATTCCGATTCGAACTGATCATACCAGTTCTCAAGATCCGGAAGGTCCTTCCGGAGGAGATGAAGATAGCCTTGGAGACATGGCCACTCAAATGGCCAATCTTCAAGCTGAGGTAGCGAGGTGGCGACAAGAGGCTGCGAACAGGCTTCGCTCTCAAGCCACCCCAGCTATCCCCGAAGTGCCCGAAGACGACGATCTTGGTTATCCCGAAGACCCAGAGAATGCCTCTTACGACAATGAATCTCCGTTGCATCCTGAGCTGCAGAAGGTTCGCTTCGATCCAAAGTTCAAAACTTCGAAGCTCTGCAAGTATGCCGGAGACGAAGATCCCAGTGAGTTCGCGCGTTCTTATGCCCTAGCGATCGAAGCTAGCGGCGGAGATAGAGAAACTATGGCGAAGTGCTTCCCGTTAGCTCTTCAAGGAGTGGCGTTGAGATGGTTCTGGTCTTTAAAGCCAGGATCAATCAGTTCATGGTCACATTTGAAGAGGAAGTTTATAAGTAACTTTCAAGGCACCTTCGTGCCCCCCATGTCGACAGGAAGCCTTTTCCAAGTGAAACAGCTCCCCGGAGAAACATTGAGGCAGTACTTCAAGCGCTTCGCTCACACGAAGTCGCAAATTCGGGGGCTGTCCACATCCTCGGTGGTTGATGCGGCTCGGGAAGGCGTCAGTCATAAAGGCCTTCTGGATAAACTGCATCGGAAGAGCATCACCACAGTATCACAGCTGATGTCGTACTTCGAGGAGTACTCGAGGTCAGAAGAAGGTTGGCTTCGGAGGACTACTGCTACTTCGACAGTATTGACGGAAGTTAAAGCAGAGTTGAAGACTTCGGCACAGCCGCAAGAACCAGTCTTCGAAGTGCAACATGATAGAAGAAGAGGGCAAAAGCACCCTCGCTCTGAAGTCTTAAACATTGCACCCCCACAGAAGTTTGCACCAAGAGCTCCACAGTCTACGGGGAACAAGTCCAGCGGCTGGAGGCCGCCAGGGAAAACGGCTGGCAAGGGCCAGACCCTTTTTTGCTGTATTCATGGAGAGAATCGAAGCCATGCAACTGACACTTGGAAGGCTATCCTTACCCTTCGGGGAGAATACTTGGAGAGAACTTCGGGTCGAGGTAGTACCGACCGAAGTCCAGCAGCAGCAGTGTGCCCGGAGCCGGTCCAGGCTGTGGCGCGGATAGAAAATTTTGATGCTGCAAGGCATCCTCCGGTGGCCAATGTTATGCCACCTCCGAAGCAAGAAGAAGGGCAAGATAGAGGAAAGAGAGTAGTTCTCCCTATCTCCGGAGGAGGTACCCTCGGAAGCATGTCCAAGAGACAGCGAAGAGAGTACGTTCGGGAAGTAGGCCATATTGGGACTTCGTCATCTGCAGCTGCAATGCCGGAGTGGTCTCATGTTCCAATATCTTTCTCTGCGGAGGATGCAGCTGGTATTAAGTTCCCGCATGCAGATCCATTGGTTATCACTGTTGATATTGCAGGGACTGAAGTCCGAAGGGTGCTAATTGACGGAGGTAGTTCGGCAGATATCATTTTTGTGCAAGCCTTCGATCAGTTATGCATTTCCCGAAAGCATCTTCTCCCAGCGGCTCGTCCTCTGCAAGGCTTCGCAGGACCTCCGCTTGATGCACTTGGCCAGATAGGCTTAGAAGTAACCTTCGGAGAAGGTTTACTAGCCCGAACTGAAGAAGTTATCTTTGATGTGGTAGATGCCCCGTATGCTTATAATGTCATCTTCGGACGGGGCATGTTGAATCAGTTCGGAGCTGTGGCGCATCACAACTACTTGTGCATGAAGATGCCCACACAAGCAGGAGTCCTGACAATCTTCGGAGATCAAGCCATCGCTCGGAGGGCAGAATATGGTCACGGTCCTCCTCTTGATCCGAGGCAAGTAAACAGTGTCCAAGATAATGAAGAAATTTTTTCAGCCTCATCCGAAGCCTCGAAGAAGTCATTTCCGAGACCAAGTCCCGAAGGAGAGATTGCAACGAAGATCATTGTCAAAGATGGTAAAGAATACACTTTTCAATTTGGTAAAGATTTACCTCCCGAAGTTGCAACCTCCTTGGAAAAAGTCGTGGAAGAAAATTTGGATGTCTTTGCTTGGTCTGACGAAGATATCACCGGAGTCGATCGGGATATTATTGAGCACAGTTTGCTTGTAAACCCGAAGGCCCGGCCTATTCGACAAGGACTCCGGAAGATGTCCGCAGAAAGAGCTGCTCTAGCTAAGGACGAAGTTGAAAAACTGTTGAAGGCTGGGATTATTAGAGAAGTGGCCCATACAGAATGGTTAGCCAACCCAGTCTTCGTCAGGAAGAAGTCTTCCGGGAAGTGGCGCATGTGCATTGATTTCACATCTCTGAATAAAGCGTGCCCACGTGACCCCTACCCCATGCCCCGAATTGATCAACTAGTTGACTCCACTGCAGGTTCGGAGTTACTAAGCTTCCTCGACGCGTATTCTGGTTATCATCAAATATGGTTGAAGCGCGAAGATGAAATCAAGACGAGCTTTGTAACTCCTTCGGGAGTCTTCTGCTATGTAAGAATGCCCTTCGGCCTAAGAAATGTCGGGGCTACTTTTTCAAGATTAGTCGCTAAGGCTCTAGGTCATCAACTAGGTCGCAATGTGGAGGCCTATATGGATGATATTGTAATAAAGAGTGCTTTAAAGCACCAGCATAGCCTAGACTTAGCAGAAACATTCAATAGCCTTCGGGCATGTGGGATCCGTCTTAACCCCGAAAAATGTATATTCGGAGCTAAGGCTGGAAAGTTGTTAGGGTACTTAGTTTCAAGCAGGGGAATTGAAGCTAGCCCTACTCAAATAACTGCGCTGCAGAAGATGGCTCCTCCGGAGAATTTAAAGCAAGTGCAAAAGCTGACTGGACGTCTGGCCGCACTTAGCAGGTTTTTATCAAGGTCTGCGGAGAGGAGTTTGCCGATATTTAAAGCTTTGAAAGGGTCCGAAGATTTTGCATGGACACCGGAGTGTCAGAAAAGCTTCGAAGATATTAAAGATTATCTCAGCAATCTTGCTACACTTACGGTGCCTATTCCGGACGAAACCCTACTTCTGTATCTTGCAGCTACAGGCTCAGCTGTCAGCGCAGTCCTTGTCAGAGAAGCGGATATCAATGGGAAGTTGGTCCAAAATCCTGTCTATTTTGTATCCGAAGCATTGTCAGGAGCGAAGACAAGATACTCCGAACTTGAGAAGTTCGTTTATGCTCTGATAATGGCTTCGAGGAAGCTAAGACATTATTTTTTGGCTCATAATGTAATTGTACCAACTTCGTATCCTTTAGGAGATATGCTCCGAAGCAAAGATTCCACTGGAAGGATTGGAAAGTGGGCAGTAGAACTAGCACCCTTCGGCATATCTTTCCTGGCAAGGACAGCTATCAAATCTCAAGTCCTAGCAGACTTCGTAGCAGAGTGGACTCCACCTACGAAGTTGACTCCGGAGAAATCAGATGACGGAGTTTGGACTATTTACTCCGATGGGGCTTTCCAAGCATCCGGAGCAGGCATTGGGGCAGTATTGATTTCACCGTCAGGGCAAAGAGCAATGTACTCCGCAAGACTCAACTTTAAGTCTACCAATAATATAGCGGAGTACGAAGGAATTTTATTGGGACTCCGGAAAGCACGTGCTCTAGGGGCTACAAGGATAATTATAAAAACAGATTCTCAGATAGTAGCAGGGCACGTAGACAAAAGTTTTCAAGTCCGACATCCACAGCTTGCAAAGTACTTGGAAGAAATCCGCAAGATCGAAGCACACTTCAAGGGTATTTCCATTCGGAGTATACCAAGAGCTGAAAACGTGCAAGCGGACATTTTAGCGAAGGCTGCTGCCGGAGCTGTGGATGTGCCTGACGAAGCTTTCTATGAGGAGCTCAATGTACCTTCGGTGCCCCAAATCGCCTCTGCAGAGATTCTCTGCATTCCTAGTGCAGATTGGAAAGATTCGATCATAGAACTCTTGCAAGGAGGAACAAATTTGCCCGAAGAGCCCCAATTGTCAAGATTAAAGCTCAGAGCAAGAAACTATCAGTTAATCAACGGTATATTATACAAGGCCGGAGTATGTTCCCCTCTACTCCGATGTATATCTCAAGCCGAAGGCCAAGAAATTCTTCGAGAAATTCACGAAGGCCTTTGTGGAAGTCATTTAGCCCCTAGAGCTCTAGCAGGAAAAACACTTCGCCAGGGGCTTTATTGGCCCACAATAACAGCTGATGCGGAGAGCTTGGTCCGCACTTGTCAAGGATGCCAGTGGATGGGTCGACGGAGTCATCGCCCACCAACAGCTCTTCAAGTCATTGCTCCGGTATGGCCTATGGCCAGATGGGGTATGGATCTATTTGGTCCCTTTCCGTTAGCAAAGGGAAATCTGAAGTTCGCAGTGGTAGCTATTGAATATTTTTCTAAGTGGGTAGAAGCAGAACCCTTAACAGCTATCACTTCGAACAATGTACAGAAATTCTTCTGGAAGAACATTATTTGCTGGTTCGGAGTGCCTAGATATCTCACAGTTGATAATGGAACACAGTTCGACGCAGAACCCTTCAGGAAGTTTTGCGAAGACCTAGGCATTCAACTATGTTTTGCTGCAGTGAGACATCCTCAGTCGAATGGAGCCGTTGAGCGAGCCAATGGAAATATTTTATCAGGGCTAAATCGAAGAATAGTAGGATTATCAAAGGGACTGTGGACCGAAGAGCTTCCGAAGATTCTGTGGTCCATTCGGACTACGCAAACAAGGTCCGCAGGTTTTACTCCGTTCAGACTACTATTCGGAGATGAAGCTATGACTCCAACGGAGCTCAAAGGGGGGTCATTTCGCAGCACCGAACCAGACATCGAAGAAGAAAGACAAGCTTCGTTAGACTTATCAGAAGAAACAAGACTTCGGGCTGTAGCTAATTTATCAAAGTATCATCAGCAGACGAAGACTTGGTATGACCCGAAGGTTAAGCTCAGCGAGTTAAGGCCGGGTCATCTTGTTCTACGAAGCATTATAGCACCAGGGAAGTTAGGCAATAAATGGGAAGGTCCATATCTAATCGTCCGCTCAGGGCGCCCTGGTTCATTTAAATTAGCTAATTTAGAAGGTGAAGAGTTAGCACATACTTGGCATGCGGAGCACCTAAAGCGATACTTCGCATAAGGGCTCCTTGTAATTCGCTTGTAATCACCTCTAAATTAATAAAGCATACACCCTGATAGTTGCCTTCCCCTTGTCGACTCCTAGCTTCCCGAGCGGACGCGCTGGAACGGAAGTTGACCGAGAGGGAAGTGTCATTAAGCTGGGCTGTATTTCCGGACTTCGTACCCATAAAGTCGAAGCCTCCGGTGTGGTGGCTGAAATCCATCCGGAGCCCAAGTCCCGGCTTGTAGGCATCCGTAAAAGAGCCAATACCACATTCTACGGAGTCCAAGCTTCGGCTGGTAGACTTCCGTAAAAAGAGCCGAAGGTGGCCAAAATCTGCGGAGTCGAAGCTGCAGCTTGTCAGACATCCGTAAAAAGAGCCGAAGGTGGCCAAATTCTGCGAAGTCCAAGCCATTGGCTGGTAGACTTCTGCAAAAGTAGCCGAAGGTGGCTACATTTATACGGAGTCCAAGCCATTGGCTGGTAGACATCCGTAAAAAGAGCCGAAGGTGGCCAAATTCTGCGAAGTCCAAGCCATTGGCTGGTAGACTTCTGCAAAAATAGCCGAAGGTGGCTAAAGCAAAACAGCATTTAAGCCATGAGCTTCGAATGTCTGTTCATATAAGTCCAAAGTGACAAATTTCTTAAGACACTAAAGTGTCCTGAAAGTTTTCTCAATTGATTTCTTTCGTAAAACAAAGGTACCAAGTTACCATTCTTCTGACTACACAAAGTCGAAGACATTTCATAAGATTTCAAAAGATCTTTAAATGACAGAGGGGCTCCGAACCCCCAAAAAATTGTACTCCGAAGTTTTTTCTTTGCGCATAACCATCTTTGAATACATTTCGAAGTTGCTTATACCCAAAGAGGGGCTAGTAAATATGGAGACAATTTTAAATCGGCATTCATTATTAAAATAAACGTGTTTACAGATTACATTATGAAAAATTGGTATCTATACCAAGAAGGAATCGGAGACCTCTTCGGTCCCGAGAGCTAGGGGTGGAACGACTAGTTCCAACATCGGAAGTTCTAAGAACTTTACGTTTAACTCTCTTCCTCCCCTTCGAAGCTCTAAAATCCTTCTGCTCTTGTTGAAGCTCGGCCCAAGTTCGAAGCCGCTCGGGGCTTCTTTCCCAGCTTCTAAGATCCTCAGATCTTTTATTTTGGGCTTCACCTTCGTCTTCGGACCAATTAGTATCTTCAGAAGACGAGGTGTTTGCGTCAATCTCTTTATCTTCCTCTTTAATGTAAGACAATATGTCTTTGATTACTTCGGGCGCAATAACGCCGGAGTCATCTCGAGGAATAAGAAATCGAGGACGCTTATAACTCTTTAGAAGTTCGAAGGTGTTCCACAGTGAGCGAAGCTCGTTGTTAAGCTCTAACACTTCGATATCTTCCATAAGAGGCAAAGCCTAAAAATATGACAAACAAGACTTTCATTGATAAATGTTTACAAGCATGAGCTTTACATAATCAAAAAATCCTAAAATATTCCTAAACCTGCGGGTTCGAAGGAGGTTGACTGCTCGAAGCTTGGCTCCGAACTTGCTTCTGGCGTTGGCCTTCATCAATCCAAGCCTTGATCGCAGAACGACCTTCGGCTCTCCATGAAGTTTGGAAGGCTCGCCAAGCAGTAGCTACGCCTTCGGAAGGAGTCAAAAGTCTCGCGTCGTCGAAGATGATGGAACCCTCTGCACTCGGAGTAATTATTCGGCCCAAATCCTCATAGTAACGAAGTAATCCAAGGGCAGACACTTGTCCGGAGAGTTCTCCATAACGTATGCCTGCCGTCTTCATTTGCTTCGCTGCTCCTTGGATCCTCTTTAACCGGCGCAGCAGAGTCACATTTTCATCCGAAGGTAGTGATCCAGTAGTACCGAAGTACTCCAAGACACCTAACATCTGCTCGATGACCTCCGAAGCCACCTTCTCAGACTTAAGCCTTTCTTCAATAAGCACATCCTTGGCCGAAGTCGTTTCTGCTAAAACTCCGGAGATTCTAGCATTCTCCGTAGTCAAAGCATTCTTCTGAGTCCGGAGTTGGCCAACTTCTTCTTGTAGTCTTACAAGTTCAGACCCCTTAGCAGCATCCTCCGTCCGCAGTCTTTCAATCTCCGCTCGAAGCACAATTCTTTCTGCTTCGAGCTCTTTCTTCGCAGCCTCCAAGCTTTGCCTAGCCCTTCGCTCTGCTAGTATTACATTATCCATCTGAGCTACTCGACCTTCGGAGAAGTTAAAATTTCTTTGAAGAGCTTCGTTCTCTTCCTGAAGTTGAGCAATTTCATTTTCGCTTGATAAAGCCGCAGCGCGGGCTAAGACTGCTTGCTAAGAAAAAAGAAAAATTGAAATAAGAAATTATTCATATATAATTTGCTATTTGGTTCGAAGATGCTTTATACCTGATAAGTTGCTCTTTCCACAACAAGGTTAAGCTCCGAACCCTTCGCTCTGCTTAAAAGGGCTACCAGTTCTG
The DNA here is from genome assembly GCA_019279435.1 of Zizania palustris. Lineage (NCBI taxonomy): Eukaryota > Viridiplantae > Streptophyta > Magnoliopsida > Poales > Poaceae > Zizania > Zizania palustris. The sequence continues at coordinate 111,054,580 of JAAALK010000079.1, read as the reverse complement.
TTTCCCCGACTTTGCGACTGGCTTGACCCAAAGGTTTAACCAAAGTCCCAAGTCCGGTTTTCTCCTCCAAAAAAGGAGTTATGAGAGGAAGCATTACTGAAGCCTTCTGGTCAGCTCTGCTTAGCGAAGGTCCGGAGATTTCTTCCGAGGCCCTTGGAACTTCTGAAGATGGCCCCCCCTCAGTCGATTCACTTTCATCTGTTGACTCAGATGAAGTCGATCCTTGAGTAGGGAGAGGCTCTATGTGTCTTTTTCCTCTTCCAGGCCCTTGTAGAGTAACCTCCGGCTGTGGCTCCGAAGTTGTCGAAGGTCTTTGAATTGTATCTTCGAGGGGTACTTCGACAATAGGAGGCTCTGAAAAAACAGAAATATTATACATTGTATAATTTTGCAGAAATTGATAAGAATTATGCAAAATTTACCTTCGACATTCTCTGGAAGATCGAGCACCGGACTGATCGGAGGATCAAAAGTGTAGTCCTCATCCGAATCAGCCGTTAAATCGTGGACTGCAGGAGCATCATCATGGGGAGTCCTCGTCGCTTCTTCGGGAATCGAAGCCATAGTGACTTCGACCCCACCTTCGTTCACAGGAACTTCGTCCTGAATTACATCTTCTTGAACTACCGAAGTCCTTGGTTGATCAACATTATCTCCGGACTCCGGTACGTTCGCAGGTACTTCGGCTTGTGCGACCCTTTGAGTTTCATTCTCTTCCATCAGGTGCACAAGAAATCTCCCCGTTTCTTCTTGGGAGTCGGAAACCGAAGCTCTTGAGCTCGAAGGTGCTGGATCTGAAGGCGCGAGGTTCTTTGGCTTCCGAGCCACCCTCTTCACTGGAGTTTTTGCTGAGCTCGAAGTTCTAGCCTCGGCTTTCCTTTTCTGGGGCCCTTTCTCCAAAGGCACCCAATCCATCAGAGGGGGCGGAGATAGCTCCAGCATTCCCCATACTCTGTTAAATCTCTCCCAACTCCCGACTAATTTAACTCGCCATTCTTTCTCGGACGGAGTTGGGGCACCAAGAATCTTCTCTGAAGCCCTTACAATTTGCTCTGAAGTAATAGGGGCTGAAGAAGCTAAAAAATAACTCAAGTTAGTCTTTCTTCGAAGTAATTATGTACAATGCATGTTGGATTCGAAGTTACCTGCAGGGCTCGAAGTATAATTGATCTTGCGAAGACCACCTTCTGAGTCATCCTCGAAGACGATAGGCCAGTTGGCCATCAACGGAGGAATTTGAAGTCCGATGAATTCTTCGGCCAAGTCTCGCATACTTAACCTTCGGCTGATTTTCTGAAGTAAGTTGAGGCGAGCTTCGAGCTGGCATTCGTCAGGTTGCACTAAGGCCTCCTTCCGGAATTGGATTTCTTTGAGAGGTCCAGCCAGAGGACTGCTCGCTCCAACTTCGGCATAAAACCACCTCAAGACCCAGTCGGTGTACCATCTAGCATTGATGGCCTTAGCAGGGAATTGCAGGGCATATTCGTCTCGAAGCCTAAAATTAATGCTTCCGAAGGCAACCACCACTTTCTCACCTCCGGAGCCTGTGAATGTCTTCGGCTGACAAGTCGCTCTATGAAGTGCAGCGAAGATTTCAGCCATCCCCTCACAACCTTCGGCTCTCAGTGCCCACTCGAAGATAGCTAATCTAGCTACAGCATTCGGAGATAGTTGGGGGAGAGTTACATGAAACAGGTCAAGTACTTCAGCCAAGAAATCCACAGCAGGGAGGCCCAAGCCTGCTTCGAAAAAAGCTTCGAACACTACAACCTCTCCGGGTCTTGGTGATGGAATCGATTCCTTGCCCGGCTTCCGAATCATAACCCCATCACTAATCTTTCCCCCTGCTGTGATTGCCAAAGACTCTTTCTTGCAGGTAGACGGCCCCAACTCAAAAGATTGATCCAAGTATTTAGTCGATGGTGGGCACAGACCTTGGTCATCGGGGATTTGGGGATTTCTCCCCCCTGCCGCCATGGATGTTGCCGCCTGCATCGAGGGTATCGCCGCCAATGTTGTTGCTGCTGCTGCTGCGGCCGCCTGTTGCCGAGCCAAGGCCGAAGGAGGCGCAGATCCCTTGGTCTTCACCATCGCGATCGCTGGATTGATTTGAAGGAATGGAGGCTAGGGCTCAAGAACTCAAAGGCTAGGGCTCAAGAACTCAAAGGGCTCAAAAGCTTTTGACTGAGAGAAAGCGGTGAAAAGGTAATCGGGTAAGTTTTGGGCTTTTTATTTATAGCCTAATCGTTCCGTTTGTTACCGTTTGGGCTCTGCCCTTTCGCATTCCCGCCCGTTATTTTCCTCCGGAAATAACACATCATATAACTTCCGTTAGAAACAGGAACTAACGGCTATTTTTTCTAAGTCTAAAAAGACTTTCGAACTTCCTGAGTCAGTTCTAAGATAGTTCGAAAAGTAATTACCTCACGACTGATTCGAAGTTCATATCTTCATGCATTTCGAAGATAAAATAAAAACCAATAACCCCTATGATTGGTTATCTTTTCTTTCCGTATACTGCTCTCCTAACGTTACAGGTCAAACGGAGAAGCGTATTCGAGGGGCTACTGTTGGGGGAAAATATCTCATCTTCGGGGTTATTGCCGAAGCAGCATAAAGGCAGTCAACCAGTTTGAAGATTGTCCGAAGACCATCTTCGAAGATGCCCAGAACCTCGTTCGAAGCCTGAAGACAGGCACTAGTTCGAAGTATGTCTTCGAACCAAAGCCCTTCAGGATCTTTTCTGCCAGCTAAGATGGAAGACTTATCTTCTATCCTATTAGATTAGTCTTTTACCATTTTAGCCCTATTAAGGAAACCGAATAGTTTCCTTAATGTCGGTTGTAATAGAGGGGTAAATAGGTCTTTTCCTTAATGTTTAGGCCTATAAATACCCCCCATTTCACCCTGTAATAGGGACCGATTACAAGTGATTCAATACACACTTTCGAACTATTCTAAGCTATTATCCTTTCGGAGGCTTAGAACAGTTTGCTTCGCAAACACTTCGTTTGTTAGTTTCTTTTCTACAGAAACCTGTTAGCGTAATCTTTTACGCCAACAGTTTGAAAGAGAAATTTTGTTCATCTGTATTCTCAGCACAATGAAAAGTTAACTTTCCTGAAATGCAACAGCAGTGCTTTTCTCTACATGGACCAGTGATGAAACAGTTTCTACTTTCTGTTTGTCCACAGTTCTGTCTACCAAATTTGTTTTTGCTGAAATGTCTCTGCCATGTCTCCTTAGCCTTCCAAGCTGTTTTTACCTGGAATTATTCTAGAGCAGTTTCTGATTAATCACTGGTTTTGCTTCAGTCATATGTCATTTACAGAACTCTAGTACTTTGGCAAGTTTGTTCTTCTAGCTAGGTTCTGAATGCATTGCTTCTGTCCTGACCTCCAGTGACTGTTACTAATCACTTTTCAACCACTATTTGTTGTATTCTCTTTGAGTTACTCTTGCTGAGTGCATCACAAATCACAAGTTTCTTTTAGAGGCTTGAGTAATTTCTGTACCTGAGCATCTTATTGCCAATAACGTCAGTGGCAAATGCAACACAAGATTACTTGAATACTTCTCTGATATGCTTGAGTTCTAAAGCATGAACTGAAATGAGCAAATTGGTTTTGGCTATTCTGGTTGTAATCAAATTCATTGTTCTACTTGTTGATCTTTGGTTGTGAAATGTTTGGATGGTCTTATCTTGATTAAATTGTACTCAGAACAGTCATTTCTTGAAGGCCAACATCTGGTGTTTGTTCTATATTCTATTTCTGAATCATTTTGTTCAAGTCGGCATACCATAGTCCGAATATCTCAATTCGGTGACTCAATTTCCAACAAAAAGAAAGAGTCAGCATCTCAATCTCTGACTACTTCAATTCATTGTTTGAAAGACCGACTGGAAAGGAAAAGTTTTCTGAATTAAATTTGAAAGGTGTTGCTCTTTTAGAGGTGCGTTGGGTGATTGAAAAGGCCATCAAATTGTTAGAATTTGTCGAGGCGTCTATTCGCCCCCTCTAGTCACCATTCTTAACGGACAGCATGAGTCTTAGGCCTAGGGCGTAAAATTTTGAATTTGCCGGCTAGTGTAGCTCCCTTATTACCCAACAGTGGTATTAGAGCCTACGTGTGTAGTGTTTGATCTAGATCCCTTAGAAATACCAAGAGATATGATTTTATTTCTTAGTACAATAGACATAGTATTTTAGTATTTTTTATTTTCTGAAAATACCTAATGAGTATTTTAGTCTCTCCTCCTAGTCGCTCCGCTCCGCCGGGTGCAAGTTGTGTGGACAACACCTATCGAGTTCAACGGAGATTTTTCTTTGATCCTTTGGTTTCTCCGTTGCGGTTCGTAGCGTCAACCTTTGCTGAAGCCACCGCTTTGTTTCTCTTAAATTTTTCTTCCGTGCTTTTTTACTCATTGGTGCATGCGAGTGATATTTTCAATCGGATGGCCTGTTTCTTGTTCTGTTGAAGCTATCACCGGTCAGTTGCCTTTTATGTCCCTCGTTTCTAGTGCCAGTGTCTGCATATTGACGACGTTGTTCTCAAGCCATAGTGTTTTGGATGCATACACTGAGCATTGGCGTCACAATTAACGCCTCTCTGCGTTCTTCGATGCCTGAGTCAGTCAACGATCAAGGAACGCACACACCTAGCTGGTGTTGATTTTTTTCTCTGGCCGTATCTATGATCGATCGCAGGATTTGCATTGTTATTGCTTGAGATCTAGTGTTTCTCTATTCATTCTTTTATTCTACATATCGTCACAACTGAGATTGCAAGTTTTGGCTCATTCTTCGAGAGAGCAGGTACTTTTTCCGTTGAGAACCTGTTTCTGCATCTGGTTGTTGCACTGCGTATACTGCATGTGAATGTGTTGTATTCCAGCGCCAGTTTTCCTGCCTGTGTGCGCTTGGTTCAAGTGCCTGTGCCGAGCTTGTTTACTGTACCAAGCGAACAGCTAGCAGTTTCATTCCATTGCTACACAAACCACACCCTGGTCTTGTGTCACATCAACACCTAGGTGTTTTTATTTTTCTGTCACTGATACATCTAGTGCTATGCATTTTTCTTTAACTTCGGTTCTCTTGCCATTTTTAGTAGTTGTTTGGTTTTTGCTGCTGTGGTCTTCAACGTGGAAGTAGTCCTTGACTCAAGAAATTGCCAGGCTAGTGTTTCAATTTTTTTCCCGTGGCCTCCAATCCGCACCGTGCACGTATAGCAATTGATGGACACGTTTGTTTCTCTGACCAGCAAGTTCTTGCATTACACTAGTTCTTCTTGCTACATCAACATTATTTATTCATAAATATCAATTTTTTGATAGAATGGTTTGGATTAAATTTCTTCATGTCCATTAAATGTTCGGTCTATTGTCATTTATAGAACCTCTTCTCGTAGGACGCTTGTGGTACTTTTGAAGGAAAGATTTGTTTGAACTATTTTAATTGTTTTCTAAAAGCAAAATTATTTTAGTGTTTGTGATCTTTTAGACTGTCATTTTCACATCATATCATACAAGAGGGTGATTGCACTAATTTCATCTGTGATTTGTGAATCTGTATTGCTTTTGCTTATTGTCTTTAGAGGTGCGTTGGGTGTTAAGAAAAGATCATCTATTCGAAAGAATTTATTGAGGTGCATATTCACCTCCCCTCTAGTCTTCTGATTCAGTCTTACAAGCTACTTTATGGAAAGCCCATGGAGTCTACTTTCATATGCCTCAAACCTCTAGTCCATATCACGTCGGAGTTGATCGCAATCATCTTTTTAGTGCAGAGACCTTTTCTGCCAATGGTACTGTGACACCTTATTTTGGCCTATATCATGTTGAGTCCAATTGACATGCATCCTAGGGTTGGAGTACGACCCAGCCTCCTTGAGGTCGCCCTTCCACGCCTATTAAACATAATCACCATCATTAGGAACACTTGGGTATTGTAGATTAGATTTAGCTCTAGCTACTTTGGCTGGCGACGCATTGTTGGTAAAATTGCCTTTCTCTGGTTTGCAGAATCCCGATCATATTGTGTTTTCATATCGTAATCCTCATATTCATATCTGTAGGACCGAAAGTAGCGACCAGAGGGGGGAGGGTGAATGGGCGCCTAAAAATTCTTTCGAATCAATGGCCTGCTCCCAATACCCAACGCACCTTGACAGACTTAGCAAGGAAAAGTAAACAGATCAACAAGACCTAAAATGATCTAGCCTGAAAACGACCGGTGTCCTAATCAAAAAGACACCAACACAGTGTTTAAAGGCAGTTTAAGTTCATTCACTAAACAAATAGCATCTCCACAAGGATTCCACCAACTCACAGAAAATACATCATGTGCATCAAGAATATTCATACATGCATTTCATCCATCACAGATATATTCAACATAGGCATTTAAAAAATAACTTCAATGATCAGAGGATTGATAAATCAACATATTGAATCTAGTTGATAATAAAATTATCTAAGAACATTCATCAACTAGAAGCATCAATGCATCAGAGGATTAATCAGTGAACTAACTGTGACTGCACGCAAAACGAGGTATTAGGAATACCATGAACTGTTGTCTCCTGTGAAGTATCTGTGTAGGAACCGAAGATGCTCTTGTTCAAGTGGACCTTCTGCCGAACACTTGGGATGCACTCGGCCACTCCTATGAAGAATGAAAACCCAAACAGCAGTGATGGCGGTCCAGCGTTGTAGAAGCAGGAACACCGCTGCCACGCACTGGAACACTAGGTTCAGCCCAGCGCGCAGACATTACTCCCAAGAGCACACAACACTCAATCAGAGATAATCGTGAAAAACAATGCTAGCCAAATGCAGTCAACTCAAGGTATTAAATAAATAGAACAGCAATAACATTTCAGTTTGGATTGTTGCATGATTAGCACGTAGAACAAGGAAAAATACCGTGCTAATAACACAACTAGGTTTGGAGAAATCGTGTGCTAGAACAAATGAAAAATATTCAAAACTTCAGCTTGCACAGGCACGAGAATCAATCCATATAAAACAACTTGTGCAAGAAAACAACCACTGATTGGTGTCCTGGCAAGCTCAGATTAAAAATGACTGTCGGCGCTTAGAATGAAGGTCCAGCCGGCGGCGCACCCATGAAGAAGAAGGGAAAAAAAACTCAAGTAAAAGTGACCCAATTTTTAAATGGAAAAGTGATTTTCAGAATGGGTGCCCTAACCCTAGGATATTGGGGCCTATTTATAGGCAGCCCATTAAATGGAAAAATGCAGAAATACCCCTAGGGTTTTTTACAGACGCTAAATAAAAATGGAAAAGACCGAAATGCCCTTAGGATTTTTTACAGACTCGACTGACAGACTGTGGGCCTAAAGGCAAACTAGTAAAAACCTAAATAAAGGTAACTTGTCCTGATGCGGAGCTTTCGTAGCAGCTACGGCTTCACCTCAGGACGGTCAGATTCGAAATCAACGGTCGTCAGTTTTGCGCCGAAACTGACAAAGTGTCCACCGTCTTCGCACCGGGTACCCGGATTAGGCCGGCAATCACTCGCCGCCCGTGTACCTGAGTCAATCCCGGTCAACAGCCCAATGGATCCTCTGCTGCTCCTAGCCCATGTACCCGGATTGGGCCAGCCCGACTTCGCGGCCCCTCTGCCCGACAGTCGCTCGCTGCCCGTGTACCTGAGTCACACGCGGCCCATGATGCAGTAGCTCATATCTCTCTTTTCAGTCCTCTTTGACTATCGTTGACAATGACTCATCACATCTAGAGCCATGAGGCCCACGCTATTCAGCATGGCTCCTCAATATCACAATTCAGTGTTTGTTCTACTTGTTCTTGCTAGTTATTCGATTGCTTGTAGGATAAGTGTCATCGTGGTTAGGTTGTCATGCTCCACAAGTTCACATCGACCATGGAAGTTGGTATATTGGTTGCTAAGGTGTAGCAGCTCTGCATGGTTGTAGTCAGGCTGTGAACGTCAGCTCTCCTCCCCAATTGAGTTATCTTCTGTGACCACTGAAAGATTGGGATTCAACCCTCATGGGTCTCCATCAAAGAGCTTGGATAGTGTCCTATCACTATGGGCAGTCTTAGAAGCACTAGATTTACAACATATACATGACAACCTCAAGAGCACCATTGTTAATGTTGAAATGGAAGGCGCATGCTGTGCCAACTTCTAATATGTTATTTTGAAGAAATTGGCCAAAACCAATAATTAGGTAGCACCATCCATCCATCGCTTTATGCACCGCACTTGGGACTATCTTAGACCCTGTTGCTGCCACCTGAATCTCGGTGGTTATAACTTACCACCGACTTCTTATTGATAATCATGCTATTTATTGTGCAGACATAACCGACTCTGGGAGGATAAACCTATCGAGATGTCTTGTAGAGCCTTTCTTGGTAGAGTTATATCTGTTGGATTGCTAAAATAACAGATGTGCTTCAATTGGTGCATTTGGTCAGTGACGTCCTCCCTAGCTATCCACTTCCCATTCCTCTGCAACATTTCTAGGATCCTCCCTTGATATTATAATGAAACTATTGACACGAAAACGTGCCCCCGCACTTGGGTCAGTTCGACGATCCAAAAGTGTGTGGATACTTAGGGACAAACCTAAGCATAACACAATACTGACATCGTGTTACGACTACCCTTAATAGTGGCAAGGGGGTTGGAGTCGCCATGTAATCATATCACAAGTAAATAATCCGATTAGCTAAAAATAAATATATTAAATAAAATAAATCAGCAAGCTGAATGGAGCCTAACTGATTCGAAGTGTACTGTGCGAAGGGATTCACTGAAGGGGGCCTTCAACGTCTGATGTGAAGGGTCTCACTAAAGGTAATCTTCAGCATTCGGATTGATCTGGCCAAAGGCAGACTACGGACAGATCTCGATGCGAAATCACCTCCGAACAGCAAGGTTCGACACGAAGTCTCTGACACAATACAAACACTCCAGCGCAACTCCGTCCAAAGCGGAGTGCAAGCGTGGCGAAGACTGTCTCGACGAAGCCTGCTGCAGAGCGTGATGGCGTGCAAGACTTAGTCAAACTTGACAACAGCGTGACGGTCCAGCACAGGTAGCCGAAGCAGGGTTCTACCGATGCGTGTCTGGCAGCCTCCAAAACCAGCCTCCTGGCTTCGGACACATCTGGTGAAGGGCCTCCGAGCGTGAAAACCTGCAACAGAATAGAGATCAAGTGCCAATTTGGCATGGAGAACGAATCTGCTAAATGTTGTAGTAGGGAAATGAAGGTAGCAATCTGTTACGTAGATTAACGGATACATTACAGGCGAAGTAACAAGGCGATTGCAATGTGTTATGTAGATTAACGGATACTTCACGAGAGAAGTAGCAAGGTTTACCATGGTTTCAGCGTGGCCGACGGAGGGCTTCCAAGCAAACCCACAAAGTTTGCAGAAAGGTAAATAAGAAGTAAAGGTACGGTTCAAAGCTAGGGCTTTATGATTGATTTTTTGTTGGGGGTTTAACGAACCGACCTCACCCCTATATTTATAGGGGCTAGTCTTCTAATCTCTAAGATTAATCTGGTAGGATTCGGCCTAATGAAGTTTTAGGGATAAAAATAGCCAGACTCAAACTTTATCTCCAAACAACCCTAAGTGGGCCTTCGGCAAATCCTACCGAAGCCTGCTCCTTGGGCCGAAGCTTTGGCGGGACAGGCTTCCGAAGCCCAATGCTCGATGGGCCTTCAGCCCTATAGGGCTTCGGCCTGATCCAGAACCTGTGTATTTTCGGCCCAAATTACCAAAATTGATATTTTGACAATCTTGATCATTAATGCCATTTTTTCTATCAACACATGCCTCGTGCCTTTTAGTGAACTAAGTGAACTAAAAGCATAACGGGCTAAGGACGATAACTTTCATATCAGCCTTTTTGACACTTTCAAGTGCTTTGCCACACACTTGGGAAATACTTTTTCAAGTACCTGCCATTCAAAGCTCTTCGAAACCGCTCTCCTTGTAGGGACTCTAACACGTATGCATTACCTGGAGCGATCTCGACTATTTTGAAAGGGCCTTCCAACTAGGTGACCACTTACCAAATTTGGGGCTCTTAGTGACTAAAGGTAAAATCATCTTCCAAACCAATTCACCAACTTGAAAAGATTTTGGTTTGACTTTTTTTTGTAAGCTCTAGCTATTCTTCTTTTGTATTTCTCTATAACTTCTAAAGCCCTTAATCTCTTATCGGTCACTTCTTCTAAGTTATCTTTCAAAAGAGTCTCATATTCGTCGACCGATAAGCCATCTTGCTTAAGAAATCTCAAAGAGCCACGATCCACCTCCACGGGTAGAACAACTTCTTGCCCATATACTAACTCTTATGGACTAACTTTGGTAGCACCATGTTTTGCAACTCTACAAGCCATAATGCTTCCGAAAGCACTTCATGCCATGTTTTGGGGAACTCTTCAATTTTTTTCTTAATGAGTTTAATCACAGTTTTATTACTAGACTTGGACTGACCATTGGCCTGAGCATAGTATGGTGAAGTGTTTATCAACTTAATACCATAGAATTCGGCAAAGTCTCTCACTTCTTTAGCAACAAATGAAGTACCTTGATCTGTAGTGAGAGTTTGGGCAATACCGAATCTATGTATAATGTGCTTCAAGATAAAATCAGTTACCTCATTATGAGTCATATTCTTGAGAGGCACTGCTTCGATCCATTTGGTGAAGTAGTCTATCGCCATCAACACGAACCGATGCCCCTTTGAAGAGAGAGGATGAATTTGGCCCATAAAGTCTAAGCCCCAACGTTAGAACGACCATGGTTTGATAATAAGATTAAGTGATGAAGCATGAGCTAGCTGAATATTACCAAACTTATGCCATGCTTCACACCCTCTATAATACTTAAAACAATCATCAGTCATAGTCGGCCAGTAGAAACCTGCTCTTTTGAGCATCTAACTCATTTTCTGGGATGACTGATGAGTGCCACAAGGCCCTTCATGTACTTATCATGTAGTTACTGTGGATTGATCAGCAGCTAAACACTTTAATAGTACTCCATCAATAGTTTAGTGATATAATACATTATCTAGAAACACAAATTTAAACGCTTATCGCCGAACTTTATGATCCACCCTTTGGGTGTGATTTCTTAAATACTGGATGATTGGGATTCTCCAATCATCCTCATGGATATCCGGAGGGTTTGCTACCTCTTTTCCAAAAGTGATCTCTAAATTACTAACTTTGGAGTGCCACCAGGCCTTTCCTCATCCTGTCGAAGGCTGTCTGGATCGGTCGTGTGGAGCTGATCAGACTGAAGCCTCTCGCCGAGGAATGGGTCTGGTTCCCGAAGACTTCTGCTGTCCAGAAGGCTTTGGCGTAGGGGCTCCGGCATGCAGGACCCTTCGGTGGATGAAGTGCTCTGGCACGAGGATTCTGCCACACTAGACCCTTCGGTGATCAGAGGGGTCCGATCCGGAAGGTCCAGCAGGCCTTGTACCTGCCCGAAGTTTCTGTCTTCGGCAGCGAGTCCAAGCATTGGCCTCTTATGTATAGAGAATTTTCATCTCCTGACTTGATAGCCAGATTGAGGAATATAGTGAGGTTTGTCACTATGGTTCAAGGTAATGATGAGTGATTGACAGGGTGATGTCATGGGTTTATGTCTGGGTGTATTGGATATGCGGGTGTGTCTGTGTTTGTCTCATGTGTGCAGGCTTGAGTTACTCGTCAACTGTCTATGGCAAAGGATCAGGGTTAGATGGGGAGTATAATGCTAGATGGTTGAGCGTGTCAGTCGAAGTCAAGAGTAGACTCGGATGTACGCATGGAGGTCGAACAGGACATGAGTTGAAGATTGATCAAGACGAAGCGTCGATCGAGTCAGCGAAAGTGAAGACAGTTCAAGTGACAAGGTGGCTCGAGGGATCGAGAGCGGGAGAGACTTGCTGGCAGTCGAGATCGCAGACTGACGACGGTCGTCGACGATCAGGGGAGGCTTTGTCGGTTTTTGCTGAAAACCGTTGAAACATTAAATTTTTTTTGTTAATTCAATAAATAGGAGTTTAGTGTTAGTTTGAATATTTTAGTTTTATAGTGTAGTCATTTGGTATAGTTTTAGAGTGGTTCTACTCTGAAAATGTATTAAAAGTGGAGTCTATTTGTAATTTTTCTTTCATGACTATTAGGGTAATTTTCATAATATTGAATTCTGAAATTGCCCTAGGGGTTTTCTGTAAAGTTAGCTTCTAGAAGCTGCCTACTTAAGGGATCTTATCCCCCAAGTATGGCTGGACTTTTGGATAGCATTTTTCAATCCAAAAATTCTGTTCGGATGAATTCTGTATGAGCTACAGCAATCGGACGAAAAACTCTTGATCCGCTACAGTATTCCACTGGATTTTTCTGGATCGGCTACAGTCGCTTCAACACTACTCTTCCACGTAAAGATCTTTGATTCAGCGATGGTTTCAGTAAGTTTTCTTCTGTTTTCTATGTAACTTTCTGATGATTCTGACCGATCTTTTGTGAATATTCATCTAGGAATTTTTGTGTTCTATGCTGAGTACTTTTGATCCTTGAATTCACTCTGTTCATCATATTGCTAATGCGTTTTCAAGTTTGTGTTGGTTCAGCAATAGTTTCACAGGTTGGTTGATTTTGTTCTTCAACAAAAACGTTGTTGTTCTGTTGCTGTGAATCCTGCCTAGTAAAAATCATCTGTGATAAATGCTAGTTGTTGACATCTATCTCATTCAGATACTTCATTCCTATCAATTGGTTCTGTTAAGAAGTCTTGTGGGTAGAACAATTTTCAGCATAATCTCTGTTCTAATTGTTCTGATCATCATGAGATGCATATGTTCTTGACTTAAGTAGTGTTTCTGTACTTGCTAAATCTGTGTAGTTGTGTTTCCAAGGATTTGAACATTCCTATGAATTAATTTAGAGTTGAACTGCTGTTTTAATACTGATTGAGGACGGAACAGATTTAGTGTGATCAGTTCTGAATATTTTTGCTTGACTGTTTGATGATCTGAAACAGTAATTTAGTAGTTACTCTAGTTTGATTTTATTTCAAGCTTTTCATCTATTTTCTGGTTTCTCTAGTGAAGTTCTGCAAATTATCTCAGTCTGGATTATGTTCATTTGTCTTTTTATACTAGTTCTGTGGTGATTACTTCATGATCACTAAAGAATAGTTTTCTAAGAAGTTGATTAGCACTGTTCTGTCTATACTTAATTCTGTAGTTGCATTTTTGAATATGATTCAACATGAATTTGTTGATGTGTGTTAGCTAAGTGGTGCTTCTCAAAATCCAAAACATCAATTTAAGTTTTCAGATCTGAAATCTGTTAAGTATTTCAGAATGTGTTAACTGTTTCATGTCTGAATTGTTGAACTGTTTTGAAAACCTTTTTTACATCAGACACTCAATTTGATGAAATCTGGATTGAAGTTTATGTGACTGGTTGTATTGAAATTCACTTTTCAGAACTGAATGTCAGTAATCTGTAAATTTGATTTGCATGTCAAATTTGATGCTGTTTAGACATAGCATTTAGAGGTCCAGTACTGTTTCTCATCTATTTTGTGCCATTAAATAGAATTTGGTTGTTGAGGCTGTATTCTGAAACTCAGGTTTGAAGTGAACTGTTTTCAGTGAATTGTTTGCAGTTCTGAACAAGATTGATTCAGTCCAGTTTTGTTTGAAATCTCAAGATTGATTCAGTTCTGAAAACTATTGATTCAGTTCTGGGTGTATATTTCAGTTTCAGTCTTTCTGAATTGAAGTATAGATAAAGGAATCATTTTGTGATTGTTTTGAAAACCATTGATACTATTCATCCTCATGGTGTTTCCAGAAATGTTTGTTCTATCTTAATATTTGAATCAAACTCTGAAAATGTTGTTTTGAGTCTGTGTTCGGAGCCGTCAAATACCTCCGAACCTGAACTTCGAAGGGTGTGTTCGAAGCCTGTTCCGCAGAAGACAGATTTAAAATAGAAGGCTATTTTAGTCTGAAATTTTAAAAGCTCCCATTCAACCCCCCTCTGGTCGCCGTTTCTGGTCCAACAATTGGTATCAGAGCAGGTTAAGATCACCAGTTGACCTTAACCGGTTTTGTGATCTGTTGGCGACATGGACAGAGTTAGTAAAATACCTTTGTTCGATGGGACTGACTTTACATACTGGAAGGTGCGCATGGAGGCTTACTTACTAAGCCAAGGAAATGCAATTTGGGAGATTGCGGACTCACAATACTCCATCCCTGAAACTCGCACCTCTCAAACAGAGAAGTATCAGTATAATGCCAACTCCAAGGCAATAAATATACTGTTCATTGGTTTGAGCCGGAGTGAGTTTGATAGGGTGCAGCACCTTAGGACAGCTAGGGAAATTTGGACCACTCTCACTATTTTTCATGAGGGCTCTACACAGATTAAGGCCAGGCACCAAAGCACATACAATCAACAGTATCAGTTGTTTGTGCAGGCACCTGGTGAATCTATAGATGCCATGTTTTCTCGCTTTGATGTAATAGTGAGTAACTTGCGGTCCAACGGGACGCTTGCTTACAATGATCATGATAGGGCTATCAAGCTTCTCTATGCTCTTGATCGTAGCATATGGGAAGTGAAGATATCCAACATTGAGGAGTACGCAGGTTATGACACATTGACCTGTGATGAGCTCTTCAGCAAGCTGAAGTCCACAGAGATTGCAAAGGCATCTCTTGCAGTGCATAGGAACTCCTTGCCACAACCATTGGCACTGGTTTCCAGCACTAGCATGGCACCACTGCAGAACCAAGCACATCAGGCACTTGTGTTTTTGCAGATGGTTTTGCTTTGTCCTCCCTGGTCTCCATCACTAAGGAGCAGGTGGATACTCTGGATGATGATGAGCTTGCTCTCATTGCCAGAAGGTTCACCCATTTTCACCATGAGAGACGGGATCAGAGGAGAAGTGGTTTCAGTGGTTGTTTTGAGTGTGGCGACACTTCTCACATCAAGGCCAATTGCCCTAAACTCAAGAAGAGAGATTAGAGTGAGCGCCCCAAATACCACAAAAAGGAGAGGAAGCCTTTTGTGAAGGGCAAGCGCGGCAAGGTGGCTAAGAGGGTAGCCAAAGCCGCTTCCAGAGCATTTGTTGCTGCTCTCAGCGACATCGACACCTCCTCAACTGAGGAGTTGAGCTCTGAGGAGGAGGAGTCGCCACGGAAGGAGGAGAAGAAGGACAAGAAGGGACGAGATTTCACCGGCCTTTGCTTCATGGCCAATAGCGATAAAAGTGGCGATGATCTTGACTCATCTGAGGTACCGCTATCCTACGACCAGCTTTCAATTAAACTAGATGAGCTGAATGAAGTAGTTCTTGGTCAGGATAGATTACTTGTGCAAGCCGCTAGAGAAAGAAAAGACCTTAGACTTAGGCTAGAATCTGTGTCTACTAATTATGCCATGCTTAAGTCTAGGGTTAATGATGCTGAATGTAAATCTTGTACTGTTGTCATCGGTGAGCTTGCTTAGTTGCGTTCTGTACATGCTCAAACTCTATCTGAGCTTGAGACTGCACAGAAGCAGCTTTTGATGGTTGATTCTAGTCCTCATGATATAATTGAATGCATGAACTGTTCTTTATTACGTGAGAGCATTGATTTACGTGATAAGCATGTTCATGACTTAGAGGCTAGATTGGAGAGGGCTGGTAGTTCTAAGGATGTGCAACCTGTTTGTGACACTTGCATAAACCCATAAGGACCAGCTAGGCACTGTTAGAGAGCGAGCTGAGAACCTAATGACTAAAAATGAATACCTTCTTTCTGTGGTTAACAAATGCACTGAGGGAAAGGGTAGGATGGACTTGCTCTTGGCCAAAACCAAGATGTGTGCTGACAGGGCAGGGTTAGCTCTAGGATTGGGTTTTGAGAGAATTCCTTCAGACAGTGAGAACAAAACTGTTTTTACCTCACCCACTACCTTGGAGAAAGAGAGAGCTCTATTAGACACTCCATCAGCCAAAAAACCTACCCGGACTCCAAATAAAACCACTCCTCCTTCCAAGAAAATCCCTCCCAAGAAAACCACGCAGCAAAAGCCCAAGGAGCCTGTGAGAGTTGCTCCTATGACCCATGAGAGTGCCCCTAGGAGAGTTTTTCATTGTTCCTACTATCAACGGGCGGGTCATTTGGTTGGGCTCTATTTTCGTCGCATCAAGGATGAGCGACGCTCTCAGGCGATGAGTTTCCAGGACATGCATTACCCATTTTTAGGTATGCATGAGTCTGAGTTTTACTCTCGTCCTATTTTTGAGGCTCCTCATGCTTCTCGGAGAGGTTCTGCTCCTCGAGGTGTTCACCATGTTCCATATGGTGGTAGACCCCGGGCGAGTAGCTTTGTACCTCGTCAGAGTAGGAGACCTCGTCATGTTTTTGGATCACTGCATATAGGTAGACCTCGCACGTTGCATCATTCTGATTATCCTGTGCATAGAAAGTCTACTTTTACTGTGCCTACTACTCGTATCACTCAGTGCTGGATGCCTCGTCATATCTTCACTCACCCCAGCACTGAGCGATCGAGATTTTCTTATCATGTGTAGGCGGCAGATCGAGACTTGGAGGGCACGTGGATCATGGACTCTGGTTGTTCGCGCCATATGACCGGAGATGCAGCATGGTTCTCTAGCCTCACCACAACCAACCAAAGGGAACATATCACCTTCGGGAACAATCGAAGGAGTAGAGTGAAAGGTAAAGGTGTGGTAAGAATTAACTCGAATTTCACTCTCAAAGATGTTGCTTTGGTTGAGAATTTGGGATACAATTTGCTTTCTGTATCTTAATTGCTTGATGAGGGCTTCGAAGTGCGATTCCATCACGATACTTCGCAAGTACTCAATTCTGATGGCGTTGTGGTTTGTAAGATCTTTAGAGTTGGGAGAGTTTTTGGAGCTGATTTTTCTGAGTCATCTGGTTCTTCTCATTTTCTTGTTGCACATTCTACTTCTGAGCTTTGGAAGTGGCATAGGAGACTAGGGCATATGAGCTTTGAGTTGCTCGCTCGTCTGAGTGCCCTAGGTCTGATCCGAGGATTGCCCAAGCTCAAGTTTGAGAAGAATTTAGTTTGCGCTCCTTGTCGACATGGAAAAATGATTGCCGCTTCGCACTCGCCAGTCACCACAGTGATGACTGAACAACTCGGAGAACTTCTCCACATGGACACTGTAGGTCCTTCTCGGGTTAGTTCTTTAGGCCACAAGTGGTATGTGTTAGTCATTGTCAACGATTTCTCCCGCTACTCTTGGGTCTTCTTTTTTGCCAGCAAGGATGAAGTGTTCTCACACTTTCAGAGCTTGGCTTTGAGACTTTTCACTGAACTCCCTTGTGCATTGAAATTCATTCGAAGTGATAATGGCACTGAGTTCAAGAACAGTCTCTTTGTTGACTTTTGCATGGAGCATGGCATAGAACATCAATTCTCTGCTCCACGGGTTCCTCAACAAAACGGTGTTGTTGAGAGAAAGAACCGCACTTTGGTTGAGATGGCTAGGACGATGCTCGATGAGCACAGGAATCCTAGAAAATTCTGGGCAGAGGCCATGAACACTGCTTGTTACATCTCAAACCGAATCTTCTTGCGCTCAATTTTGAACTTGACATCTTATGAGCTATGTTTTGGGAGACATCCCAAGGTTAATCATCTTCGAGTTTTTGGCTGTCGTTGCTTTATCCTAAAACGTGGTAATTTGGATAAATTTGAGTCGCGTTCTTCTGACGGGATCTTTTTGGGTTACACTACACATGGTCATTCTTATCATGTTTATAATTTGGAGACTAACACTGTCATCGAGTCATGTGATGTGACTTTTGATGAATCAACCCCCTCTGTTAGTCCTGCTCTTGAACATGCAAATTAACACGATATGGAACATACTATCTTCGAAGAAGAAGATCCCGGAGATTTCGAGGATGAACCCCTACTACCCTCGACATCAACCCCCGAAGCCAACCCCGCTTCAACCACTTCGGCACAAGGTCCCGAAGCAACTACCTCGACATCGGTCATCTTGGACCACTCCAACGCACAAGTTGAGGGGAGACTGCATCCCGCCGTGAGGCTCCACACCATGTTCAATGGATGCATCCTCCCGAGCAGATCATTGGTGAGCTTGATCAAAGGGTAACACGTTCTCATGCTCATTTCATTAATTCCGTTTTTGTTGCTTCTTTCGAGCCCTTAGATGTTAGCCATGCACTTTCTGATTCTAGTTGGATCAATGCCATGCATGAAGAACTTGAAAATTTTGAGAGAAACCAAGTATGGACTTTAGTTGATCCTCCACCAAATGTTCATTTCATTGGAACAAAATGGATTTTCAAAAACAAACAAGGGGAGGATGGGACTATAGTTAGAAACAAGGCTAGACTTGTAGCTCAGGGTTATTCTCAATTAGAAGGGATTGATTTTACTGAAACTTTTGCACCTATTGCTCGTCTTGAGGCCATTAGGATTTTGCTTGCCTTTGCGACATCTCGGGGATTCAAACTCTATCAGATGGATGTCAAAAGTGCTTTTCTTAATGGTTTCATAGGCGAAGATGTTTATGTAAAACAACCTCCTGGTTTTGAAAACCCCAAATACCCACATAAAGTCCTTAAACTTCATAACGCTCTTTATGGACTCAAGCAGGCCCCTCGGGCATGGTATGACAGACTTAAGTCTTTTCTGCTTGAGCGGGGGTATTTGATGGGATCTGTTGATAAAACCCTGTTCACTCTCAAGGATGACAAATATTTCCTCCTAGTTCAGATTTATGTGGATGATATCATCTTTGGTGGCTCTTCTCATGCTTTGGTTGCCGAGTTTGCAGATGCCATGAGCAGTGAGTTCGAGATGTCCATGATGGGCGAACTTACTTTTTTCCTTGGTTTGCAAATCAAGCAAAGCAAACAAGGTACTTTCGTCCACCAGACGAAGTACACCAAGGACCTGCTCAAGAAGTTCAACATGGCTGATGCGAAGCCACTCGCCACTCCAATGGCTACATCTGTAGCATTGGATCCTGACGAAGATGGAGAAGCCATAGATCAGAAAGAGTTCCGAAGCATGATCGGCTCCCTCCTCTACTTGACTGCTACGAGGCCGGACATACACTTCGCAGTGTGTCTGTGTGCTCGTTTGCAGGCTTCACCACGAGCTTCGCACCGCCAAGCGGTAAAGCGCATTCTCAGGTATCTCAAACATACCCTAGAATTCGGCATTTGGTATTCAGCGTCTTCCTCTTTGTGTCTTCGAGGTTATTCCGATGCGGATTTTGCTGGGTGTAGGATTGATAGGAAAAGTACCTCTGGTACTTGTCATTTTCTGGGTACTTCTTTAGTTTGTTGGTCTTCCCACAAACAGTCTAGTGTTGCACAATCGACGGCTGAGGCCGAATATGTTGCTGCAGCTAGCTGTTGCTCTCATATTTTTTGGATGGTTTCCACTTTGCGGGATTTCAGGTTAGATTATAAGAGTGTTCCACTTTTTTGTGACAACACTAGTGCTATTTGTATTGCAAACAACCCGGTTCAGCACTCCAGAACCAAACACATTGATGTGCGATATCATTTTCTCAGAGATCATAATGAGAAGGGTGATATTGAACTTCAATATGTTGATACCCAACACCAACTAGCCGATATTTTTACAAAACCCCTCGATGCTTCTCGTTTTGCCTACTTGCGTGGGGAACTTGGTATTTGTCATCCTTATGGCATTTTGTGAGGGGGAGCAGATTTTAATTGGCTTGCATATGCTCATCATGTGTGAAATTGCATTTACATCTCTTGCACGTCTATGCCTGATTATAATTCATGTAATCGTGTCCGCTCAGCTCTATTTAATATATCTCTGGTACATTATGTGCATGATTTTTCTTTCCAAAATCAAATCATGCTCACTGCTTAGTCTTGAATCTAGCATGTTTAGGCCAGACTGCTTTAGCTATCTTTTATCTGCTTGATAGCAAGACACCTTTCTCTGGATGCTAAACATTGCAACTTGCAAAAATTGTTCTACATACTCATGGATATTCATCAAGTGCTAAACAATTTGTTCACTTAATCAAAATTCCAAAAATCCTTGTTTTGGCATGCTTCAAAGCAAAAAGATCCAGGTGGGTTTGTTTGTCGCACTACCCTATTCTAGACTGCTTACCATTACACATTGGTCTGAACTAGGATAGTGTAGTGTATGCCAAAATCATTGCTTTAAGCTTCTAATGACTTTCATGCCTAGGCTTGGACTGATTGGAAAGTATAAGGTGGACAAACAAATAACCCCTGGCAATTATGAAAAGAACAACAAATTCATTGATCATCAAGTTTGCTTTCAATGCTCCATTTGAACTGGACTTGTCTGTCTAGAGTAGAAATTGACTAGCTTTGCGCAGTCCCTGCTTTTACTTGTCTAGTTACCTTGATTGAGTGGTGATGCTTTTATTTCAAAATGATAAAATCACATGATGTCATCATGTTTTTCGAGCATGTTAAATTGAGCCGAGCACATGATAATTGGTATTAATATTGGCATATTTGTGCTTTGTATGTCTTTGCAATTTTGCCCATTTCGAAGCTATGCATATTTTACATGCTCGTTGATGCTTGCATTGCCAAAGGGGGAGAAATTGTTGAGTTCTCTGCCGCAAAGGGGGAACATTTACTCAGGGGGAGTTTTTATCTTGCAAAGGGGCTTTTACTCTATTGAAAAAGGGGGAGGAAAATTCTTTTGTCAAGTGACATGATTTGGCTCGTTTCTGAGTTTTTATGGTCACTTGTGTGCTGAAATTTTTCAAATTTTCTTGAACTTGAATTTGGTTGTCAATGCATTCATCAAGGGGGAGATTGAGAAACTTAGGGTTGGTTTCGGAGTCTGTGATGAGTGATTGACAGATTTTACCCTCTGACTCGAAGGGGTCCCTTTGAAGGGGTTCGGAGGGTGGTTCTCCGAAGGGGACTTCGGAGGCTGTTTCACCGAAGGGTTCGGTGGGTCTGGTTGCTGCAGCTGTTGCAGCGGAGTGTGCCTGTCGGATGAGGAGCCATGCTGAATAGCGTGGGCCTCATGGCTCCAGAAGTGATGAGTCATTGTCAACGATAGTCAAAGAGGACTACAGAAGAAAAAGAGATCTGCTGTTTCATGGGCCGCGTGTGACTCAGGTACACGGGCAGCAAGCGACTGTCGGACAGAGGAGGCTACGAAGTCGGGCTAGCCCAATCCGGGTACATGGGCCAGAAGCAGTAGAAGACCCACTGGGCTGTTGACCAGGGTTGACTCAGGTACACGGGCGGTGAGTGATTGCCGGGCTGCGGAATCGGGCCAGCCCAATCCGGGTACCTGGTGCAAAGTCGGTGGAGGCTTTGTCAGTTTCGGCGCAAAACTGACAACCATTGATCTTGTATCAGACTATCCAGAAGAGAAGCTGTAGTCGCTACGAAAGCCTAGCTTCCGGATAAGTCATCTGTATCTTTAGGCCCACAGTTAGACAGTCGTGTCTGTAAAAATTCCTAAGGGCAGTTGAGTCTTTTCCTTTATTTTAGCGTCTGTAAAAACCCTAAGGGGTCGGTGGAATATTCTAGGCCATTGGGCAGCCTATAAATACGGCCCCAATCCCTAGGGTTGGACTACCCTTTTGGCTGAAATCAATACTACTCCTTGCACCTTCTCTCTCCTTTCCTGTTCATGCGTGCGCCGCCAGAGTTTTAGTGTTGCTCGTTGTGCAAGTTCATCACGTCTTTGCTCTGGTTTTTGATGAGTTTATTCCTTCTGATTGTGTGTGTAGCGGTTCATTTATAGCTCTGCAATTTTCCTTGTGCGTGCGATTGATTTATTCCTGGCAGAAGCTTCGGTTGCTTCATTCTGTTCTTCACGCAAGTAGTACTAGTTCTTGCTGTTGCAAGTAGTACTACTACACTGTAGCAATAGTACACTAGTACCAGCTTTTGCTTTTACTGCACAACTTTTTGATCGAGTTGACAGGACTATAGTCCCTTTTCTGGCTGTTCTCTGGCGAAGCCCCTTCTCTGTTCAAAGCTCCTCAGCTCCGTGAGGCAGGCTTCAATCTGAAATCTTCGAAGGCTTCACTTGTACTTTGGCTTCAAGTTTGTGCTGTGTTTCTAGCTTCACAGTACGCTTTGCACCCTGTCAGCTTCACATACTTCGATAGTCTTTGCGATGGTGTTCTCAGTCTCGAGCTGTTTGAAGTCAATACTTCGTCAGGCTTCAAAGTTAGCTTCAAAGCTACTCTTACTGATAGACTTCACAGCTGTCTGTTTCGAAGGCCTTGATGTGTTTTGTTCGAAGGTAGAGTGTAGGCTTCATTTTGGTTTCTTTGTTGCGTGTCAGCCTTCGCTTCTCTTTTCGAAGGTTGTTTGTCTGTGCGTTGTGTTCGAAGCATTCTGTTCGAAGGATAGGCTTCGAAGCACTCGGTTCGAAGCTAGCTTCGATACTTCCGTACTTAGCTTTGAAGCATCTTCGGTCTTTTTCCACCTCGAACTAGGTTAGACCAAACCTCCTCGGCAGACTTCATCATTCGAAGCAGACCTCGACCTCCGGAGGAGGCTTCGACGCAGCGAAGCAGGCTTCGACACTGCGAAGCAGGCTTCGACGAGTGAAGCAGGCATCGCCAAGTTTCGAACAGGAGACAGATTTCGAACGGTAACTTCTCATTTCACTCCTTGTGTATTTATACAGAGAAGTTTATCTTGCCTTGTCTTTTGTATACTGTTTATCTGTCTATTAGCACTACATTGGCATTTCTCTGCTTATCACCAGCTGCTTCTAGGCTAGATACCTTTAGACTTAGGCGATCTGTTCCTTCTGTGCTATTTAGTCTTTAGAGGTGCGTTGGGTATTGGGAGCAGGCTATTGATTCGAAAGAATTTTTTAGGCGCCCATTCACCCCCCTCTGGTCGCTACTTTCGGTCCTACAAGTGGTATGAGAGTGAGGTTAGGGTTTTTCCATACCTTAACCGGTTCTAAACCCCAGTAGTGACCATGACATCTCCTGGCAAGGTCCCGTCCTTGGAAGCCTATGGCTATAACTATTGGAAGACTCGCTTGCGAGCCTATCTCATGAGCCAGGGTTCGGACATTTGGGACATTTGCGTTCACACCAAGTTTGTCATATTGCCAGTCGCTGAGCAGGGTACTGCTGGTATCATTGCTCAGCATCTGAGCAACAGTAAGGCTGTGAACATTCTTTTCTCAGGTTTAGGTCCCACTGAGTTTGAGCGTGTGAGCCATGTCTCCACTGCGAGAGAGATCTGGGCTACCCTCAAGGCACACCATGAGGGAACAGCACAGGTCAAGGCTCGGCTCTATCAGACCTACCGGCGTGAATATGAGAATTTCACACAGAAGCCGGGTGAATCTGTTGAGGCTTTGTTTGGTTGTTTTCAGTCGATCATAAACAAGCTTCGGGACAACAAGGCTGAGGGTTCTTAGTTAGTCTCAGATCATGAGCAGGCGCTCAAGGTTCTCCATAGCTTGGACCCAAAGATCTGGGAGATCAAGGTATCTTCTATCATTGAGAGTACTTCTTATGATACCTTGACCATTTCTGAGTTGTTTAGCAAGCTGAAGGCTACTGAGGTTGATCTCCAGCTGAGATCAAATCTCACTGGTTCTGGATCAAAATCTCTGGCCCTTGCTACACCTTCTATTGATCCCTCTGCTGTGAGCTGTGCTGGGTTCTCTTTGATGTCTATCACTGAGGACCAGCTTGAGTTGTTGGGAGATGATGATTTGTGTCTTTTTAACAACCGGGTGCGTCGTGTCTATGACAAAAGAATGTTTAAGAGACACGACACAAAATCCGGGTGCTTTGAGTGTGGTGATCCAGGACACTTCATCGCCGACTGCCCAAGCGCAATGGACACAAGAAGGGCATTGGTGGTTGCTTCCACGACTCCGGCAAGCTTGACAACTCTTCCTTCAACAAGGGCAAGCCGAAGACCAGATTTTTCAAGAAGGTCCTGAAGGACTACCGGCGAGAGAACAAGAAGCGCGACAAGGCCTTCTTCGCCGAAATGGAGAAGAGCTACTCCAAGCGGTCCACGTCTTGTTCCTCTTCATCGAGCTCAAGCGATGAGGAGATCGCCATCAGGAAGGGGAAGGACAAGGACGATCCGGCGGGTCTCTACTTCATGGCTTTCGGAGACAAGCCGAAGAGCTGCTCTCACCAGCGCTGAAGATCCCACAAGAGCTTCTGTTCAATGGCTCTTGGGGATAAGGAAGAAAAGAGCTCCTCCGACGACTCCGACGATGACGACAACGAAAAGGTATCATCCTATGAGCGCGAAATCGTTGATTTACTTGAGAGCAATCGTTAGGAGTTAAAGTATCGGTAAAAACTGCTTAGGGGGGCCAAGAAGAGGATAGATGAGTTAGAGAGTGAGCTTGCCGTAGCCAACGGTAGAATTGAGAGTCTATCTTCTTCCCCTTGCTTGGGTGATAGCAGTGAGTGCCCGAAGTGTGAGGTGCTTCTGTGTGACTTATCGACTCTGAAGTCCAAGTACACAGAAAGGGTTGATGAGAGGGACGCTTTGGCCACTGAGCTTGAAAGCACTCAGCTGGAGCTGAAAGATGCTCAAGCCACTGTCGTCGCACCCTGTGTTAATTGCCCATCTCATCTAGCTACCTTAGCTGAGCTGAAATCCAAGGGCGATGAGCATTTGGGTGATTTGGAGAGATTGAGAGCTGAGCTTGCGCAGACTAGGCTAGAGCTTGAGACACTGTCAGTTCTACCCACTGTCTGTGAGAACTATTTGTCTCTTAGAATGGAATTGATCAAGCTAAAAGCCAAGAAGTCTCTTCAAGTAGAGAGTGAGTGTGAGACCTGCTTGTCTCAGGTGGAGGTTCTAGCTTCCTTGAGAGAGGAGCTAGCAGATTCTCAGAATGAGAACTTTTACCTCCGTTCTATCCTGAGTTGGATCAGTGCCAAAGAGCCACAGCTCGGCATGATGATCCAGCAGTTCAAGAGGCAGGATGGGTTTGGGGTAGGTTACACCTACACCAAGGCTGACTTTGAGAGTGCCATTAGCCGGGCAGTGGAGTGGAGTAAAATGACTCCTGAGCAGAGATATCCTAAGACTCACTCCACTGAGTCTTCCCAGGCTTGTCAGCCCAAGGATGGAGTGATCCATGAACCACCTAAAGCTCCACCCAAGAAACCTATCTGGGTCCCAAAGCCCAAATACCTCCACACTTCTCTTGACTCTCTTCCTGGACCGTCTCAACCCAAAAAGATTACACCGAACACCACTAAGACCAAGAATCCCAAGCCTCAACCACATCCCAAGAAGCCCACCTATCATTGTGAGTATTGTCCGAGAAACGTGCATCTTGCGGAGTTTTGCTTCAGGAGGAAGTGGGTTGAGAGAGCAGAGAGAGCTCGTGGTGGTCAGGAGCAGTTCTACCAGCAGGGTGGTAGACTGCGAGTTCCTCGACGCGAGGAGAGGCTGGAGGCCAGGCCGCGTCGTGTAGGTGGTGGTAGAGGAGACAACTTTCATGGCCGTGCTCCAGATGGTAGTGTCCGTTCCGGCAGAGTTCCAGGCCGTGTTGACTATGGTCCTGGACCTCGTGGCCGCAGGATTAGGCAGAACCGGGGACCGCGCTTTGAGCCGCGTTTTGGTCCAAACTTTCATGATGGTTTTCGCTTTCCATCTTTTGAGCAGATGGCTCGACACTGGTTTAGCTCTTTTGCTAAACCTGGTGCAGGACCATTTGCTCCCACTTACAGCCACTCATTGCGCAGGATCGGGGACTAGAGGACATTTGGATTATGGACTCAGGATGCTCTCGCCACATGACGGGACATCGCAGATGGTTCTCCAGTCTCACTCCCCCGAGCTCCAAAGAATACATCACCTTCAGGAACAGTGGTCAAGTGAAAGTAAGTGGCATTGGCTCAATTCGCATTTCAGATCATTTCTCTTTGAAGAATGTTGCTTTGGTTAAAAATTTGAACTTCAATTTGATTTCTGTTTCGCAACTTCTTGAGGATGGTTTGGAAGTGCGTTTTAAGAAGGGCAATTCCTCTATGTTTGATTCTAGAGGGTCTTTGATTTGCCAGATTTTACCATTTGGTAAAGTTTTTCGAATTGACTTCTCTAGTTCTTTTGGCCCTTCTCGCTGTTTGATTGCTGGATCCTCCTCTGAGCTCTGGAAGTGGCATAGGAGGTTAGGTCATTTGAGCTTTGATCTGCTAGTCAGGTTGAGCTCTATGGACATCATCCGAGGATTGCCCAAGCTTAAGATGGAGAAGGATCTAGTTTGTCATCCCTGTCATCATGGGAAAATGGTTGCTGCTTCTCACTCACCTGTGACTCAGGTGATGACTTCGTATCTAGGCGAGCTCTTACATTTGGACACTGTTGGTCCAGCTCGGGTACGCTCAGTCGGTGGGAAGTGGTACGCGCTTGTCATTGTTGATGACTTCTCTCGATTCTCGTGGGTTTTCTTTTTGGAGTCTAAGGATGAAACTTTTCAGTTTGTTCATGACCTGATTTTGAAGCTGAAGAATGAGAACAATGGTCGGATGTGAGCAATTCGCTCTGACAATGGCTCTGAGTTCAAGAACTCTCAGTTCGTCAGCTTCTGTAGTGATCAAGGTCTTGACCATCAGTTTTCTTCTCCTTACACTCCCCCACAGAACGGCGTTGTGGAACGAAAGAACCGCACGCTAGTAGAGATGGCTAGGGCGATGCTCAATGAGCATAGGACTCCTAGGCGTTTTTGGGCTGAAGCCATGAACACGGCTTGCTATCTGGCCAACCGCATCTTTCTTAGAGCTTACCTTGGTAAGACATCATATGAACTGCGGTTTGGCAGACAGCCCAAGGTGACCCACTTGCGAGCGTTTGGCTACAAGTGCTTTGTGCTCAAGAAGGGAGGGCATTTGGACAAGTTTGAGTCTCGTTGCTGGGATGGTTTTTTTCTTGGATATGCATTGCATTCTCGAGGTTTCCGTGTTTGGAAACTCGAAACCCAGCAGCTTGTCGAGACTTGCGAAGTTTCATTTGATGAGTCCTTGCCTTCTTTGACTCGTTCTTTTGAGCCTTCTGGTGATGATGAGCTCGGAGAGTCCATCTTCGAGGAGGACGAGGATACTCCAGCTGCTGATGAGGGTGGGCCTTCTGCACCCCCTGCAGAGCCCACACCTTCTGAGACTTCGACTGAAGATGAGGATGGGCCTCTGATCACTTCTTCCACTACGATCGAGCCCCCTCAGTCGAGTCCAGAGGTGCTAGCTGCTGATTCCGGTGAGGTGACTTCAGATCACCAGGGAACCCGAGCAGTTCAGCGTGACCATCCCTCAGAGCTCATCATAGGTGATTTGACTGAGAGAACTTTGCGTTCATCTAATGCCTCTCTTGCTGTGTTTGCTGAATATGCGTTTGTTGCATCTTTTGAGCCCAGAGATGTTTCTCATGCTCTTTCTGATTCTAATTGGATTAATGCTATGCAAGAAGAGCTTGAGAACTTTGTCCACAATCGGGTTTGGACACTAGTTGAGTCGCCACCAAGATGCAACCCCATAGGCACCAAGTGGGTATTCAAGAACAAACAAGGTGAAGATGGGGTTGTGGTGCGCAACAAAGCTCGACTAGTTGCCCAGGGTTATTGCCAGAAGGAAGGTATTGATTTTGAAGAAACCTTCGCCCCTGTTGCCCGTCTTGAGTCCATTCGCATTATCTTAGCTTCTGCAGCTTCGAAGGGTTTTAAGCTTTTTCAAATGGACGTTAAGAGTGCTTTTCTGAACGGGTTCATAGAGGAGGAAGTTTATGTTAGGCAGCCCCCTGGTTTTGAAAACCCTAAGTTTCCTCGACATGTTTTTAAGCTGCAAAAGGCTTTATACGGGTTGAAGCAAGCCCCCAGGGCTTGGTATGACCGGTTGAAGCAATTTTTGTTGGGGAAGTGCTTTGTGATGGGTTCAGTGGATAAAACTCTCTTTCTGCTCAGAGTTGCTTCAGACTTCTTAGTCGCTCAGATTTACGTGGACGATATTATTTTTGGCCGTACTACTAATGATCTTGTGTCCAAGTTTTCTAAGCAGATGCAAAGTGAGTTTGAGATGAGCCTCATGGGTGAGCTTAAGTACTTCTTAGGACTCCAGATTAAGCAGACCAAGGACGGCACCTTCATCCACGAAGGTAAGTACACTCGCGATATGCTTAAGAAATTTGACTTTGGTGGGGAGTTGAAGCCGCAGATGACCCCGATGGGCACATCTGGGGGTCTGGACAAGGACGATAGCGGCGTCAAGGTCGACGAGAGAGAGTTTCGAGGGATGATTGGCTCGCTGCTGTACTTGACGGCGACAAGACCGGACATACAGTTCGTCGTGGGACTTTGCACACGTTTTCAGTCTTCACCACGCGCGTCTCATCGGCAGGCTGTCAAGCGCATCTTCAGGTATCTCACTTATGCGCCCGATCTTGGTCTTTACTATTCAGCATCATCATCTCTTGATTTATCTGGCTTTTCGGATGCCGACTTTGGTGGGTGCCAGTTGGATCGCAAGTCGACTTCCGGTACTTGCCAGTTTCATGGTTCTTCTCTTGTCTCTTGGTCTTCTCGAAAGCAATCTGGAGTTGCTCTTTCGACCATAGAGGCTGAGTACGTAGCTGCTGCTAGCTGCTGCTCACAGTTGGTTTGGATGATTTCCACTCTGCGAGATTTTGGGTTGTTCTTTCCTACAGAGTTCCCTTGTTTTGCGACAGCACCAGTGCAATTAGTGTAGGGAAAAACCCTTGTCTCCATTCAAAAACCAAACATATTGATGTGCGCTTTCACTTTCTGCGGGATCAATATGAGAAAGGTGTCATTGACCTGGTTCATGTTGATACCCATCATCAGTTGGCTGACATTTTCACCAAACCCCTAGATCAGTTTACCTTTGAGCGTTTAAGAGGGGATTTGTGTGTTGTGTATCCTTTCTAGGATATTCTGCGTCAGTTTTCTTTCTTCTTTACTCTTTTCTTGAGTCTTTTTGTGTGTTCATATCTTGCATATTCATATATCACACTTTTGAGCTTGCTTTTGTTATATGATTGCACTGCTTTACTTATTCTAGGTGGTACATGCTTTCGATTACTCGTCAATGATCATGTTTGCCTCAGTTCACTTGATATGTCGGATATCTGTCATATGCATGGCTTTTATGCTTTAATACTTGAAAAATGATCACCATTGCTTCTGGTAACTAGCATGCGTAGGCTGAATGTTTTTGCTATCTGTTACATGCCTTGTAGCTAGTTCCTGATTTAGATGCAAATATGCAACTTGAACATCTTTCTGCTTTAAAACATGGAAATGTGCTATAAAAAATGATGAAAAATCAAGAAAAATGAAAATTCCATGATTCTTTATGCATTACTTGCAAAGAACCAGGTGGGTTTGCTTTGTCGCATTGCATTGTTCTGGACTGCGTACCATAGCACTTTGGTATGAACTAGGACAATGTAGTGTATGTCAAGACCAATGTCTTAAGCTTCTGATGGTCCAGATCTGGCCTAGGCTTGACTTGGTCGGTCAGCATAAGGTTTGACATGCAAATAACCCCAGACATAAATGAACAAGAGAAAAGAAAAAGCCTGAAAATTGAAATGATAACAAGTTTGCTGAAGCACTTTGTTTTGAACAATGCTTATCTTGGTAGATATCAGTTAGCTTCTACATCTCATGTTTTACCTTGCTTGTCAACTGGAAGATGTGGTGATGCTTTTACTTTGCAAAAACTGAAAAATGCGTGCTAATGACTTTCTTTAGATATCATCTGTTGCACTGATCATGCCATGTGTCTTAGACAGTATGTCTTTTGATATACTTGTTAGATGTTGTAATTGCAGTCAATCATATCTGAGAAGCATGCTTTCTACACTCCACCTGCACCCCAGTTGCATTCATTGCATATTTTGAGGGGGAGTTGCATTTCAGGGGGAGTCTGTGTCTCTTTTGAGTGCTTGATGAGTTCACTTGTCAACAAGGGGGAGAAAATTTGGGATCAGAGTTTAAGGGGGAGTTTTTGTCTCGCTTGTTCTTACTCTGTTGATATCCTTGTTGTTCTGTAATCGCACTCATTTTGAGATTTTAGGTTTTGGTTAACCATAATGACAACTTCTTGCTTTTGTTCGGCTTTTTGGTCATTAGGGTTAAACTTTTTACCTTATTTTTCTTCTTCTTTGTTTTTCTTGTACTTTGTTTTCGTGTTTCCACATTTGCTCGCAGGTGCTGAAGAGCTGAAAAAGAAGAATGTTGACAATATCAAGGGGGAGATTGAGGAGCCATGCTGAATAGCGTGGGCCTCATGGCTCAAGAAGTGATGAGTCATTGTCAACGATAGTCAAAGAGGACTGTAGAAGAAAAAGAGATCTGCTGTTTCATGGGCCGCGTGTGACTCAGGTACACGGGCAGCAAGCGACTGTCGGACAGAGGAGGCTGCGAAGTCGGGCTGGCCCAATCCGGGTACATGGGCTAGAAGCAGTAGAAGACCCACTGGGCTGTTGACCAGGGTTGACTCAAGTACACGGGCGATGAGTGATTGCCGGGCTAAGAGAGCTGCGGAATCGGCCCGGCCCAATCCGGGTACCTCGTGCAAAGTTGGTGGAGGCTTTGTCAATTTCGGCGCAAAACTGACAACCGTTGATCTTGTATCGGACTGTCCAGAAGAGAAGCCGTAGTCGCTATGAAAGCCTAGCTTCCGGATAAGTCATCTGTATCTCTAGGCCCACAGTCAGACAGTCGTGTCTGTAAAAATTCCTAAGGGCAGTTGAGTCTTTTCCTTTATTTTAGCGTCTGTAAAACCCTAAGGGGCCGGTGGAATATTCTAGGCCATTGGGCAGCCTATAAATAGGGCCCCAATCCCTAGGGCTGGACTACCCTTTTGGCTGAAATCAATACTACTCCTTTGGGTCATTTTGTCTCTTGCACCTTCTCTCTCCTTTCCTGTTCATGCGTGCGCCGCCAGAGTTTTATTGTTGCTCGTTGTGCAAGTTCATCACGTCTTTGCTCTGGTTTTTGATGAGTTTATTCCTTCTGATTGTGTGTGCAACGGTTCATTTATAGCTCTGCAATTTTCCTTGTGCGTGCGATTGATTTATTCCTGGCAGAAGCTTCGGTTGCTTCATTCTGTTCTTCACGCAAGTAGTACTAGTTCTTGCTGTTGCAAGTAGTACTACTACACTGTAGCAACAGTACACTAGTACCAGCTTTTGCTTTTACTGCACAACTTTTTGATCGAGTTGACAGGACTATAGTCCCTTTTCTGGCTGTTCTCTGGCGAAGCCCCTTCTCTGTTCGAAGCTCCTCAGCTCCGTGAGGAAGGCTTCGATCTAAAATCTTCGAAGGCTTCGCTTGTACTTCGGCTTCAAGTTTGTGCTGTGTTTCTAGCTTCACAGTACGCTTTGCACCCTGTCAGCTTCACATACTTCGATAGTCTTTGCGAAGGTGTTCTCAGTCTCGAGCTGTTCGAAGTCAATACTTCGTCAGGCTTCAGAGTTAGCTTCAAAGCTACTCTCACTGATAGACTTCACAGCTGTCTGTTTCGAAGGCCTTGATGTGTTTTGTTCGAAGGTAGAGTGTAGGCTTCGTTTTGGTTTCTCTGTTGCGTGTCAGCCTTCGCTTCTCTTTTCGAAGGTTGTTTGTCTGTGCGTTGTGTTCGAAGCATTCTGTTCGAAGGATAGGCTTCGAAGCACTCGGTTCGAAGCTAGCTTCGATACTTCCGTACTTAGCTTCGAAGCATCTTCGGTCTTTTTCCACCTCGAACTAGGTTAGACCAAACCTCCTCGGCAGACTTCGTCATTCGAAGCAGACCTTGACCTCCGGAGCAGGCTTCGACGCAGCGAAGCAGGCTTTGACACTGTGAAGCAGGCTTCGATGAGTGAAGCAGGCTTCGACGAGCGAAGCAGGCTTCGCCAAGTTTCGAACAGGAGACAGATTTCGAACGGTAACTTCTCATTTCGCTCCTTGTGTATTTATACAGAGAAGTTTATCTTGCCTTGTCTTTTGTATACTATTTATCTGTCTATTAGCACTACATTGGCATTTCTCTGCTTATCACCAGCTGCTTCTAGGCTAGATACCTTTAGACATAGGCGATCTATTCCTTCGGTGCTATTTAGTCTTTAGAGGTGCGTTGGGTATTGGGAGCACGCCATTGATTCGAAAGAATTTTTTAGGTGCCCATTCACCCCCTCTGGTCGCTACTTTCGGTCCTACATCGGAGGGGTCCGACAGTACACGATGATTGGCTGTACCGAAGGGTTCGGTCCTTTGGGCGGTACACTGGAGTGTGTGCCGAAGGTTTCTTACCCGGAGAGGTCTCCGGGTACTGGATACACTTGTCTGTTTGTCTGTGGTGCGCAGAGGACTTTAGAGGCGACGAACGGTTTTTAGCAAGTGAACTTGGGTCAAGTGGGAGGCTTGATGCTAGGGGAGCAGGGAGCTCCGTCACGAAGGCTGCGAAGGGGTTGAGGTCAGACCTCAGGTCGAGGTGCACCAGGAGAAGGCAGTAAGTGCGGAGTGTGACTCCGGGTGAAGGTACCCCGAGACGAAGTCCTCAGCAGAGGCAAGGTATTCGAGATGTGCTCCGGAGGGAGACACTCGAAGGTATACCCGACGAAGGTCTCAGAAGTCGAGGTGCATCGAAGGCATGGTCGAGGTGAGGCTCGTCGAGGAGTGTGCTCGGGGAGAGACACTGCGATGAAGTGCTCATGGAATGCTTCATGCGGAGGCCTTGGACGAAGCAGGGACTTCGAAGGGTGGTACTCCGAAGGTGGGGCTTCGGAGTGAAGCAGGCTTCGGAGCAAGGCTGGCTCCAGAGTAAGGATGACTTGAGGTACTTCGGCCATGCATGGCTTTGGTACACGGACTGATGGAGTTCAAGATGGGAGAAGCTGCGAAGCCGTGGTGGTCCACTCCGAAGGTGTTGGTGCGAAGGCCCAAGGGCTTTGACGACTTCGGCTCAAAACCGTCACTGTATCGAAGGCTGACTTCGGTGAAGCGAAGGCCGTCAGGCTCAAGACTTCTCACCGAAGCTACCGCACCCCTCGCGTGCGAAAGGGGGCTTCAGAAGGGTCCAAGACTGTAAAGAGTGACAGTGGCTGCTCTGCAAAAAGCTGACGATGTCCCCTCTGCAAAGCTGACAAAAGAAGCCTCCAAATAAAGTAGACTACCTTTTGTACCCCTCTGTTGTCATGAGACAAAACCAATGTAAACCTTAGGGGTAAAGTAGTCAATTCACATGGGTGAATAGTGCCTATAAATAGTGGAGGCTGGCTAGGTCAAATTTAACACTTTGAGCATTCATTGTAGAACTCCTGTGCTAGCCACCATACTCTGTATTCATCCTGTGAGTTCAATTTTTGTGTTCCATGTTCAAGCATCGAAGTCTTGTTTCTGTGTTCATTTTCTGCTTGAACTTCTTTGCATACCTCACTGTTTGCTTCGATCTCTTGTGTGTCACTTCGATTGACTAGAGGTAGTGCATCAAAGCCCTTAGCGAAGTCTGATTTGAGTGCATTTTTGACCTTCGAAGTACGAAGCCCAGCACCAGTTGCTGTCGCTAAGTATTTGGTCTAAGTCCTCAAAGGGAAGTCCGCTCTTGCGAAGGGGGAGGTGCGAAGCTTGCACGAAGGCACCCTGTGTGCGAAGGCTGCACTGACTTAGCAGAAGCTAAATTTTTGAGGTTGTGGGTGGCGCGAAGTCCTCTTGGATTCGAACTTTTGCTCTTTGCGAAGCCTGTGTTCGGAGCCGTCAAATACCTCCGAACCTGAACTTCGAAGGGTGTGTTCGAAGCCTGTTCCGCAGAAGACAGATTTAAAACAGAAGGCTATTTTAGTCTGAAATTTTAAAAGCTCCCATTCACCTCCCCTCTAGTCGCCGTTTCCGGTCCAACATTAAGTATCTGAAGTAACGTTATGTCAAGACGTACCTCAGGTGATGTAAGAGATAGTGGTGGTGGTGGGGGAGGTAGTGGTTGAACAAGGACATGTCAAATCCACCATGCTGCAGGGCTAGTTGCTACACAAGTTGTAATGTAATCAGTTAGTTCTAAACCTATTTCTGAATACTTTTTAACGGCAACACTGTAAACTAAACTTACTTGGATCATCGCCTGCTATTGTGCTAAGCAGGCGGTATAGTACTCTTGTTGTTTCCTGCTGTGCTCGTCACGCCGCCTCATTTCCTCCCTCATCCGAACCATCTCCGGGTTTTCTTCTGAGCGACGATGGCTGGAGCCAACTCCGACGGAGCTCTGCGATGACTGAGCTGACTTCTGAGCTCTCACCGTTCTTGAGTCAATAACTCCATTGAACATGGAGTACCTGCAACATTGAATGAGTTAGATACCATCACAATACCATACACAAAACATTAATAAAAACACTATCTCACCGTCCATGGCTTTTTCCACCTCCGCTGGAGTACACGGCCATTTAGTCGACAAGTTCTCTCTGCCAATCATAGTCCTCTCCATGGAGTTGAACCATGTGTTCACCATATTGCGCCTGCAAAAAACATGTCCGATTAGACGGAGAAAAATGAAATTAAGCAAACTCATAACATTGATAACATCTCACCAAATGGTCCGTGGCTGTCTGGCTACACAAGACATCTGGCTGTGTAGGATCGCTTCCTTTGTGACCAGAGGTATACACCTCTATGTCACTTGGCACGTTGCCAGATTTAGCTTCCTGTACAATAGAAATGAGTTAGTCGCATTACAATGTATATATAGATAGAGAGTGACAGAAGGAGGTCTTACCATGTGTTTAGTGTGGCGAATATGTCCATCGGCACCATATCTGTGCTTTGGATCCGTCCCGCGGCATTGTCTTTTCTGCTCGGAAGTCTTCTTGAATGCAGCTGAAGACCAAATCTTGCAGAATTCGAAATATGCATCCTCGCGGTTTGCAAACTACGGAATCCTCACCTGAAAAGAGATGCTATTTGTATTATATGACAACAAATCTCAACAATCGAAGATTTAAAATGTTACCCACACTCTCCAAGTGTTCTTCCTCCTACAAAATAGTATTGAAATACTTATTAATAATTTATAACTGGCATAAAAAGCAATGTGAAAGTTACCTCATCATCCAGTTGAAATGCAATAGCCCGACCAATTAATGTCGGATCTATGCATCTCAGGAGCCACTCTTGACGATGTCTGTTTGAAGAAGAGGAACTACCCTGGAATAGGGTGTCCTCCTGACTCTTCGGTGTACTCGCCGGAGTACTCGCCGATGTACTCCCCAAGCAGAAGAGCTTCCTCGTGACACTCTTCAGCTTTTTCGACATCCTGTTCAAAACAAGTACAAACGAGCATTTATTAGTAAAGAAGGTTTGAACATATGAAAAACATGTAATATGAAGTATATTGCATATGCATGTATGAAAACAATTACTTGTCAATTATCATCAAAATCAGGATCAATTTGTCCTTTTCTCCCCAAAGCACGCCATGTTACTTTTTTCTTCTTATGTTGGTGTTTCCTTTTCTCGAGAACTACCACATCATTAGAATCGCCGAGAAAAGATTCTGTCAACAATTCTGACTCTACATTAAACGAAGTCGTCAATTCATCATCTTCGTAAACCTCATTGACCTCTTCAACCTCCAATTGATAAGCGCCATCACTAGGGGTGTGTAGACGTTCCCGAGGATTCACTTTTTAGACTACCCACCAAGCACTTAGTTTTTTCACATGGGTACGACATATAATACACCTGCTCGACTTGGTGAGCAAGGACAAAATTATCGCAACCAGATAATCGTTCCGCGTGTTTGACTTCAACCATCCCAAATTGGTTTTCACGAGTATCATGTTTAGGGTCAAACCAATCACAATCGAAGAAGACTACTTTAATCTCCTTATTCCCGGCAAAATTGTACTCGATTATATTTTTGATGATTCCATAATACATAGTTTCGTGTCCTTGTCCATCAACGACCCTTGTAACAACTCCAGTATTAGTTGTTGCCGCTAGAGGTCGATATGCTTCAAAGATAATTAACCTAGTAGAGTAAAATAATACGTGTCACAAAAGGTAAGGATTTACATGTTCTCTGAACCAAGTGAGGAAACTAGGCCCGCCATTTACTCCTTCTCGACGCAATTTATCTAATTGCTTCTCCGTTGGTTGACGACCAAACGTCAAGTATTTCGAATCAAACATACTGTCATTGTAACGAATAGGTAAATAAACGGGTATAAAATTTGGAGGTAAAATATAAAACTAAAAAGAATTTACTTACGCGAAATATTGTTCCATCTCTTCCATATTTGAGTACATGTAGAGCAAGGCATATGTTCGTTCTTCCTGAGTTACATAATATGTCGTGGAGACACCAACAGTTATGCCCTTCCACCCAAAAATTTGGAGATCACATAAGGATGGTCTTCATCCATATGGTACCGTGTAGCAGGTGTGTTGACATTGTGATGCTCAGTGATGTATACACTAGTGAAGTATGCTATCTCTTTCAATTTAAATTCTTCTGCGATGCAACCTTCAACTCTGGCCTTATTACCAACCATCGCTCTAAGCTTCTTTAGGGACCTTTCAATATGATACATCCACCTATATTGCACAGGGCCACCTACCTTAGCTTCATATGGCAGATGAACCAGTTAATGTTGCATTGGATTGAAGAACCCTGGAAGGAATATTTTTTCCAATTTACATAAAAGCACCAAGATCTATTTCTCTAGCATCTCCATCATATCTTTCTTAATTTCTTTCGCACAAAGTTGTCTATAAAAATGGCTCAACTCAGTTAACGCCCTCCACACATCATCATTCAGGTACCCGCGAAACATTACAGGAAGGAGTCTTTCCATTATTATGTGGTAATCATGACTTTTCAATCCATTTAATTTCACTGTCTTCAAATTCACAGCTCTTCTAAATCCCGCGGCGTAACCATCTGGAAATTTTAAATTTTTCAACCACCTCATTACTTGTTTTTTTCTTTAGGTTTTAAACAAAATGGGGCACGTGGCTTGCCACCACTATTCGTCAACTCAAGGGTTGGTCGATTACAAATCTCAGCTAAATCTCTTCTCGCCTTTACATTATCTTTTGTCCTGTCAGTAAAATCCATACATGTACTTATAATGCTTTCACCAACATTACGTTCCTGATGCATAACATCAATGTTGTGCATCAGAATTAGTGATTTGACATACGGCAGTTCCCATAAGCAACATATGTGGGTCAATTATGTTCGGTTCCAAATCTTACAAAACGATCCTCATTTTCATTAAGGACCAACTCATTCAGCATATCAGCGATTTCTCTACCATTTAAATGCCTTGGTGGTCCCTTTACAACAATATTGTCCTTCTTGAAATTGTTCCTCTGTAACCTAAATGGGTGATTCAAGGGCAAAAAGCATCTATGGCAATCAAAGTAACAAATCTTTCCCTCGAAGTTTAGATGGAAACAATCTGTGTCCTTCACACATATCGGGCATGTCAACCTTCCATGATATCTCCAACCAGAAAAAATACCGTATGCTAGAAAATCGTGGACCGACTACAGATATGCAACTCGAAGATTGAATTTTTTCTTCTGGTCATAGTCATATGCTTCAACTCCTTTCCGCAATTGTTTGAACTCTTCAATTAAGGGCTTCAGCATCACGTTTAGTCGTGTTCCAGGATGCTCTGGACTGGGTATAATGAGACACAGGAACATAAATTCATATTTCATACAAAACGAAGGTGGAAGGTTGTATGGAATAGCAAACACAGGCCAACAAGAGTACGACGATGCGGTTACATTGAAAGGCGTGAATCCATCTGTTGCCAACCCGATGCGAACATTCCTTGCATCACTAGCAAAGTCTTCATCAAAATCATCTAGAGCCTTCCAAGCCTCACCATCAGATGGGTGCACCATTACTTGATTATTCTCACGTACACCTTCTTTATGCCATCGCATATGTCTAGCGATTTTCTTTGAGAGAAACAATCATTTCACCCGAGGTGTAAGAGGCATGTAACGAAGTTGCTTATGAGCAACCTCTGTCATCACCCTCTCTCTGTCTTCATATACGACCTCTACGAATCTCGGTTTACCACATTTTAAGCATTTCACCTCATTACTATGTTCTTTCCATAACATCATACAATTATCTCGGCACACATCAATCTTCTCATAATCCATACCAAGAGCAGAAAGCATTTTCTTTGACTGGTACGTCTTTTGACACC
Source organism: Zizania palustris (assembly GCA_019279435.1). Lineage (NCBI taxonomy): Eukaryota > Viridiplantae > Streptophyta > Magnoliopsida > Poales > Poaceae > Zizania > Zizania palustris. Next base: position 111,016,313 of record JAAALK010000079.1, on the reverse strand, counting down.
TTATGGTTCTTAGGAAGGATATCACTGATCAGATTCAAGAGCTCGTTATAACAATTGTTTGAAAATGCAAACTTTGACTTAATGGCCATAAGACGGGTCACGAAAGCGAGAACGCTTACGGTGGTGTGCTCATGCAATGGCTCTTTTGAAGCTCGAAGGATGTAGAAAAACTTTTGAACCTCCGGTGTTGGAGGATCCTCAGGGTTTGATTCAAACTCCGGTCGTATAGCATCAAGCATCTCATCCATCCTATCATCAGCAACGCTATCATCTTCTTATTCCACTACTAATACCATTTTTTCATGGCCTGTCTCGCCGTGAAAAGTCCAAACTTCATAACCTGGCACGAAACCATATTTGCAAATATGTAATGACAACGTCCTCTTGTCTTGCCAACGAGAATTTCTACCCTTCATGCATGGGCACCTCGCGCCAGTGTTTGTTGTCAAAGCGAATGCACGATCAACAAATTTCTCAGCGTTGATTACCCACTCCCTCGTGTGAGCTCCACTTTTCATCTAGCCACTATACATCCACCGTCAGTTGTCCTCAGCCATTCTATAGGCAAAACATTCATTCAATCAAGAATGTATCATAAGTACAACGGGCCTATGTCTATAGGAAAAGATAGGTCATAAACCCACCCAAGAGTGACCGACAAAACGTGGTATTTATGACGAGCCATGAGTCCGAACAAAATTTCAGCAGCATAACCCCGCTGTTCTCCAATTGCACGCCTGATAGTGGTTGAGGAGCCATGCTGAATAGCGTGGGCCTCATGGCTCCAGATGTGATGAGTCATTGTCAACGGTAGTCAAAGAGGACTGAAAAGAGAGAGAAGACCTGCTGCGTCTGGGCCGCGTGTGACTCAGGTACACGGGCAGCGAGCGACTGTCGGGCAGAGGGGCCGCGAAGTCGGGCTAGCCCAATCCGGGTACATGGGCTAGGAGCAGCAGAGGATCCACTGGACTGTTGACCGGGATTGACTCAGGTACACGGGCGGCGAGTGATTGCCGGGCTGAGGGAGCCGCGGAATCAGGCCGGCCCAATCCGGGTACCCGGTGCGAAGACGGTGGACGCTTTGTCAGTTTCGGCGCAAAACTGACGACCGTTGATTTCGGATCTGACTGTCCTGAGGCGAAGCCGTAGCTGCTACGAAAGCTCCGCATCAGGACAAGTTACCTTTATTTAGGATTTTACTATTTTGCCTTTAGGCCCACAGTCTGTCAGTCGAGTCTGTAAAAATATCCTAAGGGCAGTTTGGTCTTTTCCATTTATTTTAGTGTCTGTAAAAAACCCTAGGGGTATTTCTGCATTTTACCCATTTATTGGGCTGCCTATAAATAGGCCCCAATCCCTAGGGTTAGGGTTAACTCACTTTAATGAAAAATATTCAGAGTTCACTTTTTGAGAAAGCGCTTCCTCTTCCTTCGGCTGGTTCTACGTTTCTCGTTTTTGCGCCGCCGCCGGCACCAGTTTGGTCACGAAATTTTCTTCATCGATGAGTTGATTTTGTTTCCTAGTGTAGTCCGGTTTGGAGTTGTTCATCAACTAAGATTACTTCAGGAGATTATCTTCTAGCCGCACACATACTAGCAATTCCTGTATTGTTTCTCTTCATCGATTTGCGTGCCTAATTTTCTTTCTTTGATATGTGATTCATTTCTGGTAGCACAACGTCAAGATAACTTTCTTTAGGAAAAATGACTGATTGTTGTAGGCTTCTCGTGGAACGTGCTTGCAGTAAATGAATTCCTTGCAATTTTAACTTTGTTTTTCTCTGTTGGCTGTTTGGTTTTTGCCTCTGGTTCTTTCCCTGTGTAGCTGCAGTAGCCTACAGCTCAGAGCCTAGTTGCTTGCGCATAGACTGCAGCCTATCTGTGCATATGCACAGCATAAGGCAGTGCTAGCTGCTGTGTGCACGGCAGCATTTTTCGCACAGGGATTTTTGCATGGCGCGGTACTCCGTGCATTGCTTCCAGGCTGCTAGCAGCTAGCTAACGCCTAGCCTTGCTAGCCTCTGCGCACGCCTCATAGTCCTGCGTGCTTGCGTTTGACAAGCCGCACAAGCAACGGCAGCCAAGAACAGCATGGCACGGTGTGTCTGTCAGGTGTACTGCAAGTGAACTCGATTGAAGCAGGAGTTCAGGTGTTCGGCTGAATATCTGAACAGGAGACAACAAACACACAGTAAGTCTCTTTGTCTTGTATTTTCATGCATTAATAGATATTATCTCTGAAGATTTTGTGATCCTTTTTATTTGTTACTGGTATTTTATTTTAGATTGGATCATGAATATTCACTGATATATTTGTGAGCACTTTTTTTACTGCATTTATTTTTGTCTAGATTAAATGCGTTAAAAGGTGTGTTTGTTTTACTAGATGAACTTCCTATAAACTGTGAATATTTTGCATGTGCTTGATGGATCATCTGTGATTTGGTGAAACCTTTGTGAAGATGTCATTCGGTCTGTGATGATATTTTAATCTGCCTTTAAGCACTTTGATGGTGTCTTTTCGATTAGGACACCGGTCGTTTTTAGGCTAGATTATTTTAAGAACCTGTGAACTGTTTTGTTTCCGCTGGTTGTTTGTTGAGGTGCGTTGGGTGTTGGGAGAAGGCCATTAATTCGCAAGAATTTTTAAGGCGCCCATTCACCCCCCCTCTGGTCGCTACTTTCGGTCCTACAAGTGGTATCAGAGCCTGGTTAGGGTTTTTCCATACCTTAACCGGTTCTAAACCCCAGTAGTGATCATGACTTCTCCTGGCAAGGTCCCGTCCTTGGAAGCTTATGGCTATAATTATTGGAAGACTCGCATGCGAGCCTATCTCATGAGCCAAAGCTCGGACATCTGGGACATTTGCGTTCACGCTACGTTTGTCATATTGCCAGTTGCTGAGCGTGATTCTCCTGGTATCATCGCCCAGCATGTGAACAATAGCAAAGCAGTGAACATCTTGTTTTCTGGTTTGGGTCCCACTGAGTTTGAGCGTGTGAGCCATCTCTCCACTGCGAGAGAGATCTGGGCTACCCTCCAGGCACACCATGAGGGGACAGCTCAGGTCAAGGCTCGGCTCTATCAGACCTACCGGCGTGAGTACGAGAACTTCACACAAAAGCCGGGTGAATCTGTTGAAGCATTGTTTGGTCGTTTTCAGTCGATCATAAACAAGCTTCGGGACAACAAGGCTGAGGGTGTTCAGTTGGTCTCAGATCATGAACAGGCGCTCAAGGTTCTTCATACCTTGGACCCAAAGATCTGGGAGATCAAGGTATCCTCTATCATTGAGAGCACTTCTTATGATACCTTGACCATTTCTGATTTGTTTAGCAAACTGAAGGCCACCGAGGTTGATACCCAGTTGAGATCAAATCTCACTGGCTCTGGATCAAAGTCTCTGGCCCTTGCTACACCTTCTGTTGATCCCTCTTCTGTGAGTTGTGTTGGGTTCTCTTTGATGTCTATCACTGAGGATCAGCTTGAGTCGTTGGGAGATGATGATTTGTGTCTTTTTAACAACCGGGTGCGTCGTGTCTATGATAAGAGGATGTTCAAAAGACACGGCACAAAGACCGGATGCTTTGAGTGTGGTGATCCAGGACACTTCATCGCCGACTGCCCCAAGCGCAATGGCCACAAGAAGGGCACCGGTGGTGGCTTCCACGACTCCGGCAAGCACGACAGCTCCTCCTTCAATAAGGGCAAGCCAAAGACCAGATTCTTCAGAAAGGCCCTGAAGGACTACCGGCGAGAGAACAAGAAGCGCGACAAGGCCTTCTTCGCTGAGATAGAGAAGAGCTACTCCAAGCGGTCCACATCTTCTTCCTCTTCATCGAGCTCAAGCGATGAGGAGATCATCATCAGGAAGGGGAAGGACAAGGACGATCCAGCAGGCCTTTGCTTCATGGCCTTCGGGGACAGACCGAAGAGCCGCTCACACCAGCGCCGAAGATCCCGCAAGAGTTTCTGCTCAATGGCTCTTGGGGATAAGGAAGAAAAGGGCTCCTCCGATGACTCCGACGACGACGACAATGAAAAGGTATCATCCTATGAACGTGAAATCGTTGATTTACTTGAAAGCAATCGTCAGGAGTTAAAGTATCGGGAAAAAACTGCTTAGAGGGGCTAAGAAGAGGATAGATGAGTTAGAGAGTGAGCTTGCCGTGGCCAACGGCAGAATTGAGAGTCTATCTTCTTCTCCTTGCTTGGGTGATAGCAGTGAGTGCCCAAAGTGTGAGGTGCTTCTGTGTGACCTGTCGACTCTGAAGTCCAGGTACACAGAAAGGGTTGATGAGAGGGACGCTTTGGCCACTGAGCTTGAAAGCGCTCAGCTGGAGCTGAAAGATGCTCAAGCCACCGTCGTCCTACCCTGTGCTGATTGCCCATCACATCTTGCTAGTTTAGCTGAGCTGAAAGCTAAGGGCGATGAGTGTCTGGGTGATTTGGAGAGAATGAGAGCTGAGCTGGCGCAGACTAGGCTAGAGCTTGAGACATTGTCAATTCCACCAACTGTCTGTGAGAACTGTCTGTCTCTTAGACTTGAGTTGATTAAGCTGAAAGCCGAGAAGTCTGTCCAGGTAGATAGTGAGTGTGAGACCTGCTTATCTCAGGTGGAGGTACTAGCTTCCTTGAGAGAGGAGCTAGCTGATTCTCAGAATGAGAACTTTTACCTCCGTTCTATCCTGAGTTGGATCAGTGCCAGAGAGCCTCAGCTCGGCATGATGATCCAGCAGTTCAAGAGGCAGGATGGGTTTGGGGTAGGTTACACCTATACCAAGGCTGACTTTGAGAGTGCCATTAGCCGGGCAGTGGAGTGGAGTAAAATGACTCCTGAGCAGAGATATCCCAAGACCCATTCCACTGAGTCTTCCCAGGCTTGTCAGCCCAAGGATGGAGTGATCCATGAACCACCCAAAGCTCCACCCAAGAAACCCATCTGGGTTCCAAAGCCCAAACTCCTCCACACTTCTCTTGACTCTCTTCCTGGACCCTCTCAACCCAAGAAGCCGACACCAAACACCACTAAGCCCAAGAACCCCAAGCCTCAACCACATCCCAAGAAGCCCACCTATCATTGTGAGTACTGTCAGAGAGACGGGCATCTTGCGGAGTTTTGCTTCAGGAGGAAGCGGGTTGAGAGAGCAGAGCGTGCTCGTGGTGGTCAGGAGCAGTTCTACCAGCAGGGTGGTAGACTGCGTGTTCCTCGATGCGGGGAGAGGCTGGAGGCCAGGCCGCGTCGTGTAGGTGGTGGTAGAGGAGACGGCTTTCATGCCCGTGCTCCAGATGGTGGTGCTCGTTCCGGTAGAGCTCCAGGCCGTTTTGGCTACGGACCTGGACCTCGTAGCCGAGGCTTTAGGCAGAACCGAGGACCACGCTTTGAGCCGCGTTTTGGTCCAAACTTTTCTGATGATTTCTGCTTTCCGTCTTTTGAGCAGATGGCTCGACACTGGTTTAGCTCTTTTGCTAAACCCGGTGCCGGACCATTTGCTCTCACTTACAACCACTGATTGTGCAGGATCGGGGACTGGAGGACGTTTGGATCATGGACTCAGGATGCTCTCGCCACATGACGGGACATCGAAGATGGTTCTCCAGTCTCACTCCCCGAGCTCCAAAGAGTACATCACCTTCGGGAACAGTGGTCAAGGGAAAGTAAGTGGCATTGGCTCAATTCGCATTTCAGACCATTTTTCTTTGAAGAACGTTGCTTTGGTTGAAAATTTGAACTTTAATTTGATCTCTGTTTCGCAACTTCTTGAGGATGGTTTGGAGGTGCATTTTAAGAAGGGAAATTCTTCTGTGTTTGACTCTAGAGGGTCTTTGATTTGCCAGATCTTACCTTTCGGTAAGGTTTTTCGGATTGACTTCTCTAGTTCTTTTGGCCCTTCTCGCTGTTTGATTGCTGGATCCTCCTCTGAGCTCTGGAAGTGGCATAGGAGGTTAGGCCATTTGAGTTTTGACCTGCTAGTCAGGTTGAGCTCTATGGACCTCATCCGAGGACTGCCCAAGCTTAAGATGGAGAAGGATCTGGTTTGCCATCCCTGTCGTCACGGGAAAATGGTTGCCGCTTCTCACGCACCTGTGACTCAGGTGATGACTTCGTATCCGGGCGAGCTATTACATATGGACACTGTCGGTCCAGCTCGGGTACGCTCAGTCGGTGGGAAGTGGTACGCACTTGTGATTGTTGACGACTTTTCTCGATTCTCGTGGGTTTTCTTCTTAGAGTCTAAGGATGAAACTTTTCATTTTGTTCATGACCTGATTTTGAAGCTGAAGAATGAGAACAATGGTCGGATGCGAGCAATTCGCTCCGACAACGGCTCTGAGTTCAAGAACTCTCAGTTCGTCAGCTTCTGTAGTGATCAGGGACTTGACCATCAGTTTTCTGCTCCTTACACTCCCCCACAGAATGGCGTTGTGGAACGAAAGAACCGCACGCTAGTCGAGATGGCCAGGACGATGCTCGATGAGCACAGGACTCCTAGGCGCTTTTGGGCTGAAGCCATGAACACGGCTTGCTATCTGGCCAACCGCATTTTTCTTAGAGCTTACCTAGGTAAGACCTCATATGAGTTGCGGTTTGGCAGACAGCCCAAGGTGAGCCACTTGCGAGCGTTTGGCTGCAAGTGCTTTGTGCTCAAGAAGGGAGGGCATTTGGACAAGTTTGAGTCTCGTTGCTGGGATGGTGTTTTTCTTGGTTACGCTTTGCATTCTCGAGGCTTCCGTGTTTGGAACCTCGACTCCCAGCAGCTTGTCGAGACTTGTGAGGTTTCGTTTGATGAGTCCTTGCCTTCTTTGAATCCTTCCTTTGAGATTTCTGGTGATGGTGAGCTCGGAGAGTCCATCTTCGAGGAAGATGAGGATACTCCAGCTGCTGATGAGGGTGGGCCTTCTGCACCTCCTGCAGAGCCCACACCTTCTGAGACTTCGACTGAGGACGAGGGCGGACCTCTGATCACTTCTTCCACTTCGATCGAGCCCCCTCAGTCGAGTCCAGAGGTGCCAGCTGCTGACTCCGGTGAGGTGACTTCAGATCACCATGGATCCCGAGCAGTTCAGCGTGATCACCACTCAGAGCTCATCATCGGTGATGTGTCTTCAAGAACTTTGCGTTCGTCTGTTGACTCTCTTGCTGTGTTTGCTGAATCTGCTTTTGTTGCATCTTTTGAGCCCAGAGACATTTCTCATGCTCTTTCTGACTCGAACTGGATTAATGCCATGCAAGAAGAGCTTGAGAATTTTGTCCGCAATCGGGTTTGGACACTAGTAGAGCTGCCACCAGGATGCAACCCCATAGGCACCAAGTGGGTGTTCAAGAACAAGCAAGGTGAAGATGGGGTTGTGGTGCGCAACAAAGCTCGACTAGTTGCCCAGGGTTTTTGCCAGAAGGAAGGTATTGATTTTGAAGAAACCTTCGCTCCTGTTGCCCGTCTTGAGTCCATTCGCATTCTTTTAGCTTTTGCCGCTTCGAAGGGTTTTAAGCTTTTTCAAATGGACGTCAAGAGTGCTTTTCTGAACGGGTACATAGAGGAGGAGGTTTATGTTAGGCAGCCCCCCGGTTTTGAGAACCCCAAATTTCCTCGACATGTTTTTAAGCTGCAGAAAGCTTTATACGGGTTAAAGCAAGCCCCCAGGGCTTGGTATGACCGGTTAAAGCAGTTTTTGTTGGGGAAGGGCTTTGTGATGGGTTCTGTGGATACGACTCTCTTCTTGCTCAGAGATGCTTCAGATTTTTTAGTTGCTCAGATATACGTGGACGATATTATCTTTGGCGGTACTACTAACGATCTTGTGTCCAAGTTTTCTGAGCAGATGCACAGCGAGTTTGAGATGAGCCTCATGGGTGAGCTCAAGTACTTTCTAGGGCTCCAGATCAAGCAGACCAAGGACGGCACCTTTATCCACCAGGGTAAGTACACTCGGGACATGTTGAAGAAATTCGATTTTGGTGGAGAGCTGAAGCCTCAGATGACCCCAATGGGTACATCTGGGGGCCTGGACAAGGACGAGAGCGGCGTCAAGGTCAACAAGAGAGAGTTTCGAGGGATGATCGGTTCGCTGCTGTACTTGACGGCGACGAGGCCAGACATACAGTTCGCCGTGGGACTGTGCGCGCGCTTCCAGTCTTCACCACGCGCGTCTCATCGGCAGGCTGTCAAGCGCATCTTCAGGTATCTCACTTATGTGCCTGATCTTGGTCTTTACTATTCAGCATCATCATCTCTTGATTTATCTGGCTTTTCGGACACTGACTTTGGTGGGTGCCGGTTGGATCGCAAGTCGACTTCCGGTACTTGCCAATTTCTTGGTTCTTCTCTTGTCTCTTGGTCTTCTCGAAAGCAATCTGGAGTTGCTCTTTCGACCACAGAGGCTGAGTATGTAGCTGCTGCTAGCTGCTGCTCACAGTTGGTTTGGATGATTTCCACTCTGAGAGATTTTGGGTTGTTCTTTCCTACCAGAGTTCCTTTGTTTTGCGACAGCACCAGTGCAATTAGTGTAGGGAAAAACCCATGTCTTCATTCAAAAACCAAACACATTGATGTGCGCTTTCACTTTTTGCGGGATCAATATGAGAAAGGTGTCATTGACCTTGTTCATGTTGATACCCATCATCAGTTGGCTGACATTTTCACCAAACCCCTAGATCAGTCTACTTTTGAGCGTTTACGAGGGGATTTGGGTGTTGTGTATCCTTTTTAGGATATTTTGAGTCAGTTCATTTCTTTCTTCTTTACTCTTTTCTTGAGTCTTTTTGTGTGTGTTCATATCATACATATTCACATATCACACTTTTGAGCCTGCTTCTGTTATATGATTGAACTGCTTTACTTATTCTAGCTAGTACATGCTTTTGATTACTTGTCAATGATCATGCCTTGTTTCAGTTCGTTTGATATGTCTGATATCTGTCATATGCATGGCTTTTACGCTTTCAACTTGAAAAATGATCACCAATGCTTCTGGTAACTAGCATGTGTAGGCTGAGTGCTTTTGCTATCTGTTACATACCTTGTAGCTAGTTCCTCACATAGATGCAGATATGCAACTTGGACATCTTTATGCTTTAACATGGAAAATATGCTATAAAAATGATAAAAAATCAAAAATGAATGAAAATTCCATGCCCTTTTTATGCTTGAGTTGAAAAGATCCAAGTGGGTTTGCTTTGTCGCATTGCATTGTTCTGGACTGCTTACCATAGCACTTTGGTATGAACTAGGACAGTGTAGTGTATGCCAAGACCAATGTCTTAAGCTTTCGATGGTCCAGTTCTAGCCTAGGCTTGACTTGGTCGGTTAGCATAAGGTTTGACATGCAAATAACCCTTGGCAAAAATGAAAAAGGAAAATGAAAAAGCCTGAAAATTAAAAAGACAACAAGTTTGCTGAAGCACTTTGTTTTGGACAATGCTTATCTTGGTAGATATCAATTAGCTTCTGCATCTCATGCTTTACCTCGCTTGTTAACTAGAAAATGTGGTGATGCCTTTGTTTGCAAAAACTGAAAAATGCGTGCTAATGACTTTCTTTAGATATCATCTGTTGCACTGATCATGCCATGTGTCTTAGACAGTATGTCTTTTGCTATACTTGTTAGATGTTGTACTTGCAGTCAATCATATCTGAGAAGCATGCTTTCTGCACTCCACTTGCACCCCAGTTGCATTCATTGCATATTTTGAGGGGGAGTTGCATTTCAGGGGGAGTCAGTGTCTTTTTAGAGTGCTTGATGAGTTCACTTGTCAACAAGGGGGAGAAATTTTTGGTATAAGAGTTTAAGGGGGAGTTTTGGCTTTCTCTGGGATTTGTTTCAGGGGGAGTTTTTGTCCCGTTTGTCCTTACTCTTTTGATATTCTTGTTGATGTTTCTGAGACTGCACTCATTTTGAGCTTTTACCTTTGGTTAACCATAATGACCGTTTCTTGCTTTTGTTCGGCTTTCGGTCATTAGGGTTAAACTTTTACTTTATTTTTCTTCTTCTCTGTTTTCTTGTGTTTTTGTTTTCGTGTTTCCACAGTTGTTCGCAGGTACTGAAGAGCAGATGAAGTGAAGTGTTGACAATGCACTCATCAAGGGGGAGATTGAGGAGCCATGCTGAATAGCGTGGGCCTCATGGCTCCAGATGTGATGAGTCATTGTCAACGGTAGTCAAAGAGGACTGAAAAGAGAGAGAAGACCTGCTGCGTCTGGGCCGCGTGTGACTCAGGTACACGGGCAGCGAGCGACTGTCGGGCAGAGGGGCCGCGAAGTCGGGCTGGCCCAATCCGGGTACATGGGCTAGGAGCAGCAGAGGATCCACTGGACTGTTGACCGGGATTGACTCAGGTACACGGGCGGCGAGTGATTGCCGGGCTGAGGGAGCCGCGGAATCAGGCCGGCCCAATCCGGGTACCCGGTGCGAAGACGGTGGACGCTTTGTCAGTTTCGGCGCAAAACTGATGACCGTTGATTTCGGATCTGACCGTCCTGAGGCGAAGCCGTAGCTGCTACGAAAGCTCCGCATCAGGACAAGTTATCTTTATTTAGGATTTTACTATTTTGCCTTTAGGCCCACAGTCTGTCAGTCGAGTCTGTAAAAATATCCTAAGGGCAGTTTGGTCTTTTCCATTTATTTTAGTGTATGTAAAAAACCCTAGGGGTATTTCTGCATTTTACCCATTTATTGGGCTGCCTATAAATAGGCCCCAATCCCTAGGGTTAGGGTTAACTCACTTTAATGAAAAATATTCAGAGTTCACTTTTTGAGAAAGCGCTTCCTCTTCCTTCGGCTGGTTCTACGTTTCTCGTTTTTGCGCCGCCGCCGGCACCAGTTTGGTCACGAAATTTTCTTCATCGATGAGTTGATTTTGTTTCCTAGTGTAGTCCAGTTTGGAGTTGTTTATCAACTAAGATTACTTCAGGAGATTATCTTCTAGCCGCACACATACTAGCAATTCCTGTATTGTTTCTCTTCATCGATTTGCGTGCCTAATTTTCTTTCTTTGATATGTGATTCATTTCTGGTAGCACAACGTCAAGATAACTTTCTTTAGGAAAAATTACTGATTGTTGTAGGCTTCTCGTGGAACGTGCTTGCAGTAAATGAATTCCTTGCAATTTTAACTTTGTTTTTCTCTGTTGGCTGTTTGGTTTTTGCCTCTGGTTCTTTCCCTGTGTAGCTGCAGCAGCCTACAGCTCAGAGCCTAGTTGCTTGCGCATAGACTGCAGCCTATCTGTGCATACGCACAGCATAAGGCAGTGCTAGCTGCTGTGTGCACGGCAGCATTTTTTGCACAGGGATTTTTGCATGGCGCGGTACTCCGTGCATTGCTTCCAGGCTGCTAGCAGCTAGCTAACGCCTAGCCTTGCTAGCCTCTGCGCACGCCTCATAGTCCTGCGTGCTTGCGTTTGACAAGCCGCACAAGCAACGGCAGCCAAGAACAGCATGGCACGGTGTGTCTGTCAGGTGTACTGCAAGTGAACTCGATTGAAGCAGGAGTTCAGGTGTTCGGCTGAATATCTGAACAGGAGACAACAAACACACAGTAAGTCTCTTTGTCTTGTATTTGCATGCATTAATAGATATTATCTCTGAAGATTTTGTGATCCTTTTTATTTGTTACTGGTATTTTATTTTAGATTGGATCATGAATATTCACTGATATATTTGTGAGCACTTTTTTTACTGCATTTATTTTTGTCTAGATTAAATGCGTTAAAAGGTGTGTTTGTTTTACTAGATGAACTTCCTATAAACTGTGAATATTTTGCATGTGCTTGATGGATCATCTGTGATTTGGTGAAACCTTTGTGAAGATGTCATTCGGTCTGTGATGATATTTTAATCTGCCTTTAAGCACTTTGATGGTGTCTTTTCGATTAGGACACCGGTCGTTTTTAGGCTAGATTATTTTAAGAACCTGTGAACTGTTTTGTTTCCGCTGATTGTTTGTTGAGGTGCGTTGGGTGTTGGGAGAAGGCCATTAATTCGCAAGAATTTTTAAGGCGCCCATTCACCCCCCCTCTGGTCGCTACTTTCGGTCCTACAGTGGTGCAATGGAGAACAACAAGGTTACGTTACTGAAATCCCATTCGGAGTCATGACTCATCATAAAGACCACGCTCTGTCGCCCACTCCGAGGCTGTCCAAAAAGGGACAATTCCGGACCTACACATCTCACACGCATGACACGTGTGAGACATGTTGGTCCGAAACGGGTGACGCATAGGTTTCGTTACACTATCTACGTTGTTGTCAAATAAAAAATTGCATACAAAAAGAAATATATATATAAGAAAGTATATATATATAATATACTAATCACCGTAACGAAAACAAACCACAAATTAACACAAGAATATAATTAAGATCATAAATAATAGCACATCTCACAGTAAACACTTGTAAAAGCATAAAAATAATTGACTTTTGTTTTTATTAATTACTTTGTGAATGCTACTTTACTCTTGGTAATTATTATTGCAAACCTAGAGAAATCATTGCAATCCACTACGACAAAATTCACAAATCACATCTCACATCCAAACTTCACACATCACATCCAAAATCACATAACACAACTGAATTCACATCCAAAGTCACACTACACATCCGCATTCACATATACCATCCAAATTCACATACAAAGTCACATAACACATCAAGATTCACATAACACATTCAAATTCATATTAAAGCGCATATCACATCTAGATTCAATCAAACTTCACAATACACATCAATACTCACTAATCGCCCACATTTGGGTCGTGGGCGCCGCCGCTGCCTTCCGCTTCATCCGCATTTGCCCCGGAGGCTCCATCCTAACCAGGCGTACGGGAACTCTGAATAAATAGACAAAATTAGAGAACGAACTCAACTAACCTTCTAAACGCTAACTTAAGTATCTGAAGTAACGATATGTCAGGAGGTACCTCAGGTGATGTAGGAGATAGTTGTGGTGGCGGAGGAGGTAGTGGTTGGAACAAGGACATGTCAAATCCACCATGCTGCTGGGCTAGTTGCTACACATGTTGTAATGTAATTAGTTAGTTCTAAACCTATTTCTGAATACTTTTTAACGGCAACACTGTAAACTAAACTTACTTGGATCATCGCCTGCTATTGTGCTAAGAAGGCGGTATAGTACTCTTGTTGTTGCCTGCTGTGCTCGTCATGCCGCCTCATTTCCTCCCTCATTCGAACCATCTCCAGGTTTTCGTCTGAGCGACGACGGCTGGAGCCAACTCTGACGGAGCTCTGCGATGACTGAGCTGACTTCTGAGCTCTCACCGCTCTCAAGTCAATAACTCCATTGAACATGGAGTACCTGCAAAATTGAATGAGTTAGTTACCATCACAATACCATACAGAAAACATTAATAAAAACACTGTCTCACCGTGCATGGCTTTTTCCACCTCCGCTAGAGTACACGGCCATTTGGTCGACAGGTTCTCTCTGCCAATCATAGTCCTCTCCATGGAGTCAAACCATGTGTTCACCATACCGCGCCTACAAAAAACATGTCCGATTAGACAGAGAAAAATGAAATTACGCAAACACATAACATTGCTAACATCTCACAAAATGGTCCGTGGCTGTCTGGCTACACAATACATCTCGCTGTGTAGGATCGCTTCCTTTGTGACCAGAGGTATACACCTCTATGTCACTTGGCACGTTGCCAGATTTAGCTTCCTGTACAATGGAAATGAGTTAGTTGCATTACAATGTATCTATAGATAGAGAGTGACAGAAGGAGGTCTTACCATGTGTTTAGCGTGGCGAATAAGTCCATCAGCACCATATCTGTGCTTTAGATCCATCCTGCGGCATTGTTTTTTCTGCTCGGAAGTCTTCTTGAATGCAGCTGAAGAACAAATCTTGTAGAATTCGAAATATGCTTCCTCGCGATATTCAAACCACGAAATCCTCACCTAAAAAGAGATGCTATTTGTATTATATGACAACAAATCTCAACAATCGAAGATTTAAAATGTTACCCGCACTCTCCAAGTGTTCTTCCTCCTACAAAATAGTATTGAAACAATAAGTAATAGTTTATAACTGGCATAAAAAGCAATCTGGAAGTTACCTCATCATACAGTTGAAATGCAATAGGCCGACCAATTAATGTCGGATCTATGCATCTCAGGAGCTGCTCTTGACGACGTGTGTTTGAAGAAGAGGAACTACCCTGGAATAGGGTGTCCTCCTGACTCTTCGGTGTACTCGCCGGAGTACTCGCCAATGTACTCCCCAAGCAGAAGAGCTTCCTCGTGACACTCTTCACCTTTTTCGACATCCTGTTCAAAACAAGCACAAACGAGCATTTATTAGTAAAGAAGGTTTGAACATATGAAAAAACATGTAATATGAAGTATATTGCATATCCATGTATGAAAACAATTACATGTCAATTATCATCAAAATTAGGATCAATTTGTCCTTTTCTCCCCAAAGCACGCCATGTTACTTTTTTCTTCTTATGTTGGTGTTTCCTTTTCTCGAGAACTACCACATCATTAGAATCGCCGAGAAAATATTTTGTCGACGATTCTGACTCTACATTAAACGAAGTCGGCAATTCATCATCTTCGTAAACCTCATTGACCTCTTCAACCTCCAATTGATAAGCGCCATCACTAGGGGTGTGTAGACGTTCCCGAGGATTCACTTTGTAGACTACCCACTAAGTACTTATTTTTTTTCACATGGGTACGACATATAATACACCTGCTCGACTTGGTGAGCAAGGACAAAATTATCGCAACCAGATAATCGTTCCGCTTGTTTGACTTCAACCATCCCAAATTGGTTTTCACGAGTACCATGTTTAGGGTCAAACCAATCACAATCGAAGAAGACTACTTTAATCTCCTTATTTCTGGCAAAATTGTACTCGATTATATTTTTGATGATTCCATAATACATAGTTTCGTGTCCTTGTCCATCAACGACCCTTGTAACAAGTCCAGTATTAGTTGTGCCGCTAGAGGTCGATATGCTTCAAAAATAGTTGTACGGAAGCGGAAACCATTAACATCATAGTGACCGTAACTTTTGGCACTAATACTTCCATAAGAGAGCTGTCGCAAGTCTATATGTACATTGTCAGCGAGGACGCACTGCAAATCATAGGAGATTATAAGATAATTAACCTAGTAGAGTAAAATAATACGTGTCACAAAAGGTAAGGATTTACATGTTCTCTGAACCAAGTGAGGAAACTAGGCCCGCCATTTACTCCTTCTCGACGTAATTTATCTAATTGCTTCTCCGTTGGTTGACGACCAGACGTCAAGTATTTTGAATCAAACATACTGTCATTGTAACGAATAGGTAAACAAATGGGTATAAAATTTGGAGGTAAAATATAAAACTAAAAAGAATTTACTTACGCGAAATATTGTTCCATCTCTTCCATATTTGAGTACATGTAGCGCAAGGCATATGTTCGTTCTTCCTAAGTTGCATAATATGTCGTGGAGACACCAACAGTTATGCCCTTCCACCCAAAAATTTGGAGATCACATAAGGATGGTCTTCATCCATATGGTACCGTGTAGCAGGTGTGTTGACATTGTGATGCTCAGTGAAGTATACACTAGTGAAGTATGCTATCTCTTTCAATTTAAATTCTTCTGCGATGCAACCTTCAACTCTGGCCTTATTACCAACCATCGCTCTAAGCTTCTTTAGGGACCTTTCAATATGATACATCCACCTATCTTGCACAGGGCCACCTACCTTAGCTTCATATGGCAGATGAACCAGTAAATGTTGCATTAGATTGAAGAACCCTGGAGGGAATATTTTTTCCAATTTACATAAAAGCACCGGGATCTATTTCTCTAGCATCTCCATCATATCTTTCTTAATTTCTTTCGCACAAAGTTGTCTATAAAAATGGCTCAGCTCAGTTAACGCCTTCCACACATCATCATTCAGGTACGCGCTAAACATTACAGGAAGGAGTCTTTCCATTATTATGTGGTAATCATGACTTTTCAATCCATTTAATTTCCCTGTCTTCAAATTCATAGCTCTTCTAAATCCCGCGGCGTAACTATCTGGGAATTTTAAATTTTTCAACCACCTCATTACTTGTTTTTTTCTTTAGGTTTTAAATAAAATGTGGCACATGGCTTGCCACCACTATTCGTCAACACAAGGGTTGGTCGATTACAAATCTCAGCTAAATCTCTTCTCGCCTTTACATTATCTTTTATCCTGTCAGTAAAATCCATACATGTACTTATAATGCTTTCACCAACATTACGTTCTTGATGCATAACGTCAATGTTGTGCATCAGAATTAGTGATTTGACATACGACAGTTCCCATAAGCAACATATGTGGGTCCAATTATGTTCGGTTCCGAATCTTACAAAACTATCCTCATTTTCATTAAGGACCAACTCATTCAGCATATCAGCGATTTCTCTACCATTTAAACGCCTTGGTGGTCCCTTTACAACAATATTGTCCTTCTTGAAATTGTTCCTCTGTAACCTAAATGGGTGATTCAAGGGCAAAAAGCATCTATGGCAATCAAAGTAACAAATCTTTCCCTCGAAGTTTAGATGGAAACAATCTGTGTCCTTCGCACATATCGGGCATGTCAACCTTCCATGACATCTCCAACCAGAAAAAATACCGTATGCTAGAAAATCGTGGACCGACTACAGATATGCAACTCGAAGATTGAATTTTTTCTTCTGGTCATAGTCATATGCTTTAACTCCTTTCCACAATTGTTTCAACTCTTCAATTAAGGGCTTCAGCATCACGTTTAGTCGTGTTCCAAGATGCTCTGGACTGGGTATAATGAGACACAGGAACATAAATTCATATTTCATACAAAACGAAGGTGGAAGGTTGTATGGAATAGCAAACACGGACCAACAAGAGTACGACAATGCGGCTACATTGAAAGGCGTGAATCCATCTGTTGCCAACCCGATGCTAACATTCCTTGCATCACTAGCAAAGTCTGCATAAAAATCATCTAGAGCCTTCCATGCCTCACCATCAGATGGGTGCACCATTACTTGATTATTCTCACGTACACCTTCTTTATGCCATCGCATATGTCTAGCGGTTTTCTTTGAGAGAAACAATCGTTTCACCCGAGGTGTAAGAGGCATGTAACGAAGTTTCTTATGAGCAACCTCTGTCGTCACCCTCTCTCTGTCTTCATTTACGACCTCTATGAATCTCGGTTTACCACATTTTAAGCATTTCACCTCATTACTATGTTCTTTCCATAACAGCATACAATTATCTCGGCACACATCAATCTTCTCATACTCTATACCGAGAGCAGAAAGCATTTTCTTTGACTTGTACGTCTTTCGGCACCTTATGGTTCTTAGGAAGGATATCGCTGATTAGATTCAAGAGCTCCTTATAACAATTGTTTGAAAATGCAAACATTGAATTAATGGCCATAAGACGGGTCACGAAAGCGAGAACGCTTACGGTGGTGTGCTCATGCAATGGCTCTTTTGAAGCTCGAAGGATGTAGAAAAACTTTTGAACCTCCGGTGTTGGAGGATCCTCAGGGTTTGATTCAAACTCCGGTCGTATAGCATCAAGCATCTCATCCATCCTATCGTCAGCAACGCTATCATCTTCTTATTCCACTACTAATACCGTTTTTTCATGGCCTGTCTCGCCGTGAAAAGTCCAAACTTCATAACCTGGCACGAAACCATATTTGCAAATATGTAATGACAACGTCCTCTTGTCTTGCCAACGAGAATTTCTACCCTTCATGCATGGGCACCTCGCGCCAGTGTTTGTTGTCAAAGCGAATGCACGATCAACAAATTTCTCAGCGTTGATTACCCACTCCCTCGTGTGAGCTCCACTTTTCATCTAGCCACTATACATCCACCGTCGGTTGTCCTCAGCCATTCTATAGGCAAAACATTCATTCAATCAAGAATGTATCATAAGTACAACGGGCCTATGTCTATAGGAAAAGATAGGTCATAAACCCACCCAAGAGTGACCGACAAAACGTGGGATTTATGACGAGCCATGAGTTCGATCGAAATTTCAGCAGCATAACCCCACTGTTCTCCAATTGCACGCCTGATAGTGGTGCAATGGAGAACAACAAGGTTATGTTACTGAAATCCCATTCGGAGTCATGACTCATCATAAAGACCATGCTCTGTCACCCACTCCGAGGCTGTCCAAAAAGGGACAATTCCGGACCTACACATCTCACACGCATGACACGTGTGAGACATGTTGGTCCGAAACAGGTGACGCATAGGTTTCGTTACACTATCTACGTTGTTGTCAAATAAAAAATTGCATACGAAAATAAATATATATAAAAAGTATATATATATAATAAAATAATCACCGTAATGAAATCATCAACAAACCACAAATTAACACAATAATATAATTAAGATCATATATAATAGCACATCTCATAGTAAACACTTGTAAAAGCATAAAATTAGTTGACTTTTGTTTTTATTAATTACTTTGTGAATGCTACTTTACTCTTGGTAATTATTGTTGCAAACCAAGAGAAATCATTGCAATCCACTACGACAAAATTCACAAATCAAAAGTGAATAAAATTCTTAAAGAAGAAAAATTTACTTGACAGCGATGGATCGGAGGTTGGCGGGCGGCGGAGGTCGACGGGCGCGGAAGGACAATAGGTGGCGACGGGCGGCGGCCGGCTGCACATCACATATGAAACATATTAATACACAATCCAAAGACATCCCCTGTACAATGCACAATGCATATAACCACACAATTGGTGGCCAGCTAGCTACGAAAGAGGTGGATTAATGTAAACTAGAATGGCCAACACGCTTTTCACACTATATTAATGTAAACAACATGCATGTACATATAAATTGCTCTAAAATTACTATGATCGGAACAAATTCTCAATTGTTCAGGAATAGCATTGTGGCTTCTCAATTGTATAGCAAAAAAAATAGCATACACATGCACATTAAAACAAACAAACATTAATTTGCCAACAAACAAACAAACAAACAAACAAACAAGCATTGTCTCACCGAGACGGGTAACGTGGGCCGGGCAGCAGCGTCGGAGACGGCGGTGGGGCAGACGGCGGTGATAGCCAGGAGGGGGCGGTGGCCGGGAAGGTGGCTAGCGGTGCCGGCAGGAGGCGAGCGCCGGGCGGCTGGGCGGTGGCGCGGGCTGGAGGCGGGCGGCGGCGCGTGCGCGCGGGAGGCGGCGAGGGTGGGCGGCGGCGGCACGGGCGGGAGGCGGTGAGGGCGGGCGGCGGCGGCGCGGGCCGGAGGCGGGAGGCGGCGAGGGCGGGCGGCGGTGGCACAGGAGGGAGGCGGTGAGGGCGGGAGGCGGCGGCGCGGGCTGGGCACGGGAGGCGGCGGCGCGGGCTGAGGCGTAGGGTGTGGGCGTGTATAGAGATTTAGGTCTCCCTGTACGCGCGCGCGGTTGGGGAAAAACCCCATAACTTCTATCGGCCAACATTAAAGCTGACGGAAGTTAGTTAACTTCCGTCGGCTTTAATGCTGTCCGACGGAAGTTATGGGATCTGATCGGCCGCAGAAAAATGCTGGCTAACTTCCGTCGGCTACTGTGAAAAGCCGACGGAAGTTAAGGTTACTTCCGTCGGCTCCTTGAGGCTGACAGAAGTTATTTAACTTCCGTCGGCTTTTCCAAAAACCGACGGAAGATATTTTAGCCGATGAAAATGTTCTGTTTTCTTTTAGTGATGAACATCCCCGTTGTCACCCCTCCCCTCCTGTGCCAGCCGTAGGAGGCAGCCAGGCAAATGCTCCAAGCTACCATCAAGTAGTTTTCTAGCATCTTGGACCCTCTATTCCATGTTGTACATGCAAAATCATGTTGACACTTTGGCTATTTGCCCCCCAAGACGGGCACAAAACTGGTAGATAAAAATTTAACAAAATTCTCTATGAAATACAAGTTGTAGCCTATTTTTCTTACAATTATTAATCCAAATCTTATATTACAATGTGGTTTTACTATGTAATACCCTTTCACTAGTCAACTCAATGGTGATAAAAAACTTTACGGAAATCAGCTTCATTCACTTTGCATTGTGATTTCTCTTTAATAGTTTTGCTCAGCAACAAAATAAAGAAAGACAAAAGGTAACTGAAAATTAGAAATGCAAATGGACGAGTAGCTTATGATGAGGTGGCAACACAAACCTGTGCATGACTGATGTAGAAGTTGACTGTCAATTATTTGTAGGAGAATGCTTTGTGTTTCCCTAACATTTGTTCAACCCTCCACAATTGGTGGTGTGTTAGCATTGCTTGTGTAGCCCTTGTCACCAAAAACATAATGAACATTCGATGAATCAGATGGTGTGGTTGGTAGTTCCTTGATCGGTTTCTCAACTTGGGGTACAAAAGTAAACTTCAGATTTCAGAAGCACAAGGCTTAGTTCCTCGCCTCCTCTGCACCAACATACTCTGCCAGTTTGCCCACGAAACTGCCTCCCAGCCAAAGCACCACTGCATGCTGCCGCTGAGCACCGACACAAGGCCAGATGTCCTAATTTCCCATACCTAGAAACCTAGACACCACCTCGGACCCATCGCGCTGCAATGTGCTGGTGCGTCTACGGTCACTATAGACGGTGTGGGAGGCCCACGTGGTTGTGGAAGAGGACGAGGAGGGATGCAGCAGGATAGAGGATTGAGGATAGATGGGAGGACAACGAGGGGGCGAGGCGCGAGGAGGGCGTTGAGGCCGGGGTTGAGGAGAGGATGCTAGAGGAGACCGTGCAGCGGAGGGCCTACGGCACGGATGTAAGGTGATCGGGCAGAGGCAGTTGCACAACACACGGTGAGGAAAGTTACTGCGCGTGTGGGGAGTTGCGGTTGGTGCGCGCAGCGTGGGACGTGAGAAAGGGGAGCGGGTGGACTCTGCGCATGCGCGGACGACGGATGGACGTACCAACTCCGTGCTTTAATATAATAGAGATTTCATGAGGGCACTTCTCAGACTAAGGCTAGGAGGCAGAGCATGTATAACCAAGAATACCAAATGTTTGTGCAAGGCCTCGGCAAATCTGTAGATGCCATGTTTGCACGTTTGATGGAATTGTTAGTAACTTGCGCTCCATTGGGATGCTAGCTTACTCTAATCACGACAGGGCGATCAAACTTCTCTATGCTCTTGATCGTAGCATATGGGAAGTAAAGATCTCAAGCATTGAAGAGTCTGTAAGTTTTGATACTTTGACATGCGATGAACTCTTCAGTAAGCTTAAGTGCACTGAGATCGCCAAGGCATCTCGTTCTGGGATTGGGAACTCTTTGCCACAATCCATGGCACTAGTTTCTAGTTCTGGCAGTGGCACCTCATCTAGAGGTAGCGTGTCTAGAGTTTGTGCTTTATCTGGGGGTTTTGCCTTGTCTTCTTTGGTATCTATCACAAAGGAACAAGTGGACACATTGGATGATGAAGAGCTTGCTCTTATAGTCAAAAAGTTCACTAGGTTCTACAATGATTGAAGAGATCAGAGAAGAGGAGGCTCTCGAGGGTGTTTTGAGTGCGGTGATCTTAATCACATTAAAGCTAATTGCCCAAAATTGAAAGCCAAGAATGAACATGAACACAAATATCAGAAAAGAGACAAATAACCATTATTCAAAGGCAAAAGAGGAAAGGTGGCAAAAAGGATGGATAGAGCTTTTGTGGCTGCACTCAGTGACATCGACAACACCTCAAGTGAAGAACCAAGTTCTGATGAAGATGAACCAGGCAAAAATGAAGAAAAGAAGGAAAATACGAAGGACTTCAACGACCTCTACTTCATGGCCAATGGCAAGCACAGCAACGATGAGCTTGACTCATCTGTGGTTAGTCTATCACTTGAACAGTTACTTGTTCAAAATGATGAATTACATGATGCAATTATTTCACAAGATAGATTGCTTAAACTTGATCCTAAAGAACGAAAGGAACTAAAGCTTAAAATTGAATCACTTTCTACTGAACTTGCTTTGTTGAAGTCTAAGTCTGAAATTGCTGAATGTGAGTCATGTCTTGTCGTTATGGATGAACTTGCTCAGTTGCATCTGATTCATGCTCGAAACATTGAAAAACTTTAAAATGTTTAGAAGCAACTTTTGGTGGTGGAGTCTAGCCCTGCAGTCATCAACGAATGCATGAATTGTCCTTTACTTGTTGAAAGCATTAATTTCAGAGATACACATGTTGATGAACTTAAGGCTAGATTGGAGAGTGCTGAGTGTTCTAAGGATGTGCAGCCGGCGTGTCCCACCTGCATCACCCTTAAGGATCAACTCAACTTTTCTAGAGACTAAGTAGAAAAACTTAAGTGTGAGAATGATTATCTGCTTTCCATGGTAGACAAATGCACTGAAGGGAAAGGGAAAATGGATTTGATTTTGAATAAAACAAAATTGTGCACTGACAGGGCAGAGTTAGCTCTTAGGTTAGGTTATGAGAGAACTTCATCTAATACACCAAGCCAAACTGTGTTCACTCTACCTACTACCCTTGAGAAAGAGAGATCCCAGTTAGACACACCTCGAAAAGCCAAAAATCCTACCCAACCTAAAAAGATAATCATTCCACCACTCAAGACAGACTCCAAGCAAAAACCTAGGAAAACTGTGAGGTTTGAACCAGAAACCTATAAACCTACACCCAAAAACGTTTTTCACTACTCTTATTATCATCATGTATGTCATTTTATTGGTTTTTGCTATAGACGTATGAAAGATGAACGTCGTTCTCATGTTTTACATTTTCATGATTATCCTTCATTTGATATGCATGACTATGGCTATCATACTTATACTGATTATGAGGCTCCATATAGTTATATGAGTGGCTATGCCCAACGTGGTTTATATATCATGCTTCGTATGATGATAGACCACGTAGGCGTTTTGGTCCAAATCATTTTAGGAGACCTCAGCATTTTGCAAGAAGACGTCATGTTCAGTATGACTCTCATCCTACACAGCCTCTTTCTTTACCCACTTCTCGAGTAGTTCAGTGCTGGATACCTAGGCATCTTATTTCTAAACCTAGCACTGAGTACTCGAGATCTCCCGTCTCTACTTAGGGGAGGCATGGGAGGTTGGAGGACAAGTGGATCATTGATTCCGGTTGTTCGTGTCACATGACCAGAAAGTCTTCATGGTTCTCCAGCTTCACCTCAGCCAAGCATCGAGAAAGCATCATGTTTGGAAACAATCACAAAAGTAGAGTAAAGGGAAAAGGTATGATCAAAATTAATGAAAAATTCACTCTCACAAATGTTGCTTTGGTTGAGGACTTAGGGTACAATTTGCTTTCTGTTTCACAATTACTTGATGAAGGCTTTGAGGTTCATTTTGGTCGTGATGCCTCTTATGTGCTTGACTCTACTGGTGCTTTCATTTGCAAAATCATGAGAGTAGGGAGTGTTTTTGAGCTGATTTCTCTGAGTCTTTTGGATCTTCTCATTGCCTTTTAGCTGAACCGTCTTCTGAGCTTTGGATGTGGCATAGGAGACTAGGGCACATGAGCTTTGATCTTCTTGTGAGATTGAGTGCCCTTGGACTCATCTGAGGATTGCCCAAGCTAAAATTTGAGAAGAACCTCATTTGTGCTCCATGTCGTCTTGGAAAAATGGTTGTCGCCTCACATTCTCCCATAAACATGGTAATGACTGAGCGACCCGGTGAGCTTCTTCAGATGGATACAATTGGTCCATCCTGGGTTAGCTCGTTAGGCGGTAAATGGTATGTACTTGTTGTTGTTGACGACTACTCTCGTTACTCTTGTGTTTTCTTTCTCGTGATCAAGGATGAAGTGTTCATACACTTTTGGAGCTTAGCACTGAGGCTATTAAATGAACTCCCTGGTGCAATGAAAGCTATTCGAAGCGACAACACACCAAGTTCAAAAATAGCTGTTTTGCAGAATTTTGCCTTGAACATGGAATTGAACATCAGTTTTCTGCACCTAGAGTCCCTCAACAAAATGGTGTGGTTGAGAGGAAAAACCGCACATTTGTGGAGATGGCTAGGATGATGTTCAATGAGCACAGGACTCCTAGAAAATTTTGGGTTGAAGCCATGAGTACAACATGCTACATCTCCAATAGGATCTTTTTGTGCTCTTTGCTGAATTTGACTTCTTATGAACTTCGCTTTGGGAGGAAGCCCAAGTTCAATCACTTCAGAGTGTTTGGATGCTGTTGCTTCATCCTACAGCGAGGTGATTTTGACAAATTTGAATCGCGCGCATCTGATGGGATCTTTTTGGGCTATTCTTTGCATGGTAACTTTTATCGTGTTTTCAATCTTGAAACTAACACTTTGGTTGAAACTTGTGATGTAACTTTTGATGAATCTTCTCCATGTGTTAGTACTAACTTTGAATTTGCAAGTGAGCACGATATGAGTGAAACACTTTTTGAGGAAGAAGATCCATTAGATGATGAAGATCCTGATGCTGTACTACTACCTCCCTCTACGGCAACTCCAGAAGCTTCGACCACTTTGACAAGAGGACCTGAAGATTCTACTTCTGAGAGTTTGGACCAAACTTCGGCAAGAGTTGAGGGGGAGATTCTATCACAGAGGGAAGCACTACTTCGTATTCAAAGAATACATCCTCCGGATCAGATCATCGGTGATCTAAATGAACGAGTAACCCAATCTCATGCTCATTTCATTGATTCTGCTTTTGTTGCAAATTTTGAACCATTATATGTTAGTCATGCTTTGTTTGATGCAAGTTGGATCAATGCCATGCATGAGGAACTTGAAAATTTTGATAGAAATCAGGTTTGGATTCTCGTTGATCCACCCCCTAACATTCACATCATTGGTACAAAATGGATTTTCAAAAACAAATAGGGGGAGGATGGGCCGATAGTGAGAAACAAAGCTAGGCTAGTGGCTCAAGGGTATTCTCAAGTCGAGTGGGTTGATTTTGGAGAAACTTTTTCACTAGTAGCTCGACTTGAGGCCATTAGGATCTTACTTGCTTTTGCATCTTCACATGGCTTTAAACTATTTCAAATGGATGTAAAAAGCGCTTTCCTGAATGGTTTCATAGGAGAGGACGTGTACGTCAAGCAGCCTCCTAGCTTTGAGAATCCCAAATACCCCCATAAAGTCTTTAAACTTCACAAAGCTCTATATGGACTCAAGCAAGCTCCGTGGGCCTGGTACGACCGCCTTAGGACGTTCTTGATTGAGCACGGGTACAAAATGGGTTCTGTTGATAAAACTTTGTTCACTCTCATGTATGGCATAGATTTCTTGCTCCTGCAGACATATGTTGATGATATAATTTTTGGTGGTTCATCTCATACTCTTGTCGCCGAGTTTGCTGAATCCATGAGCAAGGAATTCGAGATGTCGATGATGGGCGAGCTGACTTTTTCCTGGGTTTGCAAATCAAGCAAAGCAAACAAGGAACATTTGTCCATCAAACAAAATACACTAAAGACATGCTTAAACGTTTTGACATGTCTGACGCTAAACCTCTTGCTACCCCGATGGGTACTTCTGTTGCACTAGATCCAGATGAGGACGGAGAAGAAGTGGACCAGAAGGAGTATCGTAGCATGATCGGCTCCCTTCTTTACTTGACGGCTACGAGGCCAGACATACACTTTGATGTGTGTCTGTGCACTCGTTATCAGGCTTCTCCTAGGGCTTCACATCGTCAAGTTGTCAAACATATTTTAAGGTACCTCAAGCACACTCTTGAATTCGGTATTTGGTATTCTGCATCCACTTCATTATGCTTGAGAGGTTTTTCTGATGCTGACTTTCATGAATGCCATATTGATCGCAAGAGTACTTCTAGGATGTGTCATTTTTTGGGTTCATCTCTTGTGTGTTGGTCTTCACGCAAACAGTCTAGCATTGCACACTACAGCTGAGGCTAAATATGTAGCTGCCGCTAGCTGTTGCGCACAGATTTTATGGATGGTTTCTACTTTGCGGGACTTTGGGTTGGAGTTTTCACGTGTTCCATTATTTTGTGATAACACAAGTGCAATCAGTTTAGCAAACAACCCGGTACAACATTCTAGGACCAAACACATTGATGTGCAGTATCACTTTTTAAGAGATCATAATGAAAAAGGCGATATTGAATTGCATTTTGTTGATACTCAGAATCAGCTTGAAGATATTTTCACCAAGCCTCTCGATGCCTATCGCTTTGAATTTTTGAGGGTAGAGCTTGGCATTTGTCATCCCTATGGCATCATGTGAGGGAGAGTTGTGTACTTTTGCATATGCTTCTGAAATATGATTAAATGCTTTTACATGTACATGCAT
Source organism: Zizania palustris (assembly GCA_019279435.1). Taxonomy (NCBI): domain Eukaryota; kingdom Viridiplantae; phylum Streptophyta; class Magnoliopsida; order Poales; family Poaceae; genus Zizania; species Zizania palustris. Next base: position 110,989,991 of record JAAALK010000079.1, on the reverse strand, counting down.
GTGTGTGCACTTTACAATACTGTCTTGTATTCACTGTTTGATTATTCTTAGAATGAACTCATCTATCTGTATGTCTTGAGGATGGCTTTTCTTTGTGAAAATTTGAAAATGGTCACTACTAAGTCTGGAAACTAGCATGAATAGACTATGGTGTTGTTGCTATTCATTGCTTACTTGATAGCTTTGTCCTTTTCACTTGGATGCTCATATGCAACTTGATCATATTATGCTCAAAAATAAAAAAATATTGAAAAATTGAAAAATGAAAAATGACAATGATGAAAATGAAACAAAAATGCTAAAATTGTGATAAAATTGAAAAGATCTAGGTGGGTTTGCGTAGTCGCAATACTGTGTTCTAGACTTCTTACCATTGCACTTTGGTTTGAACTAGGACATTGAAGTGTATACCATGATCAATGCCTTAAGCTTCCGATGGTTTATCCTAGGCTTGGCTTGACCGGTTAGCATAAGGTTGACTTGCAAATAAGCCCTGGTAATTAAAAATAATAATAAAAAAGTTTACCTTTCTCGCATATCAAGTTTGTTGCAGCTCCTTGTAGTGGGATGTGCTTTTTGAGTTTGCTTTTGACTAGCTTTTGTATCTCTTACCTTGCCATGTCTAGTATGCTAGTCTGGGTAGTGATGCTTTTATTTGCTTAAACTTCACAATGCTTGCTCACATGAATATTTAGATTGTGTATATTCAAGCTTGTCATACAGTTTAGATAGGACAGTTTGTGAGGCACATGAAGTGTTTGTAATGTAATTGGACTTAATCTTATTCTGGAAGCATTGCATGGTCACTTTACTCTCTCAACTCATGGGGCCATATTGATGTCTGCATTGCCAAAGGGGGAGAGTTCTTGAGCTTTTGAAGTAATATGTTGATCTTTTAAGTTTTTGAGGAGATTTTGAGGTAGTTTGTGCTCTTTCATCCATTCTTGTCAAGTGACATGTTCTTAATTTTGCTCTCTTTAGAGCTTTCATGGTCACTTGTGTGCTGAAATCTTTGCTTTACACTTCTTCTGATCTTGTGTTGTCAATACACTCATCAAGGGGAAGATTGAGGAATATAGTGAGGTTTGTCACTATGGTTCAAGGTAATGATGAGTGATTGACAGGATGATGTCATGGGTTTTTGTCTGGGTGTATTGGATATGTGTGTGTGTCTGTGTTTGTCTCGTGTGTGCAGGTTTGAGTTACTCATCAACTGTTGATGGCAAAGGATCAGGGTTAGACGGGGAGTCTAATGCCAGATGGTCGAGGGTGTTAATCGAAGTCGAGAGTGGACTCAGATGTACACATGGAGGTTGAACATAAGGTGAGTTGAAGATTGATCAAGACGAAGCATCGATCGAGTCAGTGAAAGGGAAGCCAGTTCAAGTGACAAGGCGGCTCGAGGGATCGAGAGTGGGAGATACTTGCTGGTAGTCGAGTTTGCGGACTGACGACGGTCGTCGATGATTAGGGGAGGCTTTGTCGGTTTTTGCTGAAAACCGTCGAAACATTAAATTTTTTTGTTAATTCAATAAATAGGAGTTTAGTGTTAGTTTGAATATTTCAGTTTTATAGTGTATTCTTTTGGAATATTTTTAGAGTGGCTCTACTCTAAGAATGTATTAAAAGTGGAGTCTATTTGTAATTTTTCTTTCAAGACTATTAGGGTAATTTTCAGAATATTGAATTCTGAAATTGCCCAAGGGGTTTTGTGTAAAGTTAGCTTCTAGAAGCTGCCTACTTAAGGGATCTTATCCGCCAGGTATGGCTGGACTTTTGGACAGCATTTTTCAATCCAAAAACTGAGTGAAAATTGTGTTCGGACGAATTCGGGATGAGCTACAGTAACCGGACGAAAAACTCTTGATCCTCTACAGTCGCTTCGACACTACTGTTCCGCGTAAAGATCTTTGATTCAGCGATGGTTTCAGTAAGTTTTCTTCTGTTTTCTGTGTAACTTTCTAATGATTCTGATCGATCTTTTGTGAGTATTCATCTAGGAATTTTTGTGTTCTATGCTGAGTACTTTTGATCCTTGAATTCACTCTGTTCATCATATTGCTACTGCGTTTTCAAGTTTGTGTCGGTTCAGCAATAGTTTCACAGGTTGGTTGATTTTGTTCTTAAAAAAAAATGTTGATATATATCTGTGATAAATGCTAGTTGTTGACATCTATCTAATTCAGATACTTCATTCCTGTCAATTGATTCTGTTAAGAAGTCTTGCGGGTAGAACAATTTTCAGCATAATCTCTGTTCTAATGGTTCTGATCATCCTGAGATGCATATGTTCTTGACTGAAGTAGTGTTTCTATACTTGCTAAATCTGTGTAGTTGTGTTTCCAAGGATCTAAACATTCCTATGAATTAATTTAGAGCTGAACTGTTGTTTTAATACTGATTGAGGATAAAACAAATTTAGTGTGTTCAGTTCTGAACATTTTTGCTTGACTGTTTGATGAACTGAAACAGTAATTTAGTAGTTACTCTAGTTTGATTTTATTTCAAGCTTGTCATCTATTTTCTGGTTCCTCTAGTGAAGTTCTGCAAATTATCTCAGTCTGGATTATGTTCATTTGTCTTCTTATGCTAGTTCTGCGGTGATTACTTCATGATCACTAAAGAATAGTTTTCTGAGAAGTTGATTAGCACTATTCTGTCTATACTGAATTCTGTAGTTGCATTTCTGAATATGGTTCAACATGAATTGGTTGATGTGTGTTAGCTAAGTGGTGCTTCTCAAAATCCAAAACATCAATTTAAGTTTTCAGATCTGAAATCTGTTTGGTATTTCAGAATGTGTTAACTATTTCATGTCTGAATTGTTGAACTGTTTTGAAAACCTTTTTTACATTAGACACTCAATTTGATGAAATCTGGATTGAAGTTTAAGTGACTGGTTGTATTGAAATTAACTTTTCAGAACTGAATGTCAGTAATCTATAAATTTTATTTGCATGTCAAATTTGATGTTGTTTAGACAAAGCATTTAGAGGTTCAGTACTGTTTCTCATCTATTTTGTGCAATTACATCTAATTTGGTTGTTGTTGGGGAAAATATTCCATCTTCAGGGTTATTGCAGTAACAAGACAAAGGCTGGTAATCAAGTCCAAGATTTCCAGCATATAACTCCGGAGATACATTGAATCAAGTTCGAAGTATGATGACGGACGCTAGTTCGGAGTATATCTTCGAACTTGGACTCTTCCAAGAGCTTCTCTGCCAGCTAAGATGGAAGATTTATCTTCTTTCTCATTAGATTAGTCTTTTACCATTTTAGCCCTATTAAGGGTACCGAATAGTTTCCACTATGTCGGTTGTAACAGAGGGATAAAAGGGTTTTTTCCTTAATGTTTGGGCCTATAAATACCCCCCGTTTCACTCTGTAATACGGACCGAATACAAGTTATTCAATACACACTTTCGAACTATTTTAAGCTATTATCCTTTCGGAGGCTTGGAATAGTTTATATCACAAACACTTCGTTTGTTAGTTTCTATTCTTCAGAAACCTGTTAGCGTAATCTTTTACGCCAACAGTTGGTGCCGTCCGTGGGGAACCTAGTCCTAAAAAACTTCGTTCTCTACCAAGTTCTTAAACCATGCCTCCTAAGCGGAGTGCAGGTAGTAATCCTGTTCGGAGGTCCCCTCGGACCTCCGAAGCAAGATCTTCAGACATAGTTGAGGTCGGAGGACCTTCGACGTTTCCTCCACCTCAAACTCTGGAAGGGATTCCCCTTCCTCAAGCATACGGAATTCCTCCGCCAACTCCATCTATACATCGGCCAGCTGGAGTCCCTCTTCCACCTCAAGTTCCACTTCGAACTGATCCCTACAGTTCTCAAGACCCCGAAGATCCTTCCGGAGGAGATGAAGACGGTCTTGGTGATATGGCCACTCAAATGGCCAGTCTCCAAGCTGAAGTTGCAAGGTGGCGGCAAGAAGCCACAAATAGGCTTTGTTCTCAAGCCACCCCAACCATTCCCGAAGTGCCCGAAGACGACGAGCTTATTTATCCCGAAGCCCCGGAGAATGCTTCCTTTGACACCGAGTCTCCGCTGCATCCTGAGTTGCAGAAAGTACGCTTCGACCCTAAGTTCAAAACTTCTAAGCTTTGCAAGTATGCCGGAGATGAAGATCCTGGAGAATTCGTCCGTTCTTATGCTTTAGCAATTGAAGCCAGTGGAGGAGTGCGGGACACTATGGCAAAATGTTTCCCCCTAGCTTTTCAAGGAGTTGCATTGCGGTGGTTCTGGTCCCTGAAGCCAGGATCAATCAGTTCATGGGGGCAGTTGAAGAAGAAGTTTGTGAGTAACTTTTAGGGTACCTTCGTACCCCCTATGTCAACAGGAAGTCTTTTCAGGTGAAGTAGCTCCCTAGAGAGACCTTAAGACAGTATTTCAAGTGCTTCGCTCATACGAAGTCGCAAATTCGAGGGTTAACTACGTCTTCAGTAGTTGACGCAGCTCGAGAGGGAGTTATTCATCCAGGCCTCCTTGATAAACTTCACCAGAAAAGCATATCTTCTGTTTCTCAGTTGATGTCTTATTTCGAAGAGTATGCAAGTTCAGAAGAGGGATGGCTTCAGAGAACTGCTACAACCCCGTCGATACTGCAAGAAGTCAAATTGGAAGTGAAAACTTCAGCACAGCCGCAAGGGCCTAGCTTCGAAGTTCAGCATGATAGGCGTAGGGGGCAAAAGCATCCTCGTTCAGAAGTTCTGAACATTGCACCCCCGCAGAAGTTTGCCCAAAGAGCTCCACAACCCTCAGGAAGCAAGACCAGCGGCTGGAGGCTGCCAGGGAAACCGACTGGCAAAGGCCAAACCTTTTTCTGCTGTATTCATGGTGAAAATCGGAGTCACGCAACTGATGCATGCAAAGCTATACTTGCTTTGAGAGGAGAGTATCTGGAAAGAACTTCGGGTCGAGGCACTACTGACCGAGTTCCGGCTGAAGTCCGTTCGGAGCCTGTCCATGCTGTGACGAGGATAGAGAACTTCGATTAGGCAAGACGCCCTCCGGTTGTCAATATTATGCCACCTCCGAAGCAAGAAGAGGGGCAAGATCGAGGAAAAAGAGTAGTCCTCCCCATCTCCGGAGGAGGGACTCTCGGAAGTATGTCAAAGAGGCAGAGAAGAGAATATGTCAGAGAAGTGGGCCATATTGGAACCTCTTCGTCTGCAGATGCTATGCCCGAATGGTCCCATGTGCCAATATCCTTTTCCGCAGATGATGTAGCTGGTGTTAAATTTCCACATGCAGACCCACTTGTCATTACTGCCGACATAGCAGGAACTGAGGTTCGGAGAGTGCTAGTTGACGGAGGAAGTTCGGCGGATATTATTTTTGTCCAAGCTTTTGATCAACTCTGCATCTCCAGAAAGCATCTTCTCCCAGCAGCTCGTCCTTTGCAAGGATTTGCAGGACCCCCTATTGATGCCCTCGGCCAAATTGGCCTGGAAGTTACTTTCGGAGAGGGGCCACTGGCCAGGACGAAGGAAGTGACCTTTGAGGAGCCAAGCTGAATAGCGTGGGCCTCATGGCTCCAGATGTGATGAGTCATTGTCAACTATAGTCAAAGAGGACAGAAGAAGAGAGGAGATCTGCTGTTTAATGGGCCGCGTGTGACTCAGGTACACGGGCAGCGAGCGACGGTCGGGCTGAGAGAGCTGCGAAGTCGGGCTGGCCCAATCTGGGTACATGGGCCAGAGGCAGTAGAAGACCCACTAGGCTGTTGACCAAGATTGACTCAGGTACACGGGTGGTGAGTGATTGCCGGGCTGAGAGAGCTACGGAATCCGGCCGGCCCAATCCAGGTACCTGCTGCAAAGCCGGTGGAGGCTTTGTCAGTTTCGGCGCAAAACTGACAACCGTTGATTCTGCATTAGACTGTCCAGAAGAGAAGTCGTAGTCGCTACGAAAGTTTAGCTTCCGGATAAGTCATCTGTATCTCTAGGCCCACAGTTAGTCAGTTGTGTCTGTAAAAATACCTAAGGGCAGTTGAGTCATTTCCTTTATTTTAGTGTCTGTAAAAACCCTAAGGGGCTGGTGGAATATTCTAGGTCATTGGGCAGCCTATAAATAGGGCCCCAATCCCTAGGGTTGGACTACCCTTCTAGAAATCACTTTTCAATTATTCCTTGGGTCATCTTTGTTTCCTGCGCATTCTCTTTCCTGCTCCTGTTTTGTGCGCCGCCAGAAGGTTCTATTCTTGCATGCATTCCTCTTGTTCTTCATTAATGCACTGAGATTTTGTTCTCTCCTTATGTGCGAGGCATGCATTTATTTTTGTGGATCTAAATCTTAGTGAATCATGTGCAGTTTGTTCACTATTTGCAACAGTACACTAGTACTCACGCTTTGCTTTTTCAGCATAGCTTTTTGATCGAAGCAGACAAGGCTGAACACCTTTTCTGACTGTTTCTGGCGAAGTACCTTCTCTCTGTTCGAAGTCTCTCAGCTCCGAGAGGCAGGCTTCGATCTGACTTCCTCGAAAGGCTTCGCTTGAACTTCGTCTTCTCTTTGTGCACTACATTTTTAGCTTCGAAGTATGTTTTTGTGCTGTCTGTCAGCTTAACATACTTCGACCATTTGTGCGAAGGTGCACTACGTTTCGAGGATACTTCGGCTATTTCGTGAAGCCTACGTTGATAGACTTCGAACGTAGCATGTCTTTCTGATAGACTTCGCACTGAGTGTTCTGCTGTTTTGATCGAAGTCCCAGTTAGGGTGGTTCAAAGGTCATACTTCGATTTGGCTAGCTCCGAAGGTAGATGTAACACCCCAAATTTTCAAAACAATAAAAATATTATTAAATTCAATTTATTGAAATTATTATTTCAGAAAATACTTTTAATTCTCTTTTATACCCTTTTGAACTACAACATGGAGTAGATGACCAAATCAGGAGGTGAAACCTTTTTGTATATGATCCTAAGACCAAAATATAATTTTGAGAATTTTTATAAATTTTTATCAGCCTTGGAAGTAGCCCTAATATTTTAATCTATTTTCTGGAATTATTTTTATTCAGAAAAGTATTGGAACAGTAATGGGCTCCTCCCCTCCCTTCTCTCTCTCCCGGCCGGCCCAGCCCGTCACCGCGCTCGCCTTAGACTGACACCTGGACCCCACCTGTCGGCGCCGAAACCTTCCCCTCGCGCGCGAACCCGACACCTCGGCCCCACCCGTCAGTCGCCACCCTCGCCCGCTCGCGCTCGCTGGCCAGTGGCCCCCGCATGTCAGTTTCGCCTTCAACCTCCCGCCGTCGCCCCCGAATCGCGCCGGCCGACGACCTCGCCCTCGGATCCGCCTCGCCGGCCCATCCCGCATTAATTCGTCGCCATTAATCGGTCCCCCGCGTCGCGTCGACCGTTTCCCCCCGTTAAACAGCGCCTTTACGCCACGGGATCGCCGCTCCGCGTGCATGGCCGAGCCATCGCCGGCGAGTAAAAGCCCTCGGCCGGTTTCCTTGCATGCGAGCCCTCTCCGGCGTCCTATTTAAACCCCCGGCCTGAGCCGCGTTCGACCCCCACGCTTGATCGCCTCGAGAACGAACAGAGCACTCGCAATTCACGTTTTAGCGCCCACCCTCTAATTCACCTCCGGCCACCGCTCGCCGTCGCCTCGGACCACCCCGGCCCGCGCCTCCGCCACCGTCGTGACCGCAAAGACGTCCCCTACCTCGGCCACGTCTCCGCTGGTCAAGGAGATCGCCGGAACACCGTCGCCGTCGAGTACCCGAGGACCCTTCCGCGTCTACCCTCGTCGCCGGCCTCGCCCCGTCGTCCCCAGGACCGCCGCCAAGGTACCATCGTGACCGCTGTAGTCCCCTCCTTCCATTTTTAGACTTAGCTAGGGCCACCGTCGCTCGCCGTGGCCGCTGGCCCGCTCGCCGTCGTCGGAGAAGACGACCGGCGCGGGTCGAGTACCCGTGCCGTGTCGGATTCGATCCACGCCGTGCGATCCAGATCTAAGGGCCCGGATTTAATCCCTCGTGTGATTTAATCCGCACCGTCGGATCTCGGCGAAGGGGTACGTTTTAATCCCGTGCGTCCATTTGTTTTAAAACCCCGCGTTTAATCTCGTGCGTCCACGTGGTACCGGTTCGCACGTTTTAATCCTGGCCGTCCGTAGCCACTTACGCGTCCCGCCTCGCCCTCGCGCGTCGGATCTGGATCCGACGGTCCAGATCGACCCGGTGCACGCGCACAGTGCGCGGGTTCACCGTGGGCCTGGCTCACCGTGGACCCGAGAGGTTTAAAATTTGAAAATAAATTCCAGAAATGCTTTTAAACTTGTAAAATTCATATCTAATGCATTTGGACTCTAAAAATTGCCATTCCAATTTTAGAAAATTCATAAAATTATTCTCTACATGTTTAGGCAATAAAAACAGTAGGTTTATTTGGACATTTTCATGTTTATTCAAATAATTATTCAAAAGCCTTTAGGATTAAAATATGGATTCAAATATTTAAACTTCAGAAAAATTATTATTAATTTCCTTTCTGTTCATTCACTGAAAACCACCAAATTGACATGAACTTTTCATTTCACACTTATTTAAGGATTTAATATGACCATAATCCCATTTAAACATTTGTTTTCTAAAAAGGACAACCCTTCGTTTTAATCCCTTTAAAATTATTTATAAAATTCAGAACCTTAACCTTTGGGTTTATTTCTTCAAACCAACTTTAACTTATGTGTTTATAATGTAATGTTATACTGTTTGATTAGATGTTATGTTCTTTTTATTTTACTTTATATTAAAAAGACTACGACGTCGCCGAGGAGCCGGAGTACTTCCCCGAAGTCCCTCCCTCTCCCTTTGCTGAACAAGGCAAGTCACCAAACAATTCTTTTGAGCATATTGAACCCATGTCTGAATTGACTATCGCTAAAACACATAGGTTATGTATATGCATTAGTCAAATGAACCCTTACATTATATTTATTTAGGATCCCCCGACCTTGATGTGCAACCCAAGCCATGCTATCTCGCCTAACCTCCTTGTCACCATATGATCAATGATATTAGCTAGTGTCCAATGTATTGACACGGCCGCTATAGGATAAAAATGAGTCGTAGCAAAATGGTTCTATTATATGATCCCCGTTGCTTCTTATCCTTGGAAATTCTGTTGGTGATGAGTCATGGTTGTGAGTGTATGCATGGTGGGTTCCGGGTGCAAGCTAGGGCATTGGTCAGTCGCACCCGGGGCACTATAAGGACCGGTCTGAGGGATCCGTTGCAATACACTTACGTACTAACCACAAGTCTAGTGGGTAAGTCCTAACTAAGGTATGGGTTGTTCCAAACCGAGGCCACCACTTGGAGATGGGTCAAGTTGCACCTGCGGGTGACTTGTACCAATGTGGCGCAAAAGGGGGTGCGACGTTAGCCGGGATGCGGCCCGGCGCGCCGGCGAAACCTAGAGCGGGTGGTTATCGCTTGGAACATCTCATATTGAGGTTTTGGCACGAGTTCCCGTGAAATGGGTCATCTCGTTGAGATGAGTGCGTGCCTTGTGGGTACAGTAGTACATCTCTGATCAGAGTCTTAAATCTTTTCGAAAAGCCGAGCCCACGGTCAAGGGCGGGTTGCGTGACATCCCCCAGTTAGATTACTTTGGATATGATTGTGCATGATGGATTGACATGTAAGGACCATTGTGCGAGGAGGTAAAACGTACTCCTCGAGTTAGTTGATGTTGATGATGCTCATGTTTACTTTCCGCATGATTAAAATATGATTACACTAAATGCCATAACTGCAACTGCTTTATTCCGCATTGTTAGCCATTATCCTTCCTTGTTTATTATCCCGCATTATTATTTGCATTTGCGGTGGCTTGTTGAGTACTTTTTGTACTCATACCCGTTGGACCCCACAGAGGATGCTTATCTTGAAGACGGTCTGGAGTAGCAACCCAGTCAAGAAGAAAGATCCTGAAGAAGACGTTCGTCATGCCGTTGTTTAATTACTTTATTACTGTTTTTACTGAAACAATGTTGTAATAAATATGGTCTGCGTACCATGGATTTTACCGTATGTACGTTGTCGCATGATGAACCTCTTGAATTATTGTTTTTCGATGGAAATTCAATAATGTCTCGATTTTGATAAATCGGGGCGCTACAAGATGGTATCAGAGCCGACTTGACTGTAGGAAGCCAAACAGACCCGCCTAGCCATTAGCCATAGGAAATTATTTCTTGAAAATCTACTTCATAAACTTTGTTCCTCTCCTCACTTTTATTCAACTTACTGTTTTGTAGATGCCTGTCTACCAAGTCCACAGCTACTGCCGTCACTACGAGGGCTTCGTCCGGGAGCTCCGCATGATGCTCACCTTCCTCGGGTTCCTCTTCGAACCCGAATTTCAAGGAGTCTACCCCGACGAGTTCGCCGGGCCTTGCGACGTCTCCCTCACCGTCCATGGCTCCGGAGAACATCTGCCGCCCTACACCACCGCACTTGGAGGCCCGACTTTCGACGTCGCGTGCCAACGAGTCGCCCTCCAGGCCCTCATGGAGCTGAGGATGATCTACGACGATCGTCTTCAGAACTCATCCTTCCGGCTTGTACCGAAGCGTACTCCCGGGGCCCACCGTAGCATCTACCTCGGAGTTCACTCCGTGCGTGATCCGGTCATGGCCCGGCAGTCGCGTCTTCTACAGGCCATGGATGATCTCCACACCGAGGCGGTGCTCGACGCCGACGAGCACCATGAGGCGGTTGCGTTTCTTCGTGAGGAAACGAAGAACCTGATCCAACAGAACGGCGAGCTGCAGCGCAAGATCATACAGCTGCAGAAGGATATAGCGGAGATGGTTCCTCTTCTTCCTAGGAAGAAGAAACCTATCCGTGAGCCCCTCCCTCGCCCCAAGAGGATCCCGCCACGACCATCCCCCGCCAGGCCTTCCACCAGCGCCCCTACATCACGCCCCGGCCTCGTCTCCGACTCCATCATCGAGAACTTTCTCGAGCCCACCATCTCTCTGGAGCCGCGCACTCGTGGTTCCGAGAGCACGGAGACCGCCTCCGGTGGCGAGTAGGCGTTAGGAGACGCAAATTCAAATAACGATCTAAATTTTGTATGTGGTGCCGTCTGCAACGAGTTGGGTTGTAGATGGAATAAGAACTTAATTGTAATGAACTATTTATACCACTTGATATATTTGTATGCTTGGATGCTATATGTTAATTTTTGGTTGTATTATTGTTTCGTCATCTTTTGTTTCCTCACTTTGGATATTCAGAAGATGGCCGACCACCAGAACACCGGCTCTAATAACGGAGCAGGAGGGAGCCGAGATGCGCCTGAGGGCGTTGTGCCCAACTGGGGTGCGACAGGCCCGCGCCAATCCGGGTCGCCTTCCGCCAACCACCCCACCTTGGCGGAAATGATGGCGAATCAGAATCATCTGATCACCGCCCTCCTCACCCAAATGCAGCACCAACAGGCTCAGTTGGACCGTCTGCAGAACGGGGAGCCCGCCCCTCGCGCACCAGTACCCGCGGCCGCTCCGCAACTCTCCGAGTTCTTGCGCGTGCGCCCGCCCATCTTCTCGAGCACAACCAACCCGATGGAGGCCGGAGATTGGCTTCGCACCATCGAGAAGAAGCTCGACCTCCTCCCCTGCACAGACCGTGAGCGAGTGGCCTTCGCCACTCATCAGCTCCAGGGTCCCGCCGCTGAGTGGTGGGACAACTATCGTGCGTCCCAGCCAGAGGGCCACATGGTGACTTGGGCGGAGTTCACCATCGCCTTTCGTGCCGCCCACGTCCCCGCCGGTGTCATCGCGGTCAAACAGCAGGAGTTCCGCGACCTGCAGCAGGGCAACAGGACTGTCATGGAGTACCTCCATGAGTTCAACCGCCTCGCACGCTACGCACCGGAGGAAGTGCGCACCGACGCCCTCCGCCAAGCCAAGTTCCTCAGGGGACTTAAGGATGAGCTGTCCATCCAGCTCGTCGCCGCCGACTTCGCCGACTTCCAGCGGCTTGTCAATAAAGCGCTCATCCAAGAGACTGAGCAGAACAAGCTGGACCTCAAGAAGAGGAAGATGATCGCCTTCAAGCACCAGCAGGCGAACACTCAGAGGCCCCGCTTCGTCCCTCCGCCACCAGCGCCCGCCTACCATCCTCGGCCCGCCTACAGGCCACCTCATGCAGCCGGTGGATCCAACGCCGGGCATCCTCGCCCCGCTCCACCAGCTCCGGCCGCTCAGCCGGCACCGGCCGCCAAGGCCCCGATCTTGAGGGATCGTCAAGGAAGGCCGGTCGTCTGCTTCAACTGCCGCAAGGAAGGGCACTATTCGCACCAGTGTCCTCACCCCAAGCAGAACCAAGGCGCAGCACCCCACCAGGCCGTTCGCGCCCGCGTCAACCACATCAGCGCGGAGGAAGCTCAGGAGGCTCCTGAAGTCGTACTCGGTACGTTTACTATGAATTCCGTACCGGCCGTCATATTATTTGACTCTGGAGCAACCCACTCCTTTGTCTCGGAAGATTTTGCAAAAACAAATAATCTGGACGTGCTCCCTCTACCCATTCCCATGGTGATTGCCACCCCCGGCAATAGGACCTCAGCTCGCTTCTACAGCCCTAAGGTTCAACTTGACATCCAAGGAGTGCTGTTTCGGGCCGAGCCTGTCCTCATCCAATGCACCGGACTCGACCTTATACTAGGTATGGATTGGTTGATGAAGCACAAGGGAGTGATCGACTGTGCCAACAAGTCCGTCACGGTGACCAGTCCTGAAGGCGTAACCGTCACCTTCCGGATGACCAGTCGCAAACCACTCGGAGCATCCCTTCGCTCTATAGCTCTTGAAGAAGTGCCAATAGTCAAGGAGTTTGCAGATGTTTTCCCCGAAGATCTGCCCGGAATGCCTCCCAAGCGGGACATCGAATTCAGAATCGAGCTTGTCCCGGGGACCACTCCAATCTCCAAGCGCCCATACCGCATGGCCGCCAATGAACTAGCCGAAGTCAAGAGCAACATCGAAGACCTAGAGCAGAAAGGTTACATCCGACCGAGTACCTCACCTTGGGGTGCACCGGTCATATTTGCCATGAAGAAGGACAAGACCAAGAGGATGTGCGTGGACTATAGAGCCTTGAACGACGTAACTATCAAGAACAAATACCCGTTGCCTCGGATCGACGACCTGTTCGATCAGCTGAAAGGATCCTCGGTGTTTTCCAAGATTGACCTCAGGTCAGGTTATCACCAGTTGAGGATCAGGGAGGAAGATATACCCAAGACTGCCTTCACCTCCCGCTATGGACTCTACGAGTACACTGTGATGTCGTTCGGACTCACGAATGCCCCGGCCTTCTTCATGAACATGATGAACAATGTATTCATGGAGTTCTTGGACAAGTTCATCGTGGTATTCATCGACGATATCCTCGTTTACTCCAAGACCAAGGAAGAACACGAGACTCACCTCCGTCTGACCCTCGGAAAGCTAAGGGAGCAGCAACTGTACGCCAAATACAGCAAGTGCGAATTTTGGTCGTCTGAGGTGAAGTTCCTCGGTCATGTAATATCTGCCGGAGGAATAGCAGTGGACCCAACCACCGTAGAGGCGGTTACCAACTGGCTGCAGCCCGCGACCGTGACCGAGATCCGGAGTTTCCTCGGATTGGCCGGATACTACCGCCGGTTCATCGAGAATTTTTCCAAGATCGCCAAGCCTATGACCAGACTTCTGCAGAAAGAGGTGAAGTTTGATTGGACCCCCGACTGCGAAGAAAGCTTCCAGACCCTCAAGAAGAAACTTGTGTCAGCTCCCATTCTGACTCTGCCAGACATCCGGAAAGACTTCCACGTCTACTGTGATGCCTCTCGTCAAGGATTGGGGTGCGTCTTAATGCAAGAAGGGAAGGTGATATCCTACGCCTCCCGGCAGCTGAGACCGCATGAGCTGAACTACCCAACCCACGACCTGGAACTAGCAGCCGTAGTTCATGCCTTGAAGATATGGAGACATTACCTTGTGGGAAATCGGTGTGAGGTCTTCACCGACCATAAGAGCCTCAAGTATATATTCACCCAACCAGATCTGAACCTCAGGCAAAGGAGATGGTTGGAACTGATCAAGGATTACGACTTGGGCATCCATTATCATCCGGGCAAAGCAAACGTGGTGGCAGACGCTCTTAGTCGAAAAGGGTACTGCAATGCCATCATGATTCAAGACCAGGCTCCTCTACTTTATAAAGAGATGGAAAGGCTAAACCTAGGGATCACCACTCGAGAGTACCTCGCTGCCTTGGAGTCTCGGCCTGTCTTAATAGACCAGATCCGAGAGAAGCAGAAGGAAGACCCCGATATCCTGGAGATCCAGCAAAACATGAGGAAGGGTAAAGCCCCCGGATTCTCCGAGGATGAACATGGTACCATTTGGTTCGGAAACCGAGTGTGCGTACCCAACTTACCTGAGTTGAAAACTCTCATCCTTCAGGAAGCCCACGATACTCTATACTCCATCCATCCCGGGAGTACAAAGATGTACCAAGACCTGAAGGAGAAATATTGGTGGGTCAGCATGAAGAGAGAAATAGCCGAGTATGTGGCCAAGTGCGACACATGCCGGCGAGTCAAGGCAGAGCATCAGAGACCTGCCGGACTTCTTCAACCCCTCAAAGTCCCTGAATGGAAGTGGGAAGAGATAGGAATGGACTTCATCACGGGACTGCCCAGGACCCAAGCTGGTCATGATTCTATCTGGGTGATCGTTGATCGACTCACCAAGGTAGCTCACTTCGTCCCGGTCAAGACAACTTACACCGTCGCCAAGTTGGCCGAGTTGTACATGACCCGGATCGTGTGCCTCCACGGAGTTCCCAAGAAGATTGTATCTGACCGCGGGAGTCAGTTTACCTCCAAGTTTTGGAAGAACCTTCAAGAGGAACTCGGCACCCGGCTGAACTTTAGCACCGCCTATCATCCACAGACCGACGGTCAGACCGAAAGGGTCAACCAGATATTGGAGGATATGCTTAGAGCTTGTGCTCTAGACTTTGGCGGAATGTGGGACAAGAACTTACCTTATGCGGAGTTCTCCTACAACAACAGCTATCAAGCCAGCCTGCAAATGTCCCCGTTCGAAGCACTCTATGGGCGTAAGTGCAGAACGCCGTTGCTCTGGGATCAAACCGGAGAATCACAACTGTTTGGGACAGATTTATTGAGAGAAGCCGAAGAGAAAGTTAAGATCATAAGAGACCGCTTGAAGGCCGCCCAATCCAGGCAAAAGAGCTATGCCGACAACCGTCGAAGAGATCTAGCCTTTGAGGAGGGCGATTACGTCTACCTCCGAGTCACTCCCCTCCGTGGCACTCAAAGGTTCAACATGAAAGGCAAACTAGCACCCCGCTACGTCGGACCCTTCCAGATCCTCCGTCGACAAGGAGAAGTGGCATATCAACTTGAACTGCCTCCGTCCTTGGCAGGCGTTCATGATGTGTTCCATGTCTCGCAGCTGAAGAAGTGTCTCCGTGTGCCTACCGAGCAAGCCGACCTTCAGCAGCTCAATGTCCAAGAAGACTTGACCTACATAGAGAGACCCGTCAAGATCTTGGAAACCAAGGAGAGAGTAACCAGAAGTCGCGTCGTCCGCTTCTGCAAAGTCCAATGGAACAACCATCCCGCAGAAGAAGCCACTTGGGAAAAAGAAGACGAGCTGAAAGCCCAATACCCCGAGCTATTCGAGTAGCGTTCCAATCTCGAGGACGAGATTCTTGTAAGGGGGATAGGTTTGTAACACCCCAAATTTTCAAAACAATAAAAATATTATTAAATTCAATTTATTGAAATTATTATTTCAGAAAATACTTTTAATTCTCTTTTATACCCTTTTGAACTACAACATGGAGTAGATGACCAAATCAGGAGGTGAAACTTTTTGTATATGATCCTAAGACCAAAATATAATTTTGAGAATTTTTATAAATTTTTATCAGCCTTGGAAGTAGCCCTAATATTTTAATCTATTTTCTGGAATTATTTTTATTCAGAAAAGTATTGGAACAGTAATGGGCTCCTCCCCTCCCTTCTCTCTCTCCCGGCCGGCCCAGCCCGTCACCGCGCTCGCCTTAGACTGACACCTGGACCCCACCTGTCGGCGCCGAAACCTTCCCCTCGCGCGCGAACCCGACACCTCGGCCCCACCCGTCAGTCGCCACCCTCGCCCGCTCGCGCTCGCTGGCCAGTGGCCCCCGCATGTCAGTTTCGCCTTCAACCTCCCGCCGTCGCCCCCGAATCGCGCCGGCCGACGACCTCGCCCTCGGATCCGCCTCGCCGGCCCATCCCGCATTAATTCGTCGCCATTAATCGGTCCCCCGCGTCGCGTCGACCGTTTCCCCCCGTTAAACAGCGCCTTTACGCCACGGGATCGCCGCTCCGCGTGCATGGCCGAGCCATCGCCGGCGAGTAAAAGCCCTCGGCCGGTTTCCTTGCATGCGAGCCCTCTCCGGCGTCCTATTTAAACCCCCAGCCTGAGCCGCGTTCGACCCCCACGCTTGATCGCCTCGAGAACGAACAGAGCACTCGCAATTCACGTTTTAGCGCCCACCCTCTAATTCACCTCCGGCCACCGCTCGCCGTCGCCTCGGACCACCCCGGCCCGCGCCTCCGCCACCGTCGTGACCGCAAAGACGTCCCCTACCTCGGCCACGTCTCCGCTGGTCAAGGAGATCGCCGGAACACCGTCGCCGTCGAGTACCCGAGGACCCTTCCGCGTCTACCCTCGTCGCCGGCCTCGCCCCGTCGTCCCCGGACCGCCGCCAAGGTACCATCGTGACCGCTGTAGTCCCCTCCTTCCATTTTTAGACTTAGCTAGGGCCACCGTCGCTCGCCGTGGCCGCTGGCCCGCTCGCCGTCGTCGGAGAAGACGACCGGCGCGGGTCGAGTACCCGTGCCGTGTCGGATTCGATCCACGCCGTGCGATCCAGATCTAAGGGCCCGGATTTAATCCCTCGTGTGATTTAATCCGCACCGTCGGATCTCGGCGAAGGGGTACGTTTTAATCCCGTGCGTCCATTTGTTTTAAAACCCCGCGTTTAATCTCGTGCGTCCACGTGGTACCGGTTCGCACGTTTTAATCCTGGCCGTCCGTAGCCACTTACGCGTCCCGCCTCGCCCTCGCGCGTCGGATCTGGATCCGACGGTCCAGATCGACCCGGTGCACGCGCACAGTGCGCGGGTTCACCGTGGGCCTGGCTCACCGTGGACCCGAGAGGTTTAAAATTTGAAAATAAATTCCAGAAATGCTTTTAAACTTGTAAAATTCATATCTAATGCATTTGGACTCTAAAAATTGCCATTCCAATTTTAGAAAATTCATAAAATTATTCTCTACATGTTTAGGCAATAAAAACAGTAGGTTTATTTGGACATTTTCATGTTTATTCAAATAATTATTCAAAAGCCTTTAGGATTAAAATATGGATTCAAATATTTAAACTTCAGAAAAATTATTATTAATTTCCTTTCTGTTCATTCACTGAAAACCACCAAATTGACATGAACTTTTCATTTCACACTTATTTAAGGATTTAATATGACCATAATCCCATTTAAACATTTGTTTTCTAAAAAGGACAACCCTTCGTTTTAATCCCTTTAAAATTATTTATAAAATTCAGAACCTTAACCTTTGGGTTTATTTCTTCAAACCAACTTTAACTTATGTGTTTATAATGTAATGTTATACTGTTTGATTAGATGTTATGTTCTTTTTATTTTACTTTATATTAAAAAGACTACGACGTCGCCGAGGAGCCGGAGTACTTCCCCGAAGTCCCTCCCTCTCCCTTTGCTGAACAAGGCAAGTCACCAAACAATTCTTTTGAGCATATTGAACCCATGTCTGAATTGACTATCGCTAAAACACATAGGTTATGTATATGCATTAGTCAAATGAACCCTTACATTATATTTATTTAGGATCCCCCGACCTTGATGTGCAACCCAAGCCATGCTATCTCGCCTAACCTCCTTGTCACCATATGATCAATGATATTAGCTAGTGTCCAATGTATTGACACGGCCGCTATAGGATAAAAATGAGTCGTAGCAAAATGGTTCTATTATATGATCCCCGTTGCTTCTTATCCTTGGAAATTCTGTTGGTGATGAGTCATGGTTGTGAGTGTATGCATGGTGGGTTCCGGGTGCAAGCTAGGGCATTGGTCAGTCGCACCCGGGGCACTATAAGGACCGGTCTGAGGGATCCGTTGCAATACACTTACGTACTAACCACAAGTCTAGTGGGTAAGTCCTAACTAAGGTATGGGTTGTTCCAAACCGAGGCCACCACTTGGAGATGGGTCAAGTTGCACCTGCGGGTGACTTGTACCAATGTGGCGCAAAAGGGGGTGCGACGTTAGCCGGGATGCGGCCCGGCGCGCCGGCGAAACCTAGAGCGGGTGGTTATCGCTTGGAACATCTCATATTGAGGTTTTGGCACGAGTTCCCGTGAAATGGGTCATCTCGTTGAGATGAGTGCGTGCCTTGTGGGTACAGTAGTACATCTCTGATCAGAGTCTTAAATCTTTTCGAAAAGCCGAGCCCACGGTCAAGGGCGGGTTGCGTGACATCCCCCAGTTAGATTACTTTGGATATGATTGTGCATGATGGATTGACATGTAAGGACCGTTGTGCGAGGAGGTAAAACGTACTCCTCGAGTTAGTTGATGTTGATGATGCTCATGTTTACTTTCCGCATGATTAAAATATGATTACACTAAATGCCATAACTGCAACTGCTTTATTCCGCATTGTTAGCCATTATCCTTCCTTGTTTATTATCCCGCATTATTATTTGCATTTGCGGTGGCTTGTTGAGTACTTTTTGTACTCATACCCGTTGGACCCCACAGAGGATGCTTATCTTGAAGACGGTCTGGAGTAGCAACCCAGTCAAGAAGAAAGATCCTGAAGAAGACGTTCGTCATGCCGTTGTTTAATTACTTTATTACTGTTTTTACTGAAACAATGTTGTAATAAATATGGTCTGCGTACCATGGATTTTACCGTATGTACGTTGTCGCATGATGAACCTCTTGAATTATTGTTTTTCGATGGAAATTCAATAATGTCTCGATTTTGATAAATCGGGGCGCTACAGTAGAGCATAGACTTCGATTTGTTCTCTCTACCGTGTGTCGGGATTTGTCTCACTCTTCGAAGGTTGTTTGTCTGTGCGTTGTGTTCGAAGCTTCCTGCTCGAGGGATAGGCTTCGAAGTACATGGTTCGAAGCTATTTTCCATACTCTCCTCCTTAGCTCCGAAGCAGCTTCGCTCTTTTGCCACCTCGATCCAGGTTAGACCAAGCCTCCTCAGAAGACTTCAACAATCATTTCCGAAGCAGGCTTCGACTAGCGAAGCAGGCTTCAACCTCCGAAGCTGACCTCGACCGGCGAAGCTGGCTTCGCCAAGTTCCGAACAGGAGACAGATTTGAATAGTAACTTCTCTTCTCATTCATAGTGCACTTAGATTGTTTTTACTGAGAAGTTAATCTTGCCTTGTCTCGTATCCTCTTTTCATCTGTCTATTAGCACTGCATTGGCATTTCTCTGTTTATCAACAGTTTCTTCTAGGCTAGATACCTTTAGACTTAGGCGATCTGTTCTTTCTGTGTTGTTTTAGTCTTTAGAGGTGCGTTGGTTATTGGGAGCAGGCCATTGATTCGAAAGAATTTTTAGGCGCCCATTCACCCCCCTCTGGTCGCTACTTTCGGTCCTACAAGTGGTATCAGAGCGAGGTTAGAGTTTTTCCATACCTTAACCGGTTCTAAACCCCAGTAGTGACCATGACATCTCCTGGCAAGGTCCCGTCCTTGGAAGCCTATGGCTATAACTATACGAAGACTCGCATGTGAGCCTATCTCATGAGCCAGGGTTTGGACATTTGGGACATTTGCGTTCACACCACGTTTGTCATATTGCCA
Organism: Zizania palustris; assembly: GCA_019279435.1. NCBI lineage: Eukaryota > Viridiplantae > Streptophyta > Magnoliopsida > Poales > Poaceae > Zizania > Zizania palustris. The sequence goes on along the minus strand of JAAALK010000079.1, from coordinate 110,970,013 downwards.
GTCGCTGAGCATGGTACTGCTGGTATCATTGCTCAGCATCTGAGCAACAGTAAGGCTATGAATATTCTTTTCTCTGGTTTAGGTCCCACTGAGTTTGAGCGTGTGAGCCATCTCTCCACTGCGAGAGAGATCTGGGCTACCCTCAAGGCACACCATGAGGGAATAACACAGGTCAAGGCTCGGCTCTATCAGACCTACCGGCGTGAATATGAGAATTTCACACAGAAGCCACGTGAATCTGTTGAGGCTTTGTTTGGTCGTTTTCAGTCGATCATAAACAAGCTTTGGGACAACAAGGCTGAGGGTGCTCAGTTAGTCTCAGATCATGAGCAGGCGCTCAAAGTTCTCCATACCTTGGACCCAAAGATCTGGGAGATCAAGGTATCTTCTATCATTGAGAGTACTTCTTATGATACCTTGACCATTTCTGAGTTGTTTAGCAAGCTGAAGGCTACTGAGGTTGATCTCCAGTTGAGATCAAATCTCACTGGTTCTGGATCAAAGTCCCTGACCCTTGCTACACCTTCTGTTGATCCTCTGCTGTGAGCTGTGCTGGGTTCTCTTTGATGTCTATCACTGAGGACCAGCTTGAGTATTTGGGAGATGATGATTTGTGTCTTTTTAACAACCGGGTGCATCGTGTTTATGACAAGAGAATGTTCAAAAGACACGACACAAAATCCGGGTGCTTTGAGTGTGGTGATCTAGGACACTTCATCGCCGACTGCCCCAAGCACAATGGCCATAAGAAGGGCACCGGTGGTGGCTTCCACGACTTCGGCAAGCACGAGAGCTCCTCCTTCAACAAGGGCAAGCCGAAGACCAGATTCTTCAAGAAGGCCCTGAAGGACTACTGGCGAGAGAACAAGAAGCACGACAAGGCCTTCTTCGCCGAGATGGAGAAGAGCTACTCCAAGCAGTCCACGTCTTCTTCCTCTTCATCAAGCTCAAGCAATGAGGAGATCGTCATCAAGAAGGGGAAGGACAAGGATGATCCGGCGGGCCTCTGCTTCATGGCTTTCGGGGACAGACCGAAGAGCCATTCACACCAGCGCCAAAGATCCCGCAAGAGCTTCTGCTCAATGGCTCTTGGGGATAAGGGAGAGAAGAGCTCCTCCGATGACTCCGACGATGACGATAATGAAAAGGTATCATCTTATGAACGCAGAATCGTTGATTTACTTGAGAGTAATCGTCAGGAGTTAAAATACCGGGAAAAACTGCTTAGGGGTGCTAAGAAAAGGATAGACGAATTAGAGAGTAAGCTTGCCGTGGCCAACGGTAGAATTGAGAGTCTATCTTCTTCCCCCTGCTTGGGTGATAGCAGTGAGTGCTCAATGTGTGAGGTGCTTCTGTGTGACTTGTCGACTCTGAAGTCCAAGTACATAGAAAGGGTTGATGAGAGGGACGCTTTGGCCACTGAGCTTGAAAGCGCTCAGCTGGAGCTGAAAGATGCTCAAGCCACTGTCGTCGCACCCCGTGTTGATTGCCCATCTCATCTAGCTACCTTAGCTGAGCTGAAATCCAAGAGCGATGAGCATTTAGGTGATTTGGAGAGGTTGAGAGCTGAGCTTGTGCAGACTAGGCTAGAGCTTGAGACACTGTCAGTTCCACCCACTATTTGTGAGAACTGTCTGTCTCTTAGAATGGAATTAATCAAGCTGAAAGCTGAAAAGTCTGTCCAAGTAGAGAGTGAGTGTGAGACCTGCTTGTCTCAGGTGGAGGTTCTAGCTTCCTTGAGAGAGGAGCTAGCTGATTCTCAGAATGAGAACTTTTAGCTCCGTTCTATCCTGAGTTGGATCAGTGCCAGAGAACCACAGCTCGGCATGATGATCCAGTAGTTCAAGAGGCAGGATGGGTTTGGGGTAGGTTACACCTACACAAAGGCTGATTTTGAGAGTGCCATTAGCCGGGCAGTGGAGTGGAGTAAAATGACTCCTGAGCAGAGATATCCTAAGACTCACTCCACTGAGTCCTCCCAGGCTTGTCAGCCCAAGGATGGAGTGATTCATGAACCACCCATAGCTCCACTCAAGAAGCCTATCTGGGTTCCAAAGCCCAAACACCTCCACACTTCTCTAGACTCTCTTCCTGGACCCTCTCAACCCAAGAAGACTACACCTAACACCACCAAACCCAAGAATCCCAAGCCTCAACCACATCCCAAGAAGCCCACCTAACATTGTGAGTACTGTCAGAGAGACGGGCATCTTGCGGAGTTTTGCTTCAGAAGGAAGCAGGTTGAGAGAGCAGAGAGAGATCGTGGTGGTCAGGAGCAGTTCTACCAACAGGGTGGTAGACTGCGTGTTCCTCGACGTGGGGAGAGGCTGGAGGCCAGGCCACGTCGTGTAGGTGGTGGTAGAGGAGACGACTTTCTTGCCCGTACTCCAGTTGGTGGTGTCTGTTCCGGCAGAGCTCTAGGTCGTTTTGGCTACGGTCCTGGACCTCGTGGCCGAGGTTCTAGGGAGAACCATGGACCGCGCTTTGAGCCGCATTTTGGTCCAAATTCTTTTGATGGTTTTCGCTTTCCGTCTTTTGAGCAGATGGCTCGACATTGGTTTAGCTCTTTTGCTAAACCTGGTGCCGGACCATTTGCTCCCCCTTACGACCACTGATTGTGCAGGATCGGGGACTGGAGGATGTTTGGATCATGGACTTGGGATGCTCTCGGCACATGACGGGACATCGCAGATGGTTCTCCAGTCTCATTCCCCCGAGCTCCAAAGAGTACATCACATTCGGGAATTGTGGTCAAGGGAAGGTAAGTGGCATAGGCTCTATTCGCATTTCAGATCATTTCTCCTTGAAGAATGTTGCTTTGGTTAGAAACTTCAACTTCAATTTGATTTCTGTTTCGCAACTTCATGAGGATGGTTTGGAGGTGCGTTTTAAGAAGGGCAACTCTTCTGTGGTTGATTCTAGAGGGTCTTTGATTTGCCAGATTTTACCTTTCGGTAAAGTTTATCGAATTGACTTCTCTAGTTCTTTTGGCCCTTCTCGTTGTTTGATTGCTGGATCCTCCTCTGAGCTCTGGAAGTGGCATAGGAGGTTAGGTCATTTGAGTTTTGATCTGTTAGTCAGGTTGAGCTCTATGGACCTCATCCGAGGATTTCCCAAGCTTAAGATGGAGAAGGATCTAGTTTGTCATCCATGTCGTCACGGGAAAATGGTTGCCGCTTCTCACTCACCTGTGACTCAGGTGATGACTTCGTATTCGGGCGAGCTTTTACACTTGGACACTGTTGGTCCAGCTCGAGTACGTTCAGTCGGTGGGAAGTGGTACGCACTTGTCATTGTTAACGACTTTTCTCGATTCTCGTGGGTTTTCTTTTTGGAGTCTAAGGATGAGACGTTTCAGTTTGTTCATGACTTGATTTTGAAGCTGAAGAATGAAAACAATGGTCGAATGCGAGCAATTTGCTCCGACAACGGCTCTTAGTTCAAGAACTCTCAGTTCGTCAGCTACTGTAGTGATCAGGGTCTTGACCATCAGTTTTCTTCTCCTTACACTCCCCCACAAAATGGCGTTTTAGAACGAAAGAACCGCACGCTAGTTGAGATGGCCAGGACGATGCTCGATGAGCACAGGACTCCTAGGCGTTTTTGGGCTGAAGCCATGAACACGGCTTGCTATCTAGCCAACCGCATTTTTCTTAGAGCTTAACTAGGTAAGACCTCGTACGAGTTGCGTTTTGGCAGACAGCCCAAGGTGAGCCACTTGCGAGCGTTTGGCTGCAAGTGCTTTGTGCTCAAGAAGGGAGGGCATTTGGACAAATTTGAGTCTCGTTGCTGGGATGGAGTTTTTCTTGGCTATGCGTTGCATTCTCGAGGCTTCCGTGTTTGGAACCTCGACTCCCAACAGCTTGTGGAGACTTGCGAAGTTTCTTTTGACGAGTCCATGCCTTCTTTGACTCCTTCTTTTGAGCTTTCTGGTGATGATGAGCTCGGAGAATCCATCTTCGAGGAAGATGAGGATACTCCAGCTGCTGATGAGGGTGGGCCTTCTGTACCCCCTGCAGAGCCCACACCTTCTGAGACTTCGACTAAGGACGAGGGTGGACCTCTGATCACTTCTTCCACTTCGATCGAGCCCCCTCAGTGAGGTGCCAGCTGCTGACTCTGGTGAGGTGAATTCAGATCACCAGGGAACCCGAGCAGTTCAGCGTGATCACCCCTCAGAGCTCATCATCGGTGATTTGACTGAAAGGACTCTGCGTTCATCTACCTCTCTTGCTGTGTTGGCTGAATCTGCTTTTGTTGCATCTTTTGAGCCCAGAGATGTTTCTCATGCTCTTTCTGATTCAAATTGGATTAATGCCATGCAAGAAGAGCTTGAGAATTTTGTCCGTAATCGGGTTTGGATACTAGTTGAGCCGCCACCAGGATGCAACCCCATAGGCACCAAGTGGGTATTCAAGAACAAACAAGGTGAAGATGGGGTTGTGGTGCGCAACAAAGCTCGACTAGTTGCCCAGGGTTTTTGCCAAAAAGAGGGTATTGATTTTGAAGAAACTTTCGCACATGTTGCCCGTCTTGAGTCCATTCGCATTCTCTTAGCTTTTGCCGCTTCGAAGGGTTTTAAGCTTTTTCAAATGGACGTCAAGAGTGCTTTTTTGAACGGGTTCATAGAGGACGAAGTTTATGTTAGGCAGCCCCCCGGTTTTGAGAACCCTAAGTTTCCTCGACATGTTTTTAAGCTACAAAAGGCTTTATACGGGTTGAAGCAAGCCCCCAGGGCTTGGTACGACCGGTTGAAGCAATTCTTGTTGGGGAAGGGCTTTGTGATGGGTTCGGTGGATAAAACTCTTTTCTTGCTCAAAGATGCTTCAGATTTTTTAGTCGATCAGATTTACGTCGACGATATTATTTTTGGCGGTACTACTAATAATCTTGTGTCCAAGTTTTCTGAGCAGATGCAAAGTGAGTTTGAGATGAGCCTCATGGGTGAGCTCAAGTATTTCTTAGGGCTCCAGATCAAGCAGACCAAGGACGGCACCTTCATCCACCAAGGTAAGTACACTCGTGACATGTTGAAAAAATTTGACTTTGGTGGTGAATTGAAGCCGCAGATGACCCCATTGGGCACATCTGGGGGTCTAGACAAGGATGAGAGCGGCATCAAGGTCAACGAGAGAGAGTTTCGAGGGATGATTGTTCCGCTGTTGTACTTAACGGCGACAAGACCAGACATACAGTTCGCCGTGGGACTTTGCGCGCGTTTTCAGTCTTCACCACGCGCGTCTCATCGGCAGGCTGTCAAGCGCATCTTCAGGTATCTCACTTATGCGCCTGATCTTGGTCTTTATTATTCAGCATCATCATCTCTTGATTTATCTGGCTTTTCGGACGCCGACTTTGGTGGGTGCCGGTTGGATCGCAAGTCGACTTCCGGTACTTGCCAGTTTCTTGGTTCTTCCCTTGTTTCTTGGTCTTCTCGAAAGCAGTCTGGAGTTGCTCTTTCGACCACAGAGGCTAAGTATGTAGCTGCTGCTAGCTGCTGCTCACAGTTGGTTTGGATGATTTCCACTCTACGAGATTTTCGGTTGTTCTTTCCTACCAGAGTTCCTTTGTTTTGTGACAGCACTGGTGCAATTAGTGTAGGGAAAAACCCATGTCTCCATTCCAAAACCAAACACATTGATGTGTGCTTTCACTTTTTGCGGGATCAATATGAGAAAGGTGTCATTGACCTTATTCATGTTGATACCCATCATTAGTTGGCTGACATTTTCACCAAACCCCTAGATCAGTCTACCTTTGAGCGTCTACGAGGGGATTTGGGTGTTGTGTATCCTTTCTAGGATATTTTGCGTCAGTTTTCCATCTTCTTTACTCTTTTCTTGAGTCTTTTTGTGTGTGTTCATATCTTGCATATTCATATATCACACTTTAGAGCTGCTTCTGTTATATGATTGAACTGCTTTACTTACTCTAGCTGGTACACGCTTTTGATTACTTGTCAATGATCATGATTTAGTTCAGTTCACTAGATATGTCTGATATCTGTCATATGCATGGCTTTTATGCTTTAAAACTTGAAAAATGATCACCATTGCTTCTGGTAAATAGCATGTGTAGGCTGAGTGTTTTTGCTATCTGATACATACATTGTAGCTCGCTCCTTACTTAGATGCAAATACGCAACTTGGACATCTTTATGCTTTTGAACATGGAAAATGTGCTATAAAATAATGAAAAATCAGAAAAATGAAAATTCCATGACTTTTTATGCTTAAAATTGAAAAGATCCAGGTGGGTTTGTTTTGTCGCATTGCATTGTTCTGGACTGCGTACCATAGCACTTTGGTATGAACTAGGACAGTGAAATGAATGCCAAGACCAATGTCTTAAGCTTCTGATGGTCCAGTTCTGGCCTAGGCTTGACTTGGTCGGTCAGCATAAGGTTTGACACACAAATAACACCTGACAAAAATGAAAAAGGAAACAGAAAAAGCCTGAATATTGAAATGATAACAAGTCTGCTGAAGCACTTTGTTTTGGACAATGCTTATCTTGGTAGATATCAAATTCGCTTCTACATCTCATGCTTTACCTTGCTTGTTAACTGGAAAATATGGTGATGCCTTTGTTTGCAAAAACTGAAAAATGCGTGCTAATGACTTTCTTTAGATATCATCTGTTGCACTGATCATGCCATGTGTCTTAGACAGTATGTCTTTTGCTCTACTTGTTAGATGTTGTAATTGCAGTCAATCATATCTGAGAAGCATGCTTTATTCACTCCACCTGCACTCCAGTCACATTAATTCCATATTTTGAGGGGGAGTTGCAGTTCTGGGGGAGTCTGTGTCTCTTTTGAGTGCTTGATGAGTTCACTTGTCAACAAGGGGGAGAGTTTTTGGGATATGAGTTCGAGGGAGAGTTTCTGAGATCGCACTCATTTTGAGCTTTTACATTTTGGTTAACCATAATGACCGCTTCTTGCTTTTTGTTCGGCTTTTGGTCATTAGGGTTAAACTTTTACTGTATTTTCTTCTTCTTTGTTTTTCTTGTGTTTTGTTTTCGTGTTTCCACTGTTGTTTGCAGGAACTGAAGAAGTGAAGTGTTGACAATGCACTCATCAAGGGGGAGATTGAGGAGCCAAGCTGAATAGCGTGGGCCTCATGGCTCCAGATGTGGTGAGTCATTGTCAACTATAGTCAAAGAGGACAGAAGAAGAGAGGAGATCTGCTTTTCATGGGCCGCGTGTGACTCAGGTAGACGGGCAGCGAGCGACGGTCGGGCTGAGAGAGTTGCGAAGTCGGGCTGGCCCAATCCGGGTACATGGGCCAGAAGCAGTAGAAGACCCACTGGGTTGTTGACCAGGATTGACTCAGGTACACCGGCGGTGAGTGATTGCCGGGCTGAGAGAGCTACGGAATCGGGCCGGCCCAATCCGGGTACCTGGTGCAAAGCCGGTGGATGCTTTGTCAGTTTCGGCGCAAAACTGACAACCGTTGATTCTGCATCAGACTATCCAAAAGAGAAGCCGTAGTCGCTACGAAAGTTTAGCTTCCGGATAAGTCATATGTATCTCTAGGCCCACAGTTAGTCAGTTGTGTCTGTAAAAATACCTAAGGGCAGTTGAGTCATTTCCTTTATTTTAGTGTCTGTAAAAACCCTAAGGGGCTGGTGGAATATTCTAGGTCATTGGGCAGCCTATAAATAGGGCCCCAATCCCTAGGGTTGGACTACCCTTCTAGAAATCACTTTTCAATTATTCCTTGGGTCATCTTTGTTTCCTGCGCATTCTCTTTCCTGCTCCTGTTTTGTGCGCCGCCAGAAGGTTCTATTCTTGCATGCATTCCTCCTGTTCTTCATTAATGCACTGAGATTTTGTTCTCTGCTTATGTGCGAGGCATGCATTGATTTTTGTGGATCTAAATCTTAGTGAATCATGTGCAGTTTGTTCACTATTTGCTTCTCTATTGCCTGTGTTCTTTGCACAAGTAGTACTAGTTCATACTGGTTGCAAGTAGTACTACTACTCTGTAGCAACAGTACACTAGTACTCAGTCTTTGCTTTTTCAGCGTAGCTTTTTGATCGAAGCAGACAAGACTGAACACCTTTTCTGACTGTTTCTGGCGAAGTACCTTCTCTCTGTTCGAAGTCTCTCAGCTCCGAGAGGCAGGCTTCCATCTGACTTCCTCGAAAGGCTTCGCTTGAACTTCGTCTTCTCTTTGTGCACTACATTTTTAGCTTCGAAGTATGTTTTTGTGCTGTCTGTCAGCTTAACATACTTCGACCATTTGTGCGAAGGTGCACTACGTTTCGAGGATACTTCGACTATTTTTTGAAGCCTACGTTGACAGACTTCGAACGTAGCATGTCTTTCTAATAGACTTCGCACTGATTGTTCTGCTGTTTTGATCGAAGTCCCAGTTAGGGTGGTTCGAAGGTCATACTTTGATTTGGCTAGCTCCGAAGGTAGAGCATAGACTTCGATTTGTTCTCTCAACCGTGTGTCGGGCTTCATCTCACTCTTCGAATGTTGTTTGTCTGTGTGTTGTGTTCGAAGCTTCCTGCTCGAGGGATAGGCTTCGAAGTACTTGGTTCGGAGCTATTTTCGATACTCTCGTCCTTAGCTTCGAAGCAGCTTTGCTCTTTTGCCACCTCGATCCAGGTTAGACCAAACCTCCTCAGCACACTTCGACAATCATTTCCGAAGCAGGCTTCGACTAGCGAAGCAGGCTTCGACCTCCGAAGCTGACCTCGACCGGCGAAGCTGGCTTCGCCAAGTTCCGAACAGGAGACAGGTTTGAACAGTAACTTCTCTTCTCATTCATAGTGCACTTAGATTGTTTTTACTGAGAAGTTTATCTTTCCTTGTCTTGTATCCTCTTTTCATCTGTCTATTAGCACTGCATTGGCATTTCTCTGTTTATCAACAGTTGCTTCTAGGCTAGATACCTTTAGACTTAGGCGATCTGTTCTTTCTGTGTTGTTTTAGTCTTTAGAGGTGCGTTGGTTATTGGGAGCAGGCCATTGATTCGAAAGAATTTTTAGGCGCCCATTCACCCCCCTCTGGTCGCTACTTTCGGTCCTACAAGTGGTATCAGAGCAAGGAATATTCATTTCAATTTGGTAAAGACTTGCCTCCAGAAGTTGATGCCTCCTTAGAGAATGTAGTTGAGGAGAATTTAGATGTCTTTGCTTTGTCTGATGAAGACATTACCGGAGTCAGTCGGGACATTATCGAACACAGTCTACTTGTAAACCCGAAGGCTCGGCCTGTTAGGCAAGGACTCCGGAAGATGTCTGTGGAGAGAGCTGTCTTTGCTAAAGATGAAGTTGAAAAGTTGCTGAAGGCTGGGATCATCAGAGAAGTGGCTCATACGGAGTGGTTAGCCAACCCAGTCTTCGTTAAGAAGAAATCTTCAGGGAAGTGGCGCATGTGTATTGATTTTACATCTCTGAATAAAGCATGCCCCCGCGACCCCTACCCCATGCCCCGAATTGATCAATTGGTCGACTCCACTGCTGGTTCGGAGTTATTAAGCTTCCTCGACGCGTATTCCGGCTATCATCAAATCTGGTTAAAGCGTGAAGATGAAATCAAGACAAGCTTCGTAACTCCTTCTGGAGTCTTTTGTTATGTAAGAATGCCTTTTGGCTTAAGAAATGTCGGGGCTACCTTTTCAAGGTTAATTGCTAAGGCTCTAGGTCATCAATTAGGTCGTAATGTAGAGGCCTATATGGATGATATTGTAATAAAGAGTGCTTTAAAGCACCAACATAGCCTAGACTTAGCAGAAACATTCAATAGCCTTCGGGCATGCGGGATCCATCTCAACCCCGAAAAATGTATCTTCGGGGCGCAGGCTGGAAAATTGTTAGGGTACCTAGTTTCAAGCAGAGGGATCGAAGCTAGCCCCACTCAAATAACTGCGTTGCAGAAGATGGCTCCCCTAGAGAATTTAAAGCAAGTGCAAAAGATGACTGGTCATCTTGTAGCACTTAGCAGATTTCTGGCAAGGTCTACGGAGAGAAGTTTGCCTATTTTGAAAGCATTGAAAGGGTCCAAAGATTTTGCATGGACACCGGAGTGTCAGAAGAGCTTCAAAGATATTAAGAGTTATCTCAGTAACCTTGCTACACTCACGGTGCCTGTTGCGGACGAAACCCTACTCCTCAACCTTGCAGCTACTGGCTCTGCTGTCAGTGCAGTCCTTGTCAGAGAGGTTGATTTCAACGGGAAGTTGGTACAAAATCAAGTTTATTTTGTGTCTGAAGCATTGTCCGGAGAAAAAACAAGATATTCCGAGCTTGAGAAATTCGTTTATGCTCTGATAATGGCTTCGAGGAAGCTAAGGCATTATTTCTTGGCACATAATGTAATTGTACCAACTTCATATCCTTTGGGAGATATGCTCCGAAGTAAGGATTCTACTGGAAGAATTGGGAAGTGGGCTGTTGAGCTAGCACCCTTCGGCATATCCTTTCTGGCAAGAACAGCAATTAAGTCACAAGTATTGGCGGACTTAGTGGTAGAGTGGACTCCCCCTGTAGCATGGGCTTCGGAAAAGCCAAGTAAAGAAATTTGGACTATTTACTCTGATGGAGCTTTCCAAGCATCTAGAGCAGGCGTCGGAGCTGTGATAATTTCGCCTTCAGGGCAAAAGGCAATGTACTCCGCAAGACTCAACTTTAAGTCTACCAATAATATAGTGGAGTATGAGGGAATTTTATTGGGACTTCGAAAGGCACGTGCTCTAGGGGCTACAAGAGTCGTTATTAAAACAGATTCTCAGATTGTAGCAGGGCACGTAGACAAGAGTTTCCAAGTCCGGCATCCACAGCTTGCAAAGTACTTAGAAGAAATCCGGAAGATCGAATCAGTATTTAAAGGGATTTCCATTCGGAGTATACCTAGAGCAGAAAATATGCAAGCTGACATCTTAGCAAAAGCTGCAGCCGGAGCTATGGATATACACGAAGAAGCTTTTTATGAAGAACTTAGTACACCTTCGGTGCCACAAATTCCTGCTGCGGAAGTCCTTTGCATTCCAAGTACAGATTGGCGAAGTTCAATCATGGAAGTGTAGCAAGGAGAAGCAAATATGTCCGAAGGGCCACAACTTTCGAGGTTAAAGCTTAGAACTCGGAATTATCAACTAATCAACGTTATTTTATACAAGGCCGAAGTATGTTCCCCTCTGCTCCGATGTATATCTCAAACCGAAGGTCAAGAAATTCTTCGAGAAATTCATGAAGGACTTTGCGGTAGCCATCTGGCCCCTCGAGCTTTGGCAGGAAAAACACTTCGCCAGGGCTTTATTGGAATACAATAGTAGCTGATGCAGAGAGCTTGGTCCGAACTTGCCAAGGATGTCAGTGGATGGGACGAAGAAGTCATCGCCCACCAACAGCTCTTCAAGTCATTACCCCAGTATGGCCCATGGCCAGATGTGGCATGGATCTTATTGGTCCCTTCCCAGCAGCAAAAGGAAATTTGAAGTTCGCAGTGGTAGTAATCGAATACTTTTCAAAGTGGGTCGAAGCAGAGCCCCTAACAGCTATCACTTCGAACAATGTACAGAAATTTTTCTGGAAGAATATCATTTGCCGGTTCGGAGTGCCTAGGAAACTCACAGTTGACAATGGAAAACAATTCGATGCAGAACCTTTCAAGAAATTTTGTGAAGATCTAGGCATCCAGCTATGCTTTGCTGTAGTGCGACACCCTCAGTCTAACGGAGCTGTAGAAAGAGCCAATGGTAACATTTTCTCAGGGCTAAATCAAAGGATAGTAGGATTGGCAAAAGGACTCTAGACCGAAGAACTTCCGAAGATTTTGTGGTCCATTCAGACCACTCAAACGAGGTCCACGGGTTTCACTCCATTCAGATTATTATTCGGAGATGAAGCTATGACACCAACAAAGCTCAAAGGAGGATCACTTCGTAGCACCGAACCGGAAATAGAAGGAGAAAGACAAGCTTCGCTAGATTTAATAGAAGAGACAAGACTTCGAGCTGTGGCAAATTTGTCAAAATATCAACAACAGACGAAGACTTGGTTTGACCCGAAGGTCAAGATTAATGAACATAGGCTGGGTCATCTCGTTTTGCGAAGTATCATAGCACCAGGGAAATTAGGAAATAAATGGGAAGGTCCATATTTAATTGTTCGCTCAGGGTGCCCTGGTTCTTTTAAGTTAGCTAATTTGGAAGGTAAAGAGTTAGCGCATACATGGCATGCGGAGCACCTAAAGCGATATTTCGCATAGAGGCTCCTTGTAATCATTTGTAGGCACTTTCCGAATTAATAAAGCATATGATTCAGATAATGCCTACCCCTCATAAACTTCCCACTTCCGAGTGAACGCACTGGAATATCGGAGTTGACCGAGAGGGAAGTGTCATTAATTTGAATCATATTTTCGGACTTCGGACCACTAGTTCGAAGTTTCCGACGTGGTGGGCTGACATAATCTGGAGTCCAAGCCACCGGCTGGTAGACATCCATAAAAAGAGTCCAAGGAGACCAAATGATGTGGAGCCCAAGCCATCGGCTTGTAGGTATCCGTAAAAAGAGTCCAAAGAGACCACTGTGAACTCCAAACCACTAGTTTAACAGAATTCACAAAAAGAGCCAAAGGAGGCCAAAACAAAACAGAGTTTGAGCCATGAGCTTCGAATGTCTCTTAGAAAAGTCCAAAGTGACAAATCATTTAGGACACTAAAGTGTCCGGAAAGTTGTCCAAAGTGATTTCTTTCAAAAACATAAGGTACTAAGTTACCAGTCTTCAGACTACAAATAGTCAAAGACATTTTATAAGATTTTAATCAATCTTTAAATTGATGAGGGGCTCCGAACCCCCAAAATTGTACTCCTAAGTTTTTCTTTGCGCCTAACCATCTTTGAATATAGTTCGAAGTTGCTTACGCCCAAAGAGGGGCTGGTAAATAGGGAGACAATTTTAAATCGATATTTATTATTCGAACAAATATGATTACATCATGAAAAATCGCTATCTATACCAAGAAGGAATCGAAGACCCCTTTGATCTCTAGAGCTAAGGTCGGAACGACTAGTTCTAGAGCCGGGAGTTCTAACAACTTTGCGTTTAATTCTCCTGCCTCCCTTCGAAGCTCTAAAGTCTTTCTGTTCTTGTTAAAGCTCGGCCCAAGTTCGAAGTCGTTCGGGGCTCCATTACTAGCTTCCAAGTTCTTCAGGCTTTCTACCTTGAGCTTCATCTTCGTCTTCGGACCATACAATGTCTTCAGAAGATGAAGTTTCCAAGTTAACTTCTTTTTCTTCCTCTTTAATACACGACAGTATGTCTTTGCATACTTCGAACGTAATCGCTCCGGAGCTGTTCCGAGGAACTAAAAATCGAGGGCGTTTGTGAAGTTTTAAGATATCGAAGGTAGCCCATAGTAAGCGGAGTTCGTCGATAACGTCTAATACTTCGACATCTTCCATATGAGGCAAACCCTAAAAACATGATAAGCAAATTTTCATTCATAATGTACAAAAGCATAATGCTTTACATTGTCGAAGATCCTAAGATAATTCTAAACCTGCGGGTTTGGCGGAGGCTGGCTGCTCGAAGCTTGATACCGAGATTGCTTCTGGCGTTGCCCTTCATCGATCCAAGCTTTGATCGCAGAGCGACCTTCGGCTCTCCATGAAGTTTGAAAGGCTTGCCAAGCAGCAGCCACACCTTCAGAAGGAGTAAGGAGCTGGTTGTCGTTAAAGGTAATGGGAGCCGCCCCTACGCTCGGAGTTATCGATTGGCCCAGATCTTCGTAGTAACGAAGTATGCCGATAGCAGCCACTTGTCCGGAGATTTCTCCGTACCGAATGCCTGCTGTCTTCATTTGCTTCGCTGCTCCTTGGATCCTCTTCAGCTGTCGCAGCAGGGGGATGTTGTCATCTGAAGGAAGCGTCCCAGTAGTACCAAAGTACTCTAGAACACCTAGCAGTTGGTTCATGACCTCCGCAGCTACCTTCTCTGACTTCAGCTTGTCATCAACTAAGGCATCCTTTGCCGAAGTTAATTCTCTTACTACTCTAGATAGCCTAGCTGCCTCCTTAGCTAAAGAATTTTTCTGATTAAGTAGCTGGCTAGCTTCTTCGGCAGCTTTAGTTTTTTCTTCTTGGAGCCTAACAAGTTCAGCTCCCGCCGCAGCATGCTCCGCCCGCATATTTTCAATTTCTGCTCGAAGCACAATTTGTTCTGCTTCGAGCTCTTTGTTCGCAGCTTCCAAGCTTTGTCTGGCCCTGCGGTCCGTCAAAACCATGTTGTCCAAGTGGGCAACCCGACCTTCGGAGATAGTATGATTTCGTTGAAGAGTTGTATTTTCCTCTCGAAGGCGAAGGCTTCCACATTCATTTGAAATGTTCGCAGCTCGGGCCAAGACTGTTTGCTGCGAAGAGAAAAACCAAGGTGAGAAATTATTTGTATATAAGTCTGACTGTGTTTTGCAGATACTTCGTACCTGGTATGATGCACGTTCCATGGCAGCATTAAGCTCAGAACTCTCCGCCTCGCTTAAGATGGCCACCAAGTCTGTCTCCCCCACTTCGCGGCTAGCTCGATCCAAAGGCTCGAGCAAAGTCCGAAGTCCAGTTCTTCGCTCAAGGCTTGCCGGGCATCTTCGTTTGGTGAAGGCCCAGAGTGCTGAGCCGTATTTTTTGGAGCTCCGGCAGATTGGCCCCCCTCCATAGATTGGCTTTCGTCTATTGATTCAGACGGAGTTGATCCTGAGCTCGGAGTAGGGAGGTGGTCCATCTTGGCTTTGCCTTTTCCAGGTCCCATTTGAGTGGCTCCTGGAATTGGCTCCGAAGCTGTCGAAGGTCCAGGAATTATATCCTTAGGACGGACCTCTTCCACGGTAGTAGATTCTGTTAAAACAAAGGTATTATACATTGTATAGCTTCGCAGGAAAAAAGAACAAAAGAATTATGCGAAGTTTACCTTCGACATTTTGGCGACGGGTGAGCATTGGACTGCTTGGCGGGTCGAAGGCTACTCCAAAGTCTTCGTCGGAATCTACAGTCAAATCTTCGAGAATGGCCGTTTACCTTCGGGAATGGCCGTTGTTGCTTCGTCCGTAATCAAAGTTGATTCTACTACAACTTCAACTTCGTCTTCGTTCACAGGAGCTCCGTCTTGCGGTAAATTTTCTTGAGCCACCGGAGTCCTCACTTGCTCAAGGTTGGCTTGAGACTCAGGTATGCTCGAAGCATCATCAATATGTGCATCTCTTTGGGCTGCATCTTCGTCGATCAGGTCGACAAGCATCCTGCCTTCATCCTCCAAGGAATTGGAGACTGAAGCTCTTGGGCTTGAAGGTGCAGGAACTCTTGGTTTTCGTGCCACCTTCTTTAGCGGAGTCTTGGCAGAGCTCGAAGCTCCAACTTCGGCTTTTCTCCTTTTGGGCCCTTTCTCCGAAGGCACCCAATCCATAAAGGAGGCGGAACAACTTCGAGTAGCCCCCATACTCGGTTGGACCATTCCCATGTACCAACCAGCTTAATTCTCCATTCCTTCTTGGTCGGAGTTGGGACGCCCAGAATCTTCTCCGAAGCTCATACAATCTGCTCCGAAGTTATAGGGGCTGAAGAGGCTGAAAAATAAGTTAAGTTGGTTATTTCTTCGAATAAATATATATGACATATGTTGTTTTCGAAGTTACCTGCAGGGCTTGAATTCGAAGAAATTTTGCGGAGACCACCCTCCGAATCTTCCTCGAAGGTGATCAGCTAGTTGGCCATCAGGGGAGGGATTTGAAGCCCGAGGAATTCTTCGGCTAAGTCCCGCATACTCAGGTGGTGACTGATTTTTTGTAGCAGTCTGAGGCGAGCTTCGAGCTGGCCTGGATCTAGATGCACAAGAGCTTCCTTTCAGAAGTTGATATCTTGCAAGGGTCCAGCTAGGCGACTGCTTGCCCCAACTTTGGCATAAAACCACTTCAAGATCCAGTCTGTATACCATCTAGCATTGATAGCCTTGGCCGGAAACCGAAGAGCATACTCATCCCGAAGCCTGAAGTTGATGCTTCCGAAGGATACTACCATCTTCTCACCTCCGGGGCCTACGAAGGTCTTCGGTTGACACGAAGCTCTGTGCAGTGCTGCGAAGATCTTAGCCCTTCCTTCGCAACCCTCGGCCCGCAACGCCCATTCGAAGATGGCAAGACATGCTACGACATTCAGAGAAAGCTGGGGGAGAGTAACGTGGAATAAGTCCAATACCTCCACAAAGAAGTCAACCGCCGGAAGCCCTAAGCCAGCTTCGAAGACAACCACTTCTCCGGGCCTTGGCGACGGAATGATCTCTTTCCCGGGTTTGCGAATCATGACTCCCGAACTAATTTTGCCTTCTATTGCGGCCGCGAGTGATTCTCTTTTGCAGGTTGAAGGCCCCAATTGATAGGACTGATCCGTGTACTTCGTTGATGCCGGAAAAAGGTCTTGAGGGCCGACATTTTGGTGATTTCTCCCCGCCGCCGCCATTGTTGCCATTGCTGGTGTCGGAGTTGCCGTCGCCAATGTTGCAGCCACCGCTGCTACCGCAGCCTGCTGCCGGGCCAAAGTTGAAGATGCTCCAGGACCCTTGAAACTGGTTTTCGCCATGGGATCTCACGGATTGCTTCAGAAGAAAAATGGAGGCTAGGGCTTGATAGATTGTTTGTTTGCACGAAAGTGGTGCAAAGGTACTCGAGAAGGGTCCGGGCCCTCTATTTATAGCCCAGACCTGATTTTTTACCGTTTGCCTATGCCATTTCGCATTCTTAACCGTTGCTTTGTTGCGGAATTAACGCGTCGTGTAACTTCCGTTAGAAGAAAGAAGACAACAGCTATTTCTTCCAAGTCTAAAAAGGCTTTCGGACTTCTCGAGTTAGTTCTAATATGGTTCGAATATAATTTTCTTAGAATCTGATTCGAAGTTTTGCATCTCCACGTATTTCGAAGGTGGTTTAAATCTGCTAACCCCTGCGCATGATTATTTTCTTGGGTATACTGCTCTCCTAACTTTATAGATTTAGCGGAGAAGCGTATTCGAGGGGCTACTATTGGGGAAAATATTCCATCTTCAGGGTTATTGCAGTAATAAGACAAAGGCTGGTGATCAAGTCCAAGATTTCCACCATATAACTCCGGAGATACATTGAATCAAGTTCGAAGTATGATGACGGACTCTAGTTCGGAGTATATCTTCGAACTTGGACTCTTCCAAGAGCTTCTCTGCCAGCTAAGATGGAAGATTTATCTTCTTTCTCATTAGATTAGTCTTTTACCATTTTAGCCCTATTAAGGGTACCGAATAGTTTCCACTATGTCGGTTGTAACAGAGGGGTAAAAGGGTTTTTTCCTTGATGTTTGGGCCTATAAATACCCCCCGTTTCACTCTGTAATACGGACCGAATACAAGTTATTCAATACACACTTTCGAACTATTTTAAGCTATTATCATTTCGGAGGCTTGGAATAGTTTACTTCGCAAACACTTCGTTTGTTAGTTTCTAATCTTCAGAAACCTGTTAGCGTAATCTTTTACGCCAACAGTTGTTGAGGCTATATTCTGAAACTCGGGTTTGAAGTGAACTGTTTTCAGTGAATTGTTTGTAGTTCTGAACAAAATTTATTCAGTCCAGTTTTGTTTGAAATTTCAAGATTGATTCAGTTCTAAAAACTATTGATTCAGTTCTGGGTGTATATTTCAGTTTTAGTCTTTCTGAATTCAAGTATACATAAAGGAATCATTCTGTGATTGTTTTGAAAACCATTGATACTATTCATCCTCATGCTGTTTTCATAAATGTTTGTTCTATCTAAATATTTGAATCAAACTCTGAAAATGCTATTTTGAGTCTGTTTTCTCATCTGATCACACTTCAAAGTGTGCAAACTTAATCAGAACAAACTCAAAGCCATCCACTAAAGTTTTTAGAACTAAATTGAGAATTCTTCTTTAAATTGGAGTTTCAACAGTCGATAATATATTGTCAGTATTTAAATTACCGATCAAGAAAGTGTGTATCGGCAATTAAGTTACCGATAGAACTATTTCGGCACTCCAAAGTTCGATTTGCTATGAACTGAGATTTTGAACCTAGTTTTGAATTGTTTGTGTACTGTTTGGTTCACACTTGATTTTTGATGATATTTGAGGGACATTGGGTTATTTGAAAAGGCCATCTGTTTCAAAAGAAATTGTTGAGGCCCCTATTCACCCCCTTCTAGTCGCCATTCTGATCTCACACAGATGCTTGCTGCGCCAAATCATTTGCAATTCAGTTGGTTTCTCTTGACACATAAGAAATTTTAAAGTCATCGAAAGTAGCAACTATATCTAAACATCTATCCGAGTAACTGTTTAGCAAGCCATTAAAACATTGAGCACTTTTAGCTACATGTTGTACTACTAACAAAGAATCGCCATGCGCCTGAACATGTTTAGCACCTATGTATTCTAGCAATTCAAGTCCTAGCAATAAAGCTTCATATTCAGCTTGGTTATTAGTAGAAGGAAATTCTAAACGAGCTGAGGTTTCAAAGTGCATTCCACTAGGTGATATGAGAACTACCCCGATACCTTGGCCATTCTTACAAGCTGAACCATCAAAATAAAGTTTCCATGGTACTACCTCAACTAGAGCAATATCGTTACCCCAATTGACATCTATGTGGTGATCAACTATAAAATTAGAGACAATTTGGCCTTTCATAGCTCTTAGAGGTTCTTAGGCCAAATCATACTCAATCAAAGCGTAAGCCCACTTTCCGATTCTTCCACTTAGAATCGGCTTTTGCAACATGTATTTTATGACATTGGTTTGGCAAGCGACAATAAATGTGGTAGGGAGAAGATAACGACGTAATTTGATGCACGCATAATAAAGTGATAAACACAAACGCTACACAAACACGTAACTGGTTTCGGCGTCCAGCAGGTGGCTGCTCAAGAATGTGATGATGTACTCTTTCCCCTCCACCTCTTAAGTTAGCATGGCTCCTATCACGCTATCTTCTGCAACGATGTACATCCGAAACGGAATTTCATCCTTTCGTGCTCTCATCACGGGCAGTGATGACAAGCACTCTTTAATCCTTTCAAAGGTGTTTTGTTGACTTGCCCCCAAGTGAACTCAGCTTCCTTCTTTACCCGGAGTATAGGTACAAAAGCATCGATTTTGCTAGACAAGTTAGATATAAAGCGACGCAAATCATTCATCTTGCCTAGCAACTTTTGCACATCTCTCTTGCATGTCGGTGTCGCAAAGTGTCTAATCTATTCAAGCCACTTAGTATCAATTTCAATACCTCTTTCATGAATCTTGAATCCTAAGAACTTGCCTGCCGACACGCCGAAAGCACATTTGAACGGGTTCATTTTTAAGCCATATTGATGCATCCTATCAAAACAACTTTCAAATTGGCTAAGTGGATTCCCATGGCGTCCGATTTGACTACAACATCATCTATGTATACTTCTAACATAACTCCTAGCATGTCAAGGAAGATTAAGTTCATAGCACGTTGATATGTAGCGCCAGCATTCTTCAATCCTAAAATCATAATGACCCACTCAAATAAGCCGACAAAACCAGGGCATCGAAAGGTTGTCTTGTAGACGTCCTCTTCGGCCATAAAAATTTGAATATAACCAACGTTTCCATCAAGAAAACTTAGTACCTTATGTCCTAAAGCATCGTTGATCAATATGTCGGCTATCGGTATGGGATACTCATCCTTCGTAGTGGATTTCTTTAGATCGCTGAAATCAATACACACTCGTATTTTGCCGCTCCCTTTTTTCTCTACAAGCACAATGTTAGCGACCCATTCAGCATACTTGCATGGCCTAATAAACTCAGCCTTGTGTAATCGCTCTATCTCCTCTTTAACTCGATCATAGACGGACGAATTAAAGCGATGAGGAGGCTGTTTATGTGGCCTAAACCCGAGTTTAATGGGTAGCCGATGCTCCATGAGCTCGCAACTTAATCCGGGCATCTTGCTATATTCCCATGTGAAACAATCGACATACGACCGAAGCAATTTTATTACTTCTGCCTTCTCATCATCTTGTAAATTTTAGTTTACAAAGGTCGGCCTTGGGATGCCATCATTGCCTATGTCGACTCTTCTAAAGGATTGGCCGACAAAAAATCTTGTCCTAATTTCTTTACTTCGCTAAAGTCTCCAATGGCCGCGACAATACCATCTTTAGCAGATCGGTATTGCTCTATATGAGACTTTAGCCAATTTAGATTACTTTTGCTAGACATGATTACTAATTTAGATATGGGTACGAAACGTCCCTCGAATACATTGACGAAGTCATAATCCGAAAGGTCCCTACCTGATAGACACTCTACTTTGTTGTGGATGGCGTCGATAGAAACCTCAGCCAATGCTAAATGGGCCGAAGTGTCTGCTGGTATGACTTCTACGTCATCACCGTCCCACTGTATCAGGCATTGGTGTAAAGTAGAAGGGATACAACAATTTGCGTGAATCCAGTCACGCCCGAGTAGTACGTTGTAATTACCTTTCATGTCAATAACGAAGAATGTTGTTGGCAATGTCTTGTTACCTACTGTTAACTCCATGGAGAGCACGCCTTTTGCCTCAGAACTCTCACCGTTGAAGTCGTTGAGCATTAGGTTAGTTTTCTTTAAGTCCTCTTCGCCCCTGCCAAGCTTCTTCAACAGAGAGTAAGCCATTAGGTTAACAATGGCGCCACCATCGACAATCATTCTGGAGATCGGCTTCCCATCAATGTGACCCCTGACGTAGAGAGGTTTTAGATGGCGAGCCATATCTTCGGGTTTCTCAAAAATTTCGTTGCATGGGCCAAGGTTCAACTGAGCGACCTCGGCCTTGCCTTGTGGCAAGGCGAACTCGGTGGGCAGCATGACGACGTTGATGTCCATTGCCTGAGGTGCGGGCTCCTCAGAGACGGGCACATAGTCGCCATCGAGCATGTCTTCATCGTCGTCGCTCGGATTAGGAGCTGGGTTGGTTATCTCAACTGGCTTGTGTTGATAGCAAAAAATGGCATTAATGGCTAGATTTTCAAAATATCAATTTTTGATAATTTGGGCCAAAAGTACACATGTCCAGGGTCTGTCCGAAGCCCTACAGGGCTGAAGTCCATCGAGCTATGGGCTCCGAAAGCCTCTAGCCAGCCCATGAGCTTTGGCTAGGAAGCCTTCGGAGGCCCACGCTAACGAAGCTTCGGCCCGAGGAGCAAGCCTCGGTGGGCCTGGCCGAAGCCCACGCTACGGAAGCTTCGGCCCGAGGAGCAAGCCTCGGCGGGCTTGGCCGAAGCCCACGCTACCGAAGCTTCAGCCCGAGGAGCAAGCCTCGACGAGCCTGGCCGAAGCCCACGCTGTTGAAGCTTCGGCCCGAGGAGTGGGCCTCGACGGGCCTGGCCGAAGCCCACCTCGGCAGAGATAGAGTTGGACGCGTTTCCAGCTCAATCTCTATCTCTATCTGGTCAGATTAATAGTACATTAGATTAGGAGTTAACCCCCTATAAATAGAGAGGCATGGCCGGCGTGGAGACCCCCCCAACTCAAACCAAACCAAAGCCATGCTTTGATCGTACCTTTACTTTTACCTTTACTTTGCTGTACCTCTTCGTGGGTTTGCCTGGAAGCCCTCTGTCCACCACTATGGAACAGTGGTAAGCCTTGGTACTTCGCCTGTGAAGTACCCGTTAATCTACGTAATATATTGTTATCGCCTTGTTACTTCGCCTGTGAAGTATCCGCTAATCTGCGTAATAGATTGCTACCTTCGCCACCCGTGCAACACTTAGACAAATTCGGTCCTAAGGTCGAATTGGTAATTCGCATCATCCCTGTTGCAGGTTCACACATTCGGAGCCCCTTTGCCGGAGGTGTCCGAAGTTGAGAAATCAGTTCCGGAGGTCCCCAGGACACCCTTCGACAGGACCGCAGGCTTCGACCACAGGCTTCACTAGCATACTTCGTCGCTATAGGCTTCGCCATGACCATACTCCGCACCGTACGAAGTTGCACTCGCGCGAGGCCCTCGAGTCACTACTCTGTAGTTCGCTGTATCGGAGATCGCACGCTGAACCCCGCTGTTCGGAGTCTACCTTCGGCCGGATCAATCCGAACGCCGAAGTACCCTTCGGCAGAGCACTTCGCACTAGACGCCGAAGGTACCCTTCGGCGCACCCTTCGCATCAGACTTCGAACCAGACGGGCTCCGACTGGTTTGCTGATTTCATTCTGTTTAATCTATTTCTTTCGGCTAATTGTATTATTTTGTGTAATTTGGTTGCCTGGCGACTCCACCCCCTTATCACTATTAAGGCAAGTCAGAACGTGGCGTTGGTGCTACGTTACGCTTAGGCCTGTCCCAACTGCGGGGGCACATTTTAGTGTCAACACACTTTTTGGCGACTCCGCTGGGGATGAGCTACACCAACATGATGAGTACGTCTATATCGGCCACAGGTACATCTACTTCGACTACTACGTCTACACTGCCGATGGATGCAATAGGATGTGTGGATATCGACAACCGCAACATATTATCGCCTACACTCGAAGATATCCCCGCGGAAGACCCAGCAGAGATCGAGGCAAAGTTAAAGGCGCTCTAAGACATGATGCTTGGGGGCTACATCAAGACGCGCGCAGGCTTCATCAAGCACGACATCGTCACCCCCGACCTCGCTCAGGTCCAGGTAACACCGGTATCACCTCGTTTATCTTCTTTAGAAATTGAGCAAAAAATAGCCGCATCAGTAGATCAGGCCGTTAGCACTTCGCTAGCCAACCGTTTAGATTCGGCAGTTAGCTCCCACGTAGAGGCAACTCTTAGAAGGTTTGGCTTCACTGAGGTCGTACCCCCGATTCCTATAGCTAGTGCACCTCCGACAAACATGTCTCCGGCCTCATCACTTATGGTCGAAACCAATCATTATACCTACGGTCAAACTAATGCTGCATACCACGCACCACCTGTGCCAATACCCACGCTGCTCGCACCGCACGCGCAGATGCCCGGACACGAGCACGTTATACAGATAGCGCGTAAGGAAGAAGCACACGGCCGACACGTCAATATCCCACCGCGTGTCGCACCTGTAACACCCCAGAAATTAAAAAGGAATAAAATAAAAGAAAAATATTATTTAAATCATTTCTGGATTTATTTATTAAAGGAAAATCATAAAAGAACCCAAATAAAGCCAAACAGGGAGAAATATACAAAATCTGGACTTGAAAATTTTATGAGATGGACTAGAGACCAAGATATAATTTTAGAAATTTTTACAAATTTTTATCAACAGTGATTCAACCCTGAATCAAATAAATGAATTACTGGAATTATTTTAAATCAGAAAAGGATTAAAAAGCTTAATGGGCCTCAACCCCGAAACCCCCTCCAGCGGCCTTTAGGCCCAGCCCATCACTGCCCTCCCACTGACAAGCGGGACCCGCCTGTCGGCGCCGCCCTCCCCTCTCTCCTCCCGCCCGCGCCCCGCCTGGACCCACCTGCCAGCCCCGCCGCGCCACTGACCACTCGGCCCCGCCTGCCAGGCCCTTCCTTTCCTGTTTCGCCCGCTGACAGGTGAGGGGCCACCTGTCAGCATCGTCTTCTTCGTTGGAAGGGGATCCCCCTTCCTTATCCGGCGAGATCCCCTCCCAAATCCGCCGCCGGCCGCCCGATTTCGCCCAACCGAGCACTAAATCGTGATCCCCTCACTCCGGCGATCTCTTTCCATCCAAACCCGACGCGGATTCGTGAATATAGAAGCCTCCCCGTACGCATGGAAGCTCGCCGGCGCAAAAATGGAACCCCTCGGATTTCCACCGGCGTCCTTCCCTCTTTACGCCGGCAAACCCCCTATTTATACCCCTCCAGTCACCGCACTCACCTCACACCGCCGTAGCCCAAAGCCTTAGCCCTCCAGAGCGCTCCCTTGGCATTTTCGGGTATCCCCTCGACTTCAACTCCGGCGAGCAATCGGCGTCGTCTCGGACCCCCACCGCCCTAGCCACCACCACCGTCGAGTCCGCCGTCTACCGCCCCACCTCGGCATCCACTCCGTTGGTCGAGGACGCCGCCGGATCGCCGTCACCGACGAGCTCCCGAAAACCCCATTTCGTCTACCCTCACCGCCGGCCACCGTCCGTCGCCCTCCGTCGCCACCCGAGGTACCATCGTAATCTCCACCCTCTCCTCTTTCCATTTTCGCTAAGAGCTAGGCCCCTAGGCGCTCACCGCCGCCGCAGCCACCGCACCCGAAGCCTCGCCGTCGCCGGAGAAGAAGGGTGCGTACCCCTTACGCACGTGCCGTGCCGGACGCACCCACAGCCGTCCGATCGTGATCGGAGGGCTACGATTAAATCCCTCCAGGATTTAATCAGGGCCCTCGGATCTGATCAAAGCGGTACCGAGCGCTTACAGCCGTCGATCGCGACTTAAAATGCTGGAGCAATCTGGTGCGTCCACGTCATACCGGTTCGCGAGATCTAATCTGAGCCGTCCGATTTCATTAAAACCCTCCCGCCTCGCGCTCAGCCGCCAGATCTGGATCCTACGGCTCTGGATCGGCCGGTCCACGCGTATAGTCACGGGTTCACGGTGAACCTGGTTCACCGTGGACCAGGGACTATTTTTCTGTTTAAATAAAATCCAGAAAATAGTTTAGACTTCGAAAATTCATATCTTGCTCATTTTAACTCCAAATTTCACCATTCAAATTTTGTTAGAACCAGAATATTATTCTCTACACAATAGTGCCATAAAAACAGTATGTTTCTGTTGTCCAAATATTATTAATAAATAAATGGATAAAAATTCCTTAGGGTTGAAATTAATAATACAGAAAATAAATTGGGAAAAATTCTAAAATATTAAACTTTACTGTTTTGAACAGAACCTTGAAATATTAAAAATATTACTTCACATAATAAAACCCACAAATGTGTATGTTTAATATTGGGTGAATTTTTATCTGTTTATTGAATGTATTATTTATTTTTCCGTAACGAGAAGACTACGAGTTCGTCGAGGAGCAGGAGTTCTACCCCGAGGTTCCTCCATCACCCTTTGCTGATCAAGGCAAGTCATCGACCACCTTTGTGGACACAGTTGATCATTATTGAGCCCATGATTTAATAAATTATCGCTATAACTCATAGGTTAATATTGCATTAGTCAAAGATCAAGCCATACACTTATATTTATTAGATCCCCGTCCTTGTGTGCAAACCCAAGCCATGCTTATTGAGCCTTAACTCCTTGTCACTCTACAAATATTATATTAGCTAGTGCCCAATGTACCGGCACAACTGCTATAGGATATAAAGAATGAGTCGTAGAGTAGATGGATTCTGGTATATGTAATACCCTGTTATTCTTGTCTCTGGACTCTGTTGGAGTTAGGTGTGTTATAAGTATGGTGGGTTCCGGGTGCAAGCTCGGGTTTTGGTATGTCGCACCCGGGGCACTATAAGGACCGGTCTGCGGGATCTGTTGCAAAGCACTTCCGTACCAACCACAAGTCTAATGGGTAAGTCCTAACTGGAAGTGTGGAACACTCCGTCTCACGGCACCATAGTGGAGGGGGCAAGGGGCTAGCCCTCAGGGCGCCTTGTACCGACGATGGCTCAAGAGGGGGTATTGTGGAAACTCGACATGGCGAGACACGGTACGAAACCTATAAGAGGGTGCTGTTGAGTCGGGGAAGACCATATGGAAGGTTTTGGCACGAGTTCCCGTGTGATGGGTCATCTCGTTACACTTCGGTGTAGGTGATGAGTGCGTGCCTTGTGGGTACAGTGGTACATCTCTGATCAGAGTAAAATCAATCTTTTCGAAAAGCCGAGCCCACGGTCAAGGGCGGGTTGTGTGACTACTCGCAGTTAGTTTACAATTGGTTGAGTGATTGAGTTATTCATGGCATGTAAGGACTGTTGTGTGGGGAGGTAAAACGTACTCCTCGAGTTAGAAGATGATGCATTCACATGTTTAATTTTCCGTACTAATAAATTGCTCACATTTAATGCTTTACAAATATGCTGCTTCCGCTAAACTAGCCACTCTCTCCCTTGTTATTATCTTGCATTTATAATTGCATTCGGTGGCTTGCTGAGTACATCTGTACTCACCCCGTTGACTTACACCATCAGAGCCAGTCTACTATGAGGAGGATGAAGGTCTGGAGTAGCGACCCAGTCAAGGCGAGACTGGAAGGAGGCGTTCATCTAGGACCCTTATTTTATTAGTTTCTCTTCATCTTTATTCACTTTTGTATTAATGCGGTCTACGAACCGTGAATGATTTGCCCGTATTATACGTGGTCGTGTGATGAACGTCTTGTTTTATTGATTTTCTATGGAATTTCAATAAAGTCCTGATTTATTAAATCGGGGCGCGACAAGATGGTATCAGAGCCGACTTGACTGTAGGAAGCCAAACAGACCTGACCTTAGGACTTATATATATCCACTATATTTTACAAAAGATTACTTATCCTCTCATCTTCTAAGATTTTTACAAAATTTTCTCTCTTTTGTAGATGCCGGTTCACACCATGAGCGGGACTCTTCGTGACGAGGCCAGATTCATCCGCGAGCTTCGCGTGCTCGTCGACATTTTGGGGTTTCCCCATGAGCCTGCATTCCACGGGATTTTTCCCGATGCGAATGAGAGCTACTGCGAGGTCACGGTTGTGATCCGCCCCTCTTCCACGCAGCCACCCTTCTACACCCATGGAGTTGGAGGACCTTCATTCGCGGTGGCCAGCCAGCGAGCCGCTCTCCAGTCCCTCGCCGAGCTTCGACTGGTCTACGACTGCCACCTCCGCGACACCGTCTACCGCTTCATGCCCATGCGCACACCCGGGAGTCACCGCAGCATCTACATCAGCCCCCTCACCCAGAGCAGCTCCGCCATCACCCGCACGATGAGACTCTTGGAGGCCATGGATAACCTCCACACAGAGGCCGTCCTCGACGCAGACAGCCAGCACGACACCATCGACTTCTACCGCCACACTTCGGAGAACCTGACCAGAGAGAACGCCGAGCTCCGTCGACAGCTAGAGCAGAACCCGCTGTTGACCCTTGAGGTAGAGGAGTTGAGACGTCAGAACGAGCTTCTGCGCCAGGGCGCCATGGTCCATACCCAGCTTCGTCAGCAGCTCAAAGAGTTAAAGAAAGACATAGAGGAGATCGCACCTCTTCCGCCTCGCCGGAAGAAACCCATTCAGACTCCCACAGTGAGGCCCAAGAGGATCTCCCGCAGTGCACCACCCGCCGGACCGTCCAGTTCCGCGACCCCGCCCGTCTCCCACGAGCCCGAGATCGAGCCGTCCCCCGAGCTGCCTTAGACGTAGTGTTACGATTGATTGTTTTTCTTTTTATTTTGATTGCTTATATTCAACATTCATGTCAAAATATAAGGCATGAATGAGGAAATAAATAAGTGTAACCGCAAGAACGGTATTCTTTTGAAATAAATATAAAGAAGTTCACCCAAAATAAATATGTGTACATTGGAAATTCCAGGATGACCAACACCCAGGGATCAGACGCTCCTCAGAACGGAGGGGAGAGTGGCAACTTGCCACAATGGGGAGCCACCGGGCAGAGGCAGGCCCCGGTCGCCAACCACCCCACCTTGGCTGAAATGATGGCCACGCAAAATCAGTTGGTCTCAGCCCTTCTGCACCAGATGCAGCAGCAGCAGCAACAAATGCAAGAGCAGCAGGCTCACTTCTTTCGCCTCCATCAACAGCCCGAGCTGCCCCGACCCGCCACACCAGCTCCCGCTCCCGCGACACAACTCTCGGAGTTCCTCCGAGTCCGCCCACCGACTTTCTCAAGCACCACCAACCCCATGGAGGCTGGGGATTGGTTGCGGGCGATCGAGAAGAAACTCGATCTCCTGACCTGCACTGAGCAGGAGAGGGTGGCCTTCGCCACCCACCAGCTTCATGGTCCCGCCGCAGAGCGGTGGGACAACCATCGCGAGACCCTACCCGAGGGCCACGCCCCCACTTGGGCGGAGTTCTCGGCCGCTTTTCGTGCCGCCCACATCCCTGACGGCATCGTTGCTCAGAAGCAACAGGAATTCAGAGATCTACAACAAGGGAGCAGATCTGTTACCAAGTATCTGCATGAGTTTAACCGTCTGGCCCGGTACGCACCAGAGGAGGTCCGTACAGACTCGGCCAGACAGGCCAAGTTCCTTAGGGGACTGAAGGACGAGTTGTCCCTACAACTCATCTCAGGAGACTTCGCCAACTTCCAAAAGTTGGTGAACAAAGCTATTATGCAAGAAACTCAACAGAATAAAGTTGACCTGAAGAAGAAGAGGATGATAGCCTTCAGGCAGAACCAGGGTATGGCCCAGAGACCCCGTTTTGCTCCACCCCCACCAGCGCCACAGTACCACCCCCGGCCTGTATATCGCCCGGCGCCACCAGCTGCCAATACCGGAGCCAGCCAACCTCGTGCCGCTCCAGCCGCACCAACTGCCCCAGCTGCCCCGGCCAAGAAGGCAGAGATCCTGCGCGACAAGCACGGCAAGCCCGTGGTATGCTTCAACTGCCGTCAGGAGGGGCATTACTCCAATGCTTGCCCCCATCCTAAGCGCGTCCAAGGAGTTGCCGCGAACCCCGCCATCCGCGCCCGAGTCAATCACGTCACCGCGGAAGAAGCTCAGGCCGCACCAGAGATAGTGATGGGTAAGTTCTTGGTACATTCAGCACTTGCAGTGGTTTTATTTGACACTGGAGCTACGCACTCCTTCATATCAACTGATTTTGTGGAAAAGAACAATCTAAACACCGAAGATCTACCCAGAGCCGTACAAATAGTCACCCCAGGAAAACAAACCCTAGCCCTAACATATAGCCCAAAGGTATGGATAGATATCCACGGCACCATATTCTGGGCCGACCCCATCCTAATAGAATGCCAAGGCCTAGATCTCATTCTAGGAATGGATTGGTTAAATAAATACCAAGGGGTGATAGAATGTGCCCAGAGAAAAGTAACCGTGACCAGCGAAGAAGGGATTGCCGTTACATTTCAGATGCCAAGACTAAAGATCAGAAGACCAAGACTGCACCAGATTACCTTGGAAGAAATACCGATAGTCTGTGAGTACCCGGACGTGTTTCCAGAGGACTTACCAGGAATGCCACCCAGGAGAGACATCGAGTTCAGGATTGACTTGGTGCCTGGAACCACCCCTATCTATAAGCGACCATACCGGATGGCCGCCAATGAATTAGCTGAGATGAAGCAACAGTTGGAGGATCTTGAGAGGAAAGGCTACATCAGACCTAGCACGTCACCATGGGGTGCCCCCGTCATCTTTGTCGAGAAGAAAGAAGACAAGGCAAAGCGTATGTGTGTGGATTACCGCGCCTTGAATGAGGTAACAATCAAGAATAAGTACCCGTTGCCTCGGATCGATGATCTCTTCGACCAGCTAAAAGGAGCTACAGTATTCTCGAAGATCGACCTGAGGTCTGGTTACCATCAGTTAAGAATCCGAGAAGAAGATATACCCAAGACGGCCTTCACTACCCGTTATGGATTATATGAGTGCACGGTTATGTCATTTGGATTGACCAACGCCCCTGCATTCTTTATGAATATGATGAATAAAGTATTCATGGAATATTTGGACAAGTTCATCGTGGTCTTCATAGACGACATCCTCATCTATTCCAAGGACCAGAAGGAGCACGAGACTCACCTCCGGTTAACCCTAGGAAATCTAAGGGAACACCAATTATATGCCAAGTACAGTAAATGCAAGTTTTGGACGGCAGAAGTAAAGTTCCTTGGACACATCATCTCTGCGCAAGGAATCGCAGTAGACCCTGCCACCGTAGAAGCAGTTACGGATTGGTTGCCACCCACGAACGTATCTGAGATACGGAGTTTTCTGGGATTGGCCGGATATTATCGGAGGTTTATCGAGAATTTTTCTAAGATAGCCAAGCCTATGACCAAGCTGTTGCAGAAAGGAGAAAAGTTTGAATGGACTCCTGAATGCGAGGAAAGTTTCCGCACCCTTAAAACTCGTTTGGTGTCTGCACCTATACTGACCCTACCGGATATCCGCAAAGACTTCCATGTCTATTGCGACGCATCTCGCCAAGGATTGGGATGTGTTCTTATGCAGGATGGGAAAGTTATCTCTTATGCCTCCCGTCAGTTGAGACCTCATGAGTTAAATTATCCGACCCATGACCTGGAATTAGCCGCCGTAGTGCACGCCCTTAAGATTTGGAGGCACTATTTGGTTGGAAATCGTTGTGAGATCTTTACAGATCACAAGAGTTTGAAGTATATCTTCACACAGCCAGATCTGAACTTGAGGCAAAGACGATGGCTGGAATTAATAAAGGACTATGACTTAGGTATTCACTACCACCCCGGAAAAGCTAATGTGGTAGCTGATGCCTTGAGTCGCAAGGGGTATTGCACGGCCATGATGACTCAAGAACACGCACCCTTGTTATGTAAGGAGATGGAAAACTTAAATCTTGGGTTGACCACCAGAGCATATCTAGCCACCTTGGAGACCCAACCTGTCTTGTTTGAGCAGATCCGTGAAGCTCAGTTAGAGGACCCGGATATAGCTGCCATTAAGAAGAATATGAGACAAGGAAAGGCCCCCGGATTTTCAGAAGACGAAAATGGCACCATATGGTTTGGAACTCGGATATGTGTGCCGGATAAACCTGAAATAAAGACTCTTATCCTAAGAGAAGCCCATGAGACGTTGTACTCCATTCATCCCGGCAGTACCAAGATGTACCAAGATCTGAAGGAACGATATTGGTGGGTTAGCATGAAAAGAGAGATTGCCCAGTTCGTCGCCGAATGTGACACCTGCAGAAGAGTAAAAGCTGAATATCAGAGGCCTGCAGGATTGTTACAACCACTTAAAGTGCCGGAATGGAAGTGGGAAGAGATCGGTATGGATTTCATCACCGGACTCCCAAAGACCCAACTCGGGTATGATTCTATATGGGTGATCATTGATCGGCTTACAAAGGTAGCTCATTTCATAGCCGTTAAGACGACCTTTAGTGGCCCCAAGCTAGCAGAGCTATACATGGCCCGGATAGTATGCCTTCATGGAGTGCCCAAGAAGATAGTATCTGACCGAGGAAGTCAGTTTACCTCTCGTTTTTGGAAGAACCTCCAAGAGGAGATGGGCACGAGATTGAATTTCAGTACCGCCTACCATCCTCAGACAGATGGGCAAACAGAAAGGGTAAATCAAATACTAGAGGATATGCTTCGAGCATGTGTTTTGGATTTTGGAGCCACTTGGGACAAGAGCTTGCCATATGCAGAATTCTCATACAACAATAGCTATCAAGCCAGTCTTCAGATGTCTCCTTTTGAGGCCCTATATGGACGTAAGTGCAGAACGCCTCTACTTTGGGACCAAACGGGTGAATCCCAAGTATTCGGAACCGACATTCTTCGTGAAGCTGAAGAGAAGGTACGGATCATCAGAGACCGACTCAAGACAGCCCAATCGCGACAGAAGAGCTATGCCGACAATCGCCGTCGAGACCTAGCCTTTGAAGAAGGAGATCATGTCTACCTACGAGTCACGCCTCTCCGTGGAACTCAACGGTTTAACATGAGAGGAAAGTTAGCCCCTCGATATATTGGACCATTTCCCGTTATTCGACGCCAAGGCGAAGTAGCTTATCAGTTGGAACTACCACCTTCGTTGACTGGAGTGCATGATGTGTTCCATGTATCTCAACTCAAGAAGTGTCTCCGCGTCCCCACGGAGCAAGTGGATCTCCAGCAGTTGGATGTCCAAGAAGATCTGACCTATGTGGAAAAACCGGTCAAGATATTGGAAGTCAAAGAAAGAACCACCAGAAGTCGAGTCATCCGCTTCTGCAAAGTGCAGTGGAGCAATCATCCGGTAGAGGAAGCTACATGGGAAAAAGAAGATGAACTCAAGGCACAGCATCCTGAGCTATTCGAGGATTGATCCGAATCTCGAGGACGAGATTCTCTGTAAGGGGGATAGGATTGTAACACCCCAGAAATTAAAAAGGAATAAAATAAAAGAAAAATATTATTTAAATCATTTCTGGATTTATTTATTAAAGGAAAATCATAAAAGAACCCAAATAAAGCCAAACAGGGAGAAATATACAAAATCTGGACTTGAAAATTTTATGAGATGGACTAGAGACCAAGATATAATTTTAGAAATTTTTACAAATTTTTATCAACAGTGATTCAACCCTGAATCAAATAAATGAATTACTGGAATTATTTTAAATCAGAAAAGGATTAAAAAGCTTAATGGGCCTCAACCCCGAAACCCCCTCCAGCGGCCTTTAGGCCCAGCCCATCACTGCCCTCCCACTGACAAGCGGGACCCGCCTGTCGGCGCCGCCCTCCCCTCTCTCCTCCCGCCCGCGCCCCGCCTGGACCCACCTGCCAGCCCCGCCGCGCCACTGACCACTCGGCCCCGCCTGCCAGGCCCTTCCTTTCCTGTTTCGCCCGCTGACAGGTGAGGGGCCACCTGTCAGCATCGTCTTCTTCGTTGGAAGGGGATCCCCCTTCCTTATCCGGCGAGATCCCCTCCCAAATCCGCCGCCGGCCGCCCGATTTCGCCCAACCGAGCACTAAATCGTGATCCCCTCACTCCGGCGATCTCTTTCCATCCAAACCCGACGCGGATTCGTGAATATAGAAGCCTCCCCGTACGCATGGAAGCTCGCCGGCGCAAAAATGGAACCCCTCCGCCGAGCTCCCGAAAACCCCATTTCGTCTACCCTCACCGCCGGCCACCGTCCGTCGCCCTCCGTCGCCACCCGAGGTACCATCGTAATCTCCACCCTCTCCTCTTTCCATTTTCGCTAAGAGCTAGGCCCCTAGGCGCTCACCGCCACCGCAGCCACCGCACCCGAAGCCTCGCCGTCGCCGGAGAAGAAGGGTGCGTACCCCTTACGCACGTGCCGTGCCGGACGCACCCACAGCCGTCCGATCGTGATCGGAGGGCTACGATTAAATCCCTCCAGGATTTAATCAGGGCCCTCGGATCTGATCAAAGCGGTACCGAGCGCTTACAGCCGTCGATCGCGACTTAAAATGCTAGAGCAATCTGGTGCGTCCACGTCATACCGGTTCGCGAGATCTAATCTGAGCCGTCCGATTTCATTAAAACCCTCCCGCCTCGCGCTCAGCCGCCAGATCTGGATCCTACGGCTCTGGATCGGCCGGTCCACGCGTATAGTCACGGGTTCACGGTGAACCTGGTTCACCGTGGACCAGGGACTATTTTTCTGTTTAAATAAAATCCAGAAAATAGTTTAGACTTCGAAAATTCATATCTTGCTCATTTTAACTCCAAATTTCACCATTCAAATTTTGTTAGAACCAGAATATTATTCTCTACACAATAGTGCCATAAAAATAGTATGTTTCTGTTGTCCAAAATATTATTAATAAATAAATGGATAAAAATTCCTTAGGGTTGAAATTAATAATACAGAAAATAAATTGGGAAAAATTCTAAAATATTAAACTTTACTGTTTTGAACAGAACCTTGAAATATTAAAAATATTACTTCACATAATAAAACCCACAAATGTGTATGTTTAATATTGGGTGAATTTTTATCTGTTTATTGAATGTATTATTTATTTTTCCGTAACGAGAAGACTACGAGTTCGTCGAGGAGCAGGAGTTCTACCCCGAGGTTCCTCCATCACCCTTTGCTGATCAAGGCAAGTCATCGACCACCTTTGTGGACACAGTTGATCATTATTGAGCCCATGATTTAATAAATTATCGCTATAACTCATAGGTTAATATTGCATTAGTCAAAGATCAAGCCATACACTTATATTTATTAGATCCCCGTCCTTGTGTGCAAACCCAAGCCATGCTTATTGAGCCTTAACTCCTTGTCACTCTACAAATATTATATTAGCTAGTGCCCAATGTACCGGCACAACTGCTATAGGATATAAAGAATGAGTCGTAGAGTAGATGGATTCTGGTATATGTAATACCCTGTTATTCTTGTCTCTGGACTCTGTTGGAGTTAGGTGTGTTATAAGTATGGTGGGTTTCGGGTGCAAGCTCGGGTTTTGGTATGTCGCACCCGGGGCACTATAAGGACCGGTCTGCGGGATCTGTTGCAAAGCACTTCCGTACCAACCACAAGTCTAATGGGTAAGTCCTAACTGGAAGTGTGGAACACTCCGTCTCACGGCACCATAGTGGAGGGGGCAAGGGGCTAGCCCTCAGGGCGCCTTGTACCGACGATGGCTCAAGAGGGGGTATTGTGGAAACTCGACATGGCGAGACACGGTACGAAACCTATAAGAGGGTGCTGTTGAGTCGGGGAAGACCATATGGAAGGTTTTGGCACGAGTTCCTGTGTGATGGGTCATCTCGTTACACTTCGGTGTAGGTGATGAGTGCGTGCCTTGTGGGTACAGTGGTACATCTCTGATCAGAGTAAAATCAATCTTTTCGAAAAGCCGAGCCCACGGTCAAGGGCGGGTTGTGTGACTACTCGCAGTTAGTTTACAATTGGTTGAGTGATTGAGTTATTCATGGCATGTAAGGACTGTTGTGCGGGGAGGTAAAACATACTCCTCGAGTTAGAAGATGATGCATTCACATGTTTAATTTTCCGTACTAATAAATTGCTCACATTTAATGCTTTACAAATATGCTGCTTCCGCTAAACTAGCCACTCTCTCCCTTGTTATTATCTTGCATTTATAATTGCATTCGGTGGCTTGCTGAGTACATCTGTACTCACCCCGTTGACTTACACCATCAGAGCCAGTCTACTATGAGGAGGATGAAGGTCTGGAGTAGCGACCCAGTCAAGGCGAGACTGGAAGGAGGCGTTCATCTAGGACCCTTATTTTATTAGTTTCTCTTCATCTTTATTCACTTTTGTATTAATGCGGTCTACGAACCGTGAATGATTTGCCCGTATTATACGTGGTCGTGTGATGAACGTCTTGTTTTATTGATTTTCTATGGAATTTCAATAAAGTCCTGATTTATTAAATCGGGGCGCGACAGCACCCCCACATGAAAGGCGCGCACAAGCGACATACCAAGATGATATAGAGGAGCGGGTCCACGCACTATTTAGAGAGTGTGTTGGCTTCGTGCCCAAGGGAGCGAGCACGCGGAGGCCGAAGTCAGGAAGTGCGAAGCCATAACCATCAGAGTTGGGTCTCAGGATGTCCCAATCCCGAAGACTTTGTCGTCGAGGTCTGACGGAGGTAAGCCTCATGCTTCGGCCGAGCTCTACACCGAAACTTGGGCCGATCGTCCGAACGAGGTCAGTCCGTTCGATGGGGTTCACAGCGAAGCCCCTTCGAACACAGGAAGCCTGAGGCCGAAGGGCACAGTACCACTTCGGCCAGAATTAACAGAGGTCGAACAGTGGCTCCAGGCACCAAGCCGTTGCCATCTTGGGCTCCTCCGAGCATGTCCAAATCACAGAAAAGATGCCTACAAAGGCCGCGAGCACAGGAAATGCGCGAGAAGAAAGCTGAGGCCGAGCGCGACACTATCTTCGAAGAGATTCGCCCTCGGCCAGCTACCAAATAGGTATGGAGGGAGAAGCCGGTTGAGATGACCAACCCGGCTCCTAGTCCGAGCGACGACGATGACAACTTGCTCGACGATGATTACTCACCCATCTCTGAGGGGCCCGCACCTCAGGCGATGGACATCAACATCGTCACATTACCCGCCGAGTTCGCCCTACCACATGACGAGGCCGAGGTCGCTCAATTGAACCTCGGTCCGTGCAACACCATCTTTGAGAAGCCCGAGGACTCGGCTTGCCATCTAAAGCCCCTCTATGCCAGGGGTCACATTGATGGGAAGCCGTTTTCCCAGATGCTCATCGACGGCGGCGCCACTGTTAACCTAATGCCTTATTCATTGTTGAAGAAACTTGGCAGGGATGAAGATGACCTGAAGAAGACTAACTTGATGCTCAACGGCTTCAACGGCGAGAGCTCCGAGACCAATGGAGTGCTCTCTATGGAGTTGACGGTGGGCAACAAGACGTTGCCAACAACGTTCTTCGTCGTCGACGTACAAGATAACTATAGCGTGTTACTCGGGCGCGACTGTATTTACACGAACTGTTGCATCCCTTCTACTCTACACCAGTGCCTGATACAGTGGGACGGTGATGAGATAGAAGTCATCCCCACGGATACTTCGGCCCAAGTAGGATTGGCCGATGTATCAGTCGACGCCGTCCATAATAAAGTAAAGTGTCTATCAGGTAGAGATCTTTCGGATTATGACTTTGTTAGTGTATCCGGAGGACGGTTTGTACCAGTGTCTGTAAAGCCGGCTGGAGTTGCATGGCTATTTTTGTATTAATAGTCATGTCTAGCAAGAATAATCTAGAGTGGCTAAAGTCTCGCGTGGACCAATATCGGTCTAATAAAGACGGTATTGCCAAAGCCATCGAGGACTTTAGTGAAGTAGAAAAATTAGGACAAGGTTTTGCGTCGGCCGATCCCTTGGAGGAAGTTGATATAGGTAATGGTAGCGTCCCAAGGCCGACTTTTGTAAACCAACATCTGCAGCCCGATGAAAAGGCTGAAGTAATAAAGTTACTTCGGTCGTATGTCGATTGTTTCACATGGGAGTATAGCGAAATGCCAGGGCTAAGCCGCGAGCTCATGAAGCATCGTTTGCCCATCAAGTCTGGATTTAGGCCTTATAAACAGCCTCCCCGTCGCTTTAATTCGGCCGTCTATGACCGAGTTAAAGAAGAAGTGGAGCGACTACTCAATGCTGAATTTATTAGGCCATGTAGGTACGTAGAATGGGTTGCTAACATTGTGCCTGTAGAGAAGAAAGGGAGCGGCAAGATACGAGTATGCATTGATTTCCGGGATCTAAATAGAGCCACTCCAAAGGACGAGTATCCAATGCCGATAGCCGACATGTTGATCAATGATGCTTCACGACAAAAGGTACTAAGTTTTCTTGATGTCAATGCCGGTTATAATAAAATCTTTATGGCTGAAGAGGACGTCTATAAGACTGCCTTTCGATGCCCTGGTTTTGTCGGTTTATTCGAGTGGGTCGTCATGACTTTTGGGTTGAAAAATTTCGGCGCCACTTATCAGCGCGCTATGAACTTGATCTTTTCATGACTTGCTAGGAGTCATGTTAGAAGTTTACATCGATGATGTTGTGGTCAAATCGGACGCTATGGGAAACCATTTAGCTGATTTGAAGGTTGCTTTCGATAGGATGCGACAGTACGGGTTGAAGATGAACCCACTCAAGTGTGCTTTTGGTGTGTCGGCGGGTAAGTTCTTAGGTTTCATGATTCATGAGAGAGGCATAAAAATTGATCCTAAGAGACTTGAAAAGATTAGAAACGTTGCAGCGCCGACATGCAAGAAGGATGTGGAAAAGTTGCTAGGCAAGTTGAACTATTTGTGTCGCTTTATATCCAACTTGTCTGGCAAGATTGATGCCTTTGTCCCCATACTCCGGCTAAAAAACGAAGCCGAGTTCGCTTGGGGGACAAGCCAGCAAAGTGCTTTTGAAAAGATCAAGGAGTGCTTGTCATCACTGCCTATGGTGAGAGCACCCAAGGCCGGGATTCCGTTTCGGCTATACCTCGCCGCTGAAGATGGCGTAATTGGAGTCGTGCTAACCTAGGAGGTAGAGGGAAAGGAGTACATCATCACATTCTTGAGCCGCCGCCTGCTAGACGCCGAAACCAGGTACGCGTTTGTGGAGCGATTATGTTTATCACTCTATTACGCGTGCACCAAGTTACGCCATTATCTTCTCCCCACCACATGTGTCGTCGTTTGCCAAACCGATGTTATAAATTACATGTTATAGAAGCCGATTCTAAGTGGAAGAATAGGAAAATGGGCTTACGCGTTGATTGAGTACGATTTGGCCTACGAGCCCCTAAGGGCGATGAAAGGCCAAGTCATGGACGACTTTATAGTTGATCATCACATAGACATTATCTGGAGTAATGCTATTACTCTAGATGAGGTAATACCATGGAAAATCTATTTTGATGGTTCGTCTTACAAGAGTGGCTAAGGTATTGGAGTGGTTCTCATATCACCTAGTGGTATGCGCTTTGAAACCTCGGCCAGACTAGAATTTTCTTCCACTAATAACCAAGCCGAATACGATGCTTTATTACTAGGTCTTGAACTACTAGAGTCTATAGGCGCTAAGCATGTTCACGCGTATGGTGATTCGTTATTAGTAGTAAACAAGTAGCTAAGAATGCTCAATGTTTTAATGGCTTGCTGAATAGCTACTTGGACAAATGTCTAGACATAGTTGCTACTTTTGATGATTTCAAAATATCTCACGTGTCAAGAGAGGCCAATTCAGTCGCCAATGATTTGGCTCAGCAAGCATCTGGCTACCAAGTCAGGAGAGGGAAATTTTCTGTATTGGAGAAGCTGGTGTTTTGTCTCACTGCCGAAGCCAGTGATGCTGGATAGGCACACCATTCGGGTCGAACCCCTCGGGCCACCGAAGGCCACCGCAATCCGGAGCCCCTGGATCGGAGTACCCAACCCACCAAGGGATCCGGCATGCCAGAGTCTATAGTCCGAAGCCCCTCGGACGGAGAAGGCTCCCCAGGGTTCGAACCCTCCGAAGGGCTTCGGCCCAGCACACTCCGAACGGCCACCTTGGCAAGGCTTCGGTAGAGGCCGGAGTGGCTCGGGGGCACCCTGAAGTCAGTATTTTAGAAACTTTGTCAAGATATGGACCAGCGAGGCCCTCTAAAACCTGTAAGGGCGATTGGAGAGTCCCAATCATCCAGTATTTGAGAAACCCTAGCCGAAAGGTTGATCAGAAGGTTTGGCGGCAAGCGTTCAAATTCGTGTTGGTAGACGACACATTGTATCGCCGAACCATCGACGGAGTGCTGTTGAAGTGTTTAGACTATGAGCAGTCCCATGTGGCTACAGGAGAAGTCCATGAGGGGCTTTGCGGCAATCATCAGTCGGCCCAAAAAATGAGTTGGATGCTCAAAAGAGCGGGTTTTTATTGGCCGACTATGACTAAAGATTGTTTCAAGTACTATAGAGGGTGTGAGGCATGTCAGAGGTTTGGCAACATCCAGTTGGCTCCTGTCTCATTGCTCAATCCTATTGTCAAGCCATGGCCGTTTCGAGGTTGGGGTTTAGACTTCATCGACCAGATCTACCCTCCTTCCTCAAAGGGGCATCAGTTCGTGTTGATGGCAACTGACTACTTCACCAAATGGACCGAGGTTGTACCTCTCAAGAACATGACCCATAATGAGGTACGCATTTTATTTTGAAGCACATCGTACATAGATTCGGCATCCCTCAAACTCTTACTACGGATCAAGGTAGTTCATTTGTTTCTAAAGAGGTAAGGGACTTCGCCGAATACTATGGCATTAAGTTGATAAACTCTTCACCTTACTATGCTCAGGCCAATGGTCAGGCCGAGTCAAGTAATAAAACCGTGATTAAGCTTATTAAGAAGAAAATTGAGGAGTTTCCTAAAAGATGGCATGAAGTGCTTTCCAAGGCATTATGGGCTTGTAGGATTGCAAAGCACGGTGCCACCAAGGTCAGTCGATATGAGCTGGTATATGGACAAGAGGCTGTTCCGCCTGTAGAGGTAGATATTGGCTCCTTAAGACAGCTTATCGGTCGATGAGTATGAGGCTCTTCTGAAATATAATCTAGAGGAAGTGACCAATAAGAGATTAAGGGCTTTAGAAGCCATAGAAGTAGACAAGAAGAGAGTAGCTAAAGCCTAAAATAAGAAGGTTAAACCAAAATCATTTCAAATATGAGACTTGGTATGGAAGATGATTTTGCCTTTAGGCACGAAGAGTCCCAAATTTGGCAAATGGTCACCTAGTTGGGAAGGTCCTTTTAAGGTATCCGAAATCGCCCCCGGCAACGCATACGTGTTGGAATCCCTGCAGGGAGAGCGGTTTCGAAGTGCTTTGAATGGGAGATACTTGAAAAGGTATTTCCCAAGTTTGTGGCAAACATCGTAAAAATGTTGGAAAGCCGATACGAATGGTATCGCCTTCAGCTCGTAGTGCTTTTAGTTCACTAGTTCACTAAAAGGCAGGGGCATGTGTTGATAGCAAAAAATGGCATTAATGGCTAGATTTTCAAAATATCAATTTTTGGTAATTTGGACCAAAAGTACACATGTCCAGGGTTCGTCCGAAGCCCTATAGGGCCGAAGTCCATCGAGCTATGGGCTTCGAAAGCCTCTAGCCAGCCCATGGGCTTCGACCAGGAAGCCTTCGGAGGCCCACGCTGCCGAAGCTTCGGCCCGAGGAGCAAGCCTCGGTGGGCCTAGCCGAAACCCATGCTACTGAAGCTTTGGCCCGAGGAGCAAGCCTCAACGGGCCTGGCCGAAGCCCACGCTACCGAAGCTTCAGACCGAGGAGCAAGCCTCGACGAGCCTGGCCGAAGCCCACGCTGCCGAAGCTTCGGCCCGAGGAGTGGGCCTCGATGGGCCTGGCCGAAGCCCACCTCGGCAGAGATAGAGTTGGACGCATTTCCATCTCAATCTCTATCTCTATCTGGCCGGATTAATAGCAGATTAGATTAGGAGTTAACCCCCTATAAATAGAGAGGCATGGCCGGCGTGGAGACCCCCCAACTCAAACCAAACCAAAGCCATGCTTTGATCGTACCTTTACTTTTACCTTTACTTTCCTGTAACTCTTCGTGGGTTTGCTTGGAAGCCCTACGCCCGCCACTACGGATCAGTGGTAAGCCTGGGTACTTCGCCTATGAAGTACCCGTTAATCTAAGTAATAGATTGTTATCGCCTTGTTACTTCGCCTGTGAAGTATCCGCGAATCTGCGTAATAGATTTCTACCTTCGCCACCCGTGCAACACTTAGCAAAATTCGGTCCTAAGGCCAAATTGGTACTTCGCATCATCCCTGTTGCAGGTTCGCACGTTCGAAGCCCCTTCACTGAAGGTGTTCAGAGCTGAGAGATCGGTTCCGGAGGTCCCCAGGACACCCTTAGATAGGACCGCAGGCTTCGACCACAGGCTTCGCTAGCATACTTTGTCGCTACAGGCTTCGCCACGACCATACTCCGCACCGGATGAAGTTTCACTCGCACGTGGCCCTCGAGTCACTACTCTGTAGTTCGATGTATCGGAGATCGCACGCCGAACCCCGTTGTTCGGAGGTGATCATCGCATTCTGATCCGTTCGGAGTCTACCTTCGGCCGGATCAGTCCGAACGCCGTAGTACCCTTCGACAGAGCACTTCGCACTAGACGCCGAAGGTACCCTTTGGTGCACCCTTCGCATCAGACTTTGAACCAGACGGGCTCCGACTGGTTATCTGATTTCATTCTATTTAATCTATTTCTTTCGGCTAATTGGATTATTTTGTGTAATCTGGTTGCCTGGCAACTCCACCCCCTTATCACTATTAAGGGTAGTCGGAACGCGACGTCGGTGCTACGTTACGCTTAGGCCTGTCCCTAAGTATCCGTGCACTTTTGGATCGTCGGACTAACCCAAGTGCGGGGGCACATTTTCGTGCCAACAACTTGATCCTCCTTATCTGTCTCATAGCTGGCCGAGGGCGGATTGAGGAACCATGTTGAAGAGCATGGGTCTTATGCTCCAGATGTGATGCGTGATTGTCAACGGAAGTCAAGAAGAGATATGAAGACCTGCCGTGTATGGGGCGAGTGTGACTTAGGTACACGGGCAGCGAGGGATAGCCGGGCAGAGGAGCCGCGGAGTCGTGTTGGCCCAATCCGAGTATATGGGCTAGGAGCGGCAGAGGATCCACTGGTCTGTTGAGCAGGTTTGACTCAGGTACACGGGCGGCGAGCGATTGCCGGGCTGAGGAAGCTGCGGGATCGGGTCGGCCCAATCTGGGTACCCGATGCGAAGACGGTGGACGCTTTGTCAGTTTCGGCGCAAAACTGACAACCGATGATTATTTTGTTTTAGGATATTAATATTTAGTATTTAAGTCCAGAATATTCGGTATTCGAGTTAGTTGTCTTTTTAAGGGTATTTTAGTAATTTCGAATTTTATTTTAGAGTTAGTGTAATTTACCCTAGGGGTAAATTAGTCTTTTCCATGTATTAGTGGGTCGCCTATAAATAGGCCCCTACCCCCTTAGAGATACAGTGACTGTTAATTTTTCAGATCAATCTACAGTCCATCGCGAGTTCTTTTTGTTTTCTCTGAATTGTTGCCGCCGCCACAAAAAACCACTGTTAATCGTGTTTTTTCTCCGGCCGCCGGCTTCTGCTTTCCACGGTGCATGGCTCGAGCGACTTTAGCCTGGCGCACGGCAGCAGACTACATGGCAGACCGAGCTTCTGCTTTCCACGGCGCGTGGCTCGAGCGACTTTAGCCTGGCGAAAGGCAGCATGCTACACGGCAGACCGAGCGGCGTGGGCAGGCCCCACAATGCATGCCGATAGGTTTTTTTCTCTTAGCAGCAGTCTACGCCGACGTGCAGCAGTAGGCTACGGAGGAGTAAGGCACGGCACACAGAAGTCTATGTGTGCGGGGCCCACAGCCAGGGAATATTACTGTTCGGAGGTGTATTCCTTTGGCCATAGCTCCTGGCAGAGAAGCAGGCTACGCGACCGAGCGGACGGCTGCCTTGGCATGGGACCCGCGGTGTTTTTCCTTCCCGAGGGGTTGTAGTGGTGTCACGCACAGCGGCAAGAGGTAGCCGGTGCGGCTCACGGCGGAACGA
Source organism: Zizania palustris (assembly GCA_019279435.1). Classification (NCBI taxonomy): domain Eukaryota; kingdom Viridiplantae; phylum Streptophyta; class Magnoliopsida; order Poales; family Poaceae; genus Zizania; species Zizania palustris. The sequence continues at coordinate 110,927,232 of JAAALK010000079.1, read as the reverse complement.
CGGGACGACGTCAACGGCGATGAAGGTATGGTTTGTTTATCTCCTATTTTTTTAGTTAGATTAAATCTAGTTAGTAATTTCGTAGTTAATTTTTAATCTGCTAAAATTTATTAGTAATCTCGTATTATTGTTTAAGTATTTTTAATCTGCTCGTATAAAAAGAAAAACATAATATCATTATCAGTCGTAGTAATATTTTTTTATTCTAGATTTACATGCAATATTTTAGGTTTATTTCTGAATTAATTTTTGAATGATACATGTTTTATTCATTTTATTAGTATTTTATTTCTAGACTGCAATATAAATATTTCGTGATATATTTAGGTGTTTTTATGTCCATGAGTATGTTTATTTAGTTTATCTTCAATATCATTTCAATTAAGACACAGGTCATTTTTAGGCTAGATAACTTTAAATTGCTGTGATCTGTCTTGCTATTGTTATTTGGTTGTCGAGGTGCATTGGGTGTTAGGATTAGGTCATTTATTTAGAAGAAATTTTTAGGCGCCCATTCACCCCCTTCTGGTCGCTACTTTCGGTCCTACAAGTGGTATTAGAGCCAGGTTAGGGTTTTTCCATACCTTAACCGGTTCTAAACCCAGGTATTGATCATGACTTCCTCTGGTAAAATCCCGTCCCTTGAAGCTTTTGGCTACATTTATTGGAAGACTCGCATGCGAGCCTATCTTATGAGCCAGAGCTCAGACATTTGGGATATTTGTGCTAACCCTACTTTTATTATACTTCCTGTTGCTGAGCGCGATTCTCCTGATATAATCACCTAACATCAAAACAATAGCAAAGCGGTGAACATTCTATTTTTTGGTCTAGGTCCTAGTGAGTTTGAGCATATTAGCCATCTCACCACTGCTCGAGAGATGTGGGGCTACCCTCCAGGCACACCATGAGGGGACAGCTCAGGTCAAGGCTAGGCTCTATCAGACCTACCGGCGTGAGTATGAAAAGTTCTCATAGAAGCCGAGTGAGACTGTTGAGGCTTTGTTTGGTTGTTTTCAATCGATCATTAACAAGCTTCGGGTTAACAAGGCTGAGCGTGATCAACTAGTCTCAGATCATGAACAGGCGCTCAAGGTTCTTCATACCTTGGACCCTAAGATCTAGGAGATCAAGGTTTCCTCTATTGTTGAGAGCGCTTCCTATGATACCTTGACTGTCGCAGATCTTTTTAGTAAGCTCAAGGCCTCAGAGGTTGATATCCAGTTGAGATCAAATCTCACTGGTTCTGGCTCAAAAACTCTGGCCCTTGCGACACCGTCTGTTGATCCTACTGCCTTGAGTTGTACTGCATTTTCTTTGATGTCTATCTCCGCGGAACAACTTGATTCGCTAGGATATGATGATTTGTGTTTGTTTAACAACCGGGTGCAATGTGTCTATGATAAACAAATGCTTAAAATACACAGCACAAAATCCAGATGCTTTGAGTGTGGTGATCCAGGTCATTTCATCGCCGACTGCCCCAAGCGGAAGAGCTACAAGAAGGGAACCGGTGGCAACTCCTATGACTCTAGCAAGTACGACAACTCCACTTCCACAAAGGGCAAGCCCAAGACAAGATTCTTTCGGAAGGTTCTAAAGGATTACAGGCGTGAGAACAAGACGCGAGACAAGGCTTTCTTCGCCGAGATGGAGAAAAGTTACTCCAAGAGATCTTCGTCTTCCACTTCATCTTCGATTTCATGTGATGAAGAGTTCGTGATCAGGAAGGGGAAGGACAGGGATGATCTGACGGGCCTCTACTTCATGGCCTTCGGGGACAAGTAGAAGAGTCACTCGCGTCACAGCCGAAGACCCCACAAGAGCTTCTATTCAATGGCTCTTGGGGATAAAGAAGAAAAGGGCTCCTCTGACAACTTCGACGACGACGACGACGACGATGAGAAGGTATATTCCTATGAAAAAGAAGTTGTTAATTTACTAGAACAGAACCGTCAGGAGTTGAAGTATCGGGAGAAACTGCTTAGAGGGGCTAAAAAGAGGATAGATGAGCTCGAGAGTGAGCTTGCCATGGCGAATGGCAAGATTGAGAGTCTGTCTTCTTCCCCTTGCTTGGGTGATAGTAGTGAGTGCCCTAAATGTGAGGTGTTGTTGTGTGACCTGACGACTCTAAAGTCCAGGTACATAGATAGGGTAGATAAGAGATACACTATGGCCACTGAGCTTGAAAGCGCTCAGCTGGAGCTGAAAGATGCTCATGCCACTGTCGTCGTGCCTTGTATAGACTGCCCATCCCATTTAGCTAGTATAGCTGAGCTGAGAGCCAACAGTGATGAGCAGTTTGGCGAGTTAGCTGGAGTGAGAGCTGAGCTAGAGCAGACTAAGCTAGAGCTTGAGACCTTGTCAGTTCCACCCACTGTTTGTGAGAACCGTTGTCCATGAGAATGGAGTTGATCAAGCTAAAAGCTGATTAATCTATCGAAGTTGATATAGAGTGTGAGATCTGCTTGTCTCAGGTGGAGGTGTTAGCTTCCTTAAGAGAGGAGCTATCTGATGTTCAGAACAAGAACTTTTACCTCCGTCAGATCCTGAGTTGGATTAGTGCAAGAGAGCCACAACTTGGCATGATAATCCAGCAGTTCAAGAGGCAGGATGGGTTTGGGCTAGGTTACACCTATACCATGGCTGATTTTAAGAGTGTCATTAGCCGAGAAGTGGAGTGGAGTAAGATGACTCCTGAATAGAGATATCCCAAGACTCACTCCACTGAGTCTTTTTAGGTTAGTCAGCCAAAGGATGGAGTGTACCAAGAACAACCTAAAGCGCCACCTAAGAAGCAAATCTTGGTCCCAAAGCCTAAACCTCTCCACACTTCTCTTGATTCTTTACCTGGACCCTCTCACACCAAAGATTCTACACCTAACACCACCAAGCCTAAGAATTCCAAGCCTCAACCCCATCCCAAGAAGCCTACCTATCATTGTTAGTTTTGTTAGAGAGATGGGCATTGTTGGCGTAAAAGATTACGCTAACAGGTTCTCTGGGATCAAGAACAGACAAACAGTGAGTTCGTGTTTAAGAACTATCTCAAGCCTCCGAATAGATAATAGCTTAAGTAGTCCGAATATGTGTAATAGAATAGCTGAGTATTCCCCTCCCGTTATAGGGTAAGGAGGGGGTATTTATAGGCAAAAACGTCTAAGGAAATGACCTATTTACCCCTTGATTACAACCGACATAATGGAAACTATTCGGTACCCTGAACAGGGTTAAAATGGTAAAATCTACCCAAAGGAAGTAGATAAGCCAAACATCTTATCAATCATGTCGTTTGGCTCTGAATCCTCATGTCATGCGGAGGGTTCCTTCGGATCATGGATCGAAGCACCCTTCGGCTTCACGACTCATAACCCTTCGAGTATGAACCCATCAGCTCCAAAGCTAATAAGTCCTTTTGAGCTGTTAACCTCTAAGTCCTGAAAGTGAAGCATTTTCCCCAAACAGTAGCCCCTCGAATGCGCCTCTCCGAATTTGACCTGTATATAAGGAAGGCAGTATACGCAAGGAACATTTTCATATTCTGAGACTTAGAGGAAATTGAACACATTACAGTTTTTCGGAGGATCTTTGATCTGGAGCATTCGGACCACTACTTCGAGCCCCCAACCGCCGTGTGAACACTTCGTGGGAAAGAGAAACGTTACAAAGCTCAAACGTCGTGAAGAGCCGTTTGATTATAACCGCTACTGCGCAAGTAGCCGTTACACTCTATAAAAGGTAACAGTCGAAATTTACGGCGAACTCACACCGTTCCACTCCTTGGGCCCACCTGGCAGCGACAGAAGTCAAAACTGCAGTGTGAATGCGATCGAAGCACACCAACTAGCGGACGGTTATAAAAAGGGGATTAGAATTTACCCAAGACTTTTTACCGTGCCTAGCATCTACATTCAATTTCTTCAGCCTTCAACCCTCACAACCTCCTGATCCACCAAGCCATGTCGAGAACCAGCCACACCATGCCGGCGGCAGTGGGTACTCTGGTGCAGAGGCAAGCGTGGGCGACTTCGGCCATAGCGGCAATGGCGGGAGCTTCGGGCGACACCTAGCCCAAGAACCCCCGAGAACTCCGCCCCCCATCCAAGAAGAAAATCCTCCAAAGCTTCCTCATCGGCCAATCCATAAGCACCGCAGAGTCCATTGAAGAGGCTGTGGAAGGGAAACTGGGGACCGGATTGAGGACTCGAGTCCTCGGGTCAGAATCAACTCCTCGGCCACGGAGCGGAGAGGTCGTGGTCTTCGAGGCCTTCTTCGAGGCAGGCTTGGGGCTTCAGGCCATCAACTTCTTGGCAGAGGTATTGGACATGTTCCACATCACTTTGCCCTAGCTTTCTTCTAATGCCATCGCCCGCCTTGCTGTCTTTGAATGGGCACTTCAGGCCGAAGGGTGCGACGGGCGATCGGAGGTCTTTGCCGCCACCAACGAAGCCATCTGCCAACCGAAGCCGCAAGATGGTCCCGAGGACACTAAGGTGATAACAGCCTTCGGCAGTGTCAACTTCCAGCTGCGGAGGGAGCACGCCCAACACTTTCTAGCGAAGGCCATCAACGACCATTGGTACACCAACTGGATCCTTCGGTGGTTCTATGCCGAAGTTGGAGAGGACTCCCCTCTCGCTGGACCCCTTCAAGAGATATGGTTCCGGAAGGAGGCAGAGGTTACTCCGAACCCTAGCCTGCTCTCAGCGTGGCTATGGCTACTAACATCGGTCGCCAGCCATATGAGCATGCGTGACCTTGCCGAAGAGTTTATTGCTCTTCGGATTCCACCCCTCAGGGCCAACTGGCCGATAGTATTTCAACAAGCTTCGGAGGGTGAGCTCTGAACTCTAGGTAAGACTTCGACTCTTGCAATAATAAGTTAGATGACTAAAATAACATACTTATAATATGTTACCCTTTTTGCAGCGGCTCCACCGGCGTTAGCTCCGGAGCAGATAGCAAGGGCCACCGAACGGGTCCTCGGAGCCCCTACGGTGGCTGAAAGGCAGAAGAGGTTGGAGCTGGTGGGGACCTGGGAATGGTCCAACAGAGTGTGGGGAGCTCTTATGATGGTGCCCCCTTCTCTACCGGATTTTAACTCGATCGGAGCGGCCCCTCGAAAGAGGAAAGCCGCCGCCGAGCCCATGAAAAAGGTCGGCAAGACCCCCACCAAGAAGAAGAAGGTGGTGAAGATCCCTCCTCAATTGACCCCGACTTCGTTTGCTTTGTCCTTGGGCATTCGGAGCTCAACTTTGGAGGAGTCTGGAAGCAAGGGCTCCGACGCCCAATTGGCGGAGCACTTCGAGAACTACCTCCTAGATGGCGACGAGGATGCAGCAAGGGTCCCAACTGAAGCTCCTGCTCAAGAGGCTGCAGAGGTAGACACGGCGCATACTCCCACGCCAGTTGTCTTGAGCTCGGAGCCGGATGTCGTCGCCCCCAACTTGCCCGTAACTGGAGTGATCACGGCAGAGGTGTAGGATCTAGTGTCAAACACACCGGAGAGGACTACGGGGAACGACCTCACCGAGATTCTCAAGACGTACGAAGTCATGGAGGACCCAACGATTTTACCTCACGGTGCCTCCGAAGGTACCCTTCGAACCTTTTATCTTGGTCGATTCCTGCACAACTTTTACTTGTAAATATTCACCAAATACCTTGATGCTGTAGGTACATCGAAGGGCGACGAAGCCCCGGCAGCACATGAAGCTCCAACTTCTTCGGGGTTGTGGTTCCGATGGACACCTCGACTCCAGTAGAAACTAGGGCCGTCTCCGCCGACGTGGCTCCGGTGGTCAAGGCCATCCCTGCTGATGCGGCTCCGGTGGCTGGGGCCATTCCTGCCGATGCGGCTCCGGTGGCTAGGGCCATTCCCGGCGACGCGGCTCCAGCCGAAGGGGTAGCCACCGAAGGAGGAGCTACCTCCGCCGGAGTCGAGCCGCCTATCTTCGTGCCGGGGAGGGGAAAAAGTATGTCAATCCTTGGACTCCCTCCTGGCCCAACGACGACACCCTCTTCCAACGAGCCTTCGGCCAGCAACTCAGAGGAAGAGGCCATGGCAGATGATCGCCAAGCTTTGTCTTGGCTTCCTCTACTAGCTCCGTTTCTGGAGCAACGGACGGGCCTCCGGCGGTCCTAGAGCCTTTAGCAGAAAAAAGCCAGGACATTGCCAACTCTGACTTGGTCTCTGTTCTGAGCGAAGCCAGGGCCCCGGGGCTCAACATGGCCCTCGAAAGGGCTGCCCTTCAGGTATAAAAAGTACCGCAAATATTTTCAATTAGTACATGTAAATACCTGGTACTTACTTGATCCTTTGCAACAATTCGTCCTTGCTAGAGCGGCAGCGACTTCCAATGAAGTCGAAACCAATTGACTCAAACGGAAGGTTACCACCGTCCAAGCCACACTCAAGGGCTCTGAAGAGAGAGCCCTTCGGTTGGAGGAAAAAGTCCTCGAACAGCGGAGGTCTAGGGCCGAAGCCGACGAAGCCCTCCGACTCACAAGGCAGGACATCGACGCATTCTAGACTTCATCCCAAGAAGTTGAATCGGAGTGCTTGGTGCTCCGGGCGGAGGTTTAGAAGCTTCGGCAGGCGGCGACTACTTCGAGCACCCAGCTGGTGGAGCTCTAAGGCTCTCTCGAGCAGGTGATGGCCCAGAAGAGCTCCTTGCTGTCCCAGATGGCTGAAGTGTCTGCTACCGCTGCGGGGCTAGAGACGGTAGAGAAGAAGAATGCCAATGTAGCAGAACGTACCTTGGACGCCCTTCAGGGTACCTTGGAATATTTTGGCACCATGTGCCCTTCATCATCTGCTGTGGCCAGCGAGTCCCTCGATCAGAAGCTGAGGAGGATCCAAGTGGCGGCGTCGCTGATGATGAGCTTCAGTGTCCGGTAGGGAGAGATCTCCAGACAGTGTGCCGGAATTGGAGTTCTCCACCACCTCGAAGCCAATCAGATTCCTATCGCTCCGGTCGGGGGTTCGACACCTGGAAGCTTTGCCTCCGAGGACTTGTTGCATCCTTCGCCCAATGTAGCCTCAGCTTGGGAAGTTTTACGATCAACCTGGAAGACAGACCACAAGGCTGCAGCTAAAGCTTGGATCGACGAGGCCCGTCGGCAAAAGCAAGCACAGACAAGGCCTCCGCTTCCATCCTCGCCAGCTCCGACACCTCCTGCCCTGCCAACCAACTCGTAGGTCTAGCTTATAGTGCAATTATATATAAGCAATCTTGTAAAGCCCCTTGCATTAATGAAAAGTTTATAAACAAAGATCTTGTTTGGGTGTTTTGTTCTTTTAGGTTCCGTCATGGCCTTCGGAACCTGACTTCAAAATAGTGGAATTTAACGAAGGGCTCCGGAAGGAATGTGCAAGCCTTGAGAGCTTAAGGCCTTACCGCCGCTCTCGCTTCTCTGTTCCTCGTGGAGATAAAGGGGAGGTAACCCTCGAGGTTTTTCAAGAAGTCTTAGCTTATATCAAGGAAGAGGAAAAAGAGAAGGCATCTTCATCCTCCGAACATATGGATTGGTCTGACTCAGAGTATCGAGCCGAAGACCCTGTGGAGGCTAAATTTGAAAGACTTTGGACTTGGGCCGAGCTTCAAGAGGAGCAGAAGAAACTACGAGCCTCGAAGAAGAAGAGAAGTACTCGAACAAAATGTTCAACCCCGGTGGCTTCGAGCTCCGAAGGACAAAGTAGCCGGAGAGGTATCTCTAGAGGCCGACAGGGCCTCTGATTTTTCTTAGGCTTGGACCAAAATTTCTCTTAATGTAAAAGTATAATGAATTAATGTGAATTGCATCGGTAGCATCCTGTTTGTTCTTTACCCTCCTACCCCTCCTTGTGGGTGGGGGACCTTACGTATTGCGAAAAAAGGTTCGTCAGACACAATGACACACAAAACAAACCGATGCTTCACACAACACTTGTAGGCCATATTTTACCTTTTCGTAGTGTTCTTCGAACATAGGTTCGTATACTAGTCGCTTAGGACTTTAAAAGTGTCTCGTTGGCCGGAGCCTTGAGACCTTATTGCTTGGTCACCTTCGACTCATATACAGATGCTTCGAACCCTCAGGCCAGAAGTCTGTTTATTTTTAAAGTCCTTGGACTCTTCTACGGATCCTAACAAGCCGGAGCCTGGAATCCGTAGGCTGGCCACCTTCGACTCTTTTACAGATACTTTGAACCTGTAGGCCGGAAATCTGTTCTTTTAAAGTCCATAGACTCTTCTACGGATCCTAACAAGTCGTAGCCTGGAATCCGTACGCTGGCCACCTTCGGTTCTTTTACAGATACTTCGAACCCGGAGGCCGGAAATCTATTCTTTTAAAGTCCTTAGACTCTTCTACGGATCCTAACAAGTCGTAGCCTGGAATCCGTAGGCTGGCCACCTTCGGCTCTTTTACAGATACTTCGAACCCGGAGGCCGGAAATATGTTCTTTTAAACTCCTTAGACTCTTCTACGGATCCTAACAAGCCATAGCCTGGAATCCGTAGGCTGGCCACCTTCGGCTCTTTTACAGATACTTCGAACCCGGAGGCTGGAAATCTTTTCTTTTAAAGTCCTTAGACTCTTCTATGGATCCTAACAAGCCGTAGCCTAGAATCCGTAGGCTGCAGCGAAGCCCTTGAACCCATGGTTCACTGCCTATTGCTCGGGTCGTTAGAAAGATGCTTGACTCTGCAAGCATCTCCGTCCTCCTGATGCGTCCACCAGGAGTAAGGGATATTCGAAGAGCAAACAAAATTCGACCATCCACTTTATTTAGAAAAGGAATTTTTACAAGTGATTACAAGGAGGCCCTAAGCGTAGTAACGCTTAAGGTGCTCCGCATGCCATGCATGTTTCAATTCTTCCCCTTCTAAATTAGCTAATTTAAATGATCCTGGGTGCCCTGAACGTATGATAATATATGGTCCTTCCCATTTATTTCCTAGCTTCCCCGGTGCTATTACACTTCGCAAAACTAGATGACCTGGTCTAAGATCGTTCAGCTTTATCTTCGGGTCATACCATGTTTTTGTTTGGCCTTGGTACTTTGTCAGATTAGCGACAGCTCGAAGCCTTGTTTCTTCTGACAAGTCCAGTGAAGTGTTTCTTTCATCTTCCTCTCCGGGCTGCACTACACGAAGGGATCCACCCCTGAGCTCCGTAGGAGTCATGGCCTCATCTCCGAATAGTAGTCTAAATGGGGTAAATCCTGTGGACCTGGTTTGAGTGGTTCGAATGGACCACAATATTTTGGGAAGCTCTTCGACCCACAGCCCCTTGCCCAGCCCGACAATCCTTCAATTTAGACCGGAGAGGATGTTCCCGTTGGCTCGCTCGATAGCTCCGTTGGACTGTGGATGGCGCACGGCTGCGAAGCATAACTTACTACCCAGTTCTTCACAAAATTCTTTGAATGTGTTAGCTTCGAAATGGGTTCCATTATCCACTGTTAGCTCCCTTGGCACTCCGAACCTGCATATAATATTTTGCCAGAAAAACTTTTGCACGTTCCTTGAAGTGATAGCGGTCAGTGGTTCTGCTTCGACCCACTTTGAAAAATATTCTATTGCTACCACTGCAAACTTCAAGCCGCCTTTGGCCATTGGAAAACGGCCTATGAGGTACATTCCCCACCGAGCCATTGGCCACACTGGGGCAATAACTTGAAGTGGTACTGGTGGACGGTGGCTTCGTCTTCCCATCCACTGGCATCCTTGGTAGGTTCGGACCAACTCCTCCGCATCTCTTACAATTGTCGGCCAGTAAAGCCTCTGACAAAGTGTTTTGCCTGCTAGGGCACGAGGGGCTAAGTGGCTTCCACATAAACCTTCGTGAATGTACCGAAGTATGTCTTGGCCTTCGGGTTGGGAGATGCACCGGAGTAGAGGAGAACACACTCCGGCTTTGTACAACATTCCACTGGCAAGCTTATAATTTCTAGCCCTTGCCTGTAACCTTCGGAAATCTGGGCCTTCTGAAGAGTCTGTACTACCTTGAAGATATCCATTATCGGAGCCCGCCAATCTGTAGCTAGAATGCAAAGGACTTCTGCAGATGTTAATTGATTGACAGTAGGCTTGACTAGTTCTTCATAAAAAGCACCCTCCGGTAGGTCCAATGCTCTGTCCGCAGCCTTTGCCAGGATGTATGCAAGATGATTAAATGCTCGAGGGATACTTCGAACAGAAAATCCTTTGAATGCTTCTTCAGTCTTGTGGATTTCCTCCACGTACTTTGCTAGATGTGGGTTCTTTGCTTGAAACATTTTTTCGACATGCCCTGCGACGACCTGGGAATCTGTTTTAATTACTATCCTTGCTGCTCCAAGTGCCTTTGCCTTTCGGAGGCCTAGCAGGACCCCTTCGTATTCTGCGATGTTATTGGTGGTCTTCAAGTTGAGCCTCATAGAATACATGGCCTTTTGCCCTGATGGTGATATGATGACTGCTCTAGCTCCGGCGCCAGATGCCTGGTAAGCTCCGTCAGAAAAAATTGTCCGTAAACCTTCGGAGGTATCCTTCGGAGCCCAAACTGCAGATGGTGTCCATTCTGCCACGAGGTCAGCTATGAGTTGGGATTTGATAGTTGTTCTTGCTGTGAAGGAAATTCCGAAGGGGCTAGCTCAACAGCCCATTTCCTGATCCTCCCCATAGAATCTTTGCTTCGAAGCATACCACCAAGAGGCTACGAGGTAGGAACAATTAAGTTATGCACCAGAAAATAATGCCTTAGCTTCCGCGAGGCCATTATCAAGGCATACGCAAATTTCTCAAGCTCGGAGTATCTTATCTTAGCTCCGGACAAAGCTTCTGAAACAAAATAAAGTAGGTTCTGCACTAGCTTTCCCTTAAGCTCAACTTCCTTGACCAGTACTGCACTTACTGCGGAGCCTGTTGCTGCAAGATAAAGGAGGAGTGTTTCCTCTGGGAGGGGCACAGTAATTGTTGACAAGCTTCTGAGGTATGCCTTAATATCATCGAAGCTATTCTGGCACTCCGGCGTCCAATTGAAGCTTTCGGATCCCTTTAGGGCTTTGAAAATTGGGAGGCTTCGCTCTGCTGACCTGGCCAAGAATCTACTAAGAGCTGCGAGCCTTCCTGCTAGCTTCTGGACTTGCTTCAAATTCCCTGGTGGAGCCATTCTTTGCAGTGCACTTATCTGTGTGGGGATAGCTTCGATTCCCCTGCTCAAAACTAAGTACCCTAGCAGTTTTCCTGCTTGCGCTCCGAATATACATTTTTTAGGGTTGAGGCGTACTCCACATGCTCGGAGGCTCTCAAACATTTCAGCTAGGTCTAGGCTATGCTGGTGCTTTTGAGCACTCTTTATTACAATGCCATCCATGTAGGCTTTGACATTCTGGCCAATTTGGTGACCTAGAGCCTTAGCTATTAAACGTGAAAATGTGGCTCCGGCATTCCGCAAGCCAAAAGACATTCTTACATAACAAAATACTCCGGAAGGAGTTATAAAACTTGTCTTGGCTTCGTTTGCACGCTTTACCAGACTTGATGATACCCGGAGTAAGCATCTAGGAAGCTAAGTAATTCGGAGCCAGCTATGGAATCCACTAGCTGGTCTATTCGGGGCATCGGGTAGGGGTCTCGCGGACATGCTTTATTTAATGAAGTAAAGTCAATACACATGCGCCACTTGTTCGAGTACTTATTTCTTACAAAAACAGGGTTCGCGAACCACTCGGTATGGGTTACCTCTTTGATGATTCTAGCCTTTAATAATTTTTCTACTGCTATCTTAGCGAGGCTTGCTCTTTCCGCAGACAGCTTATGGAGCCCCTGGTGCACCTGCCTAGCCTTCTAGTTGATGAGCAAGCTGTGCTCGATGATACTCCGATCAACCCTGGTGATGTCTTCGTCAGTCCAGGCAAAGACGTCCAAATTTTGCTTGATGACTTCTTCCAACGAATCAGCTATCTCGGGGGATAGCCCCTTGTCGAACTGTATTGGATAGTCTTTGCCATCCTTCGAAATTATCTTTGTCACGACATCACCTTCCGGGCTTGGTTTAAGGGAGAGCCCTTCGAAGAGTTCGAAGCCTCCGGAACCTCTTCTGTATGGTCCGTCACATTATGCACTTTCCGGGGGTCTAGCGGCTGGCCATGACCATACTCCATCCTTCGGGCTATAGCCTGGTCTCCTGAAATAGTAAGAACTCCACCTTACGTGGGCATTTTGAGACAGAGATAGTTGTGATGCGCTATAGCTCTGAATTGGTTCAGCATCCCTCGCCCGAAGATCGCGTTGTAAGCATAGGGGCGTCGACGACATCGAAGATCACCTCCTCAACCCTGGCCAGAGGCCCCTCTCCCAAAGCAACCTCGAGGCCTATTTGGCCGAGGGCATCAAGAGGTGGACCTGTGAAGCCTTGAAGTGGCCAGGCCGCTGGAAGCAGATGCTTCCGAGGTATGCACATTTGGTCGAAGGCCTGGATGAAAAGTATGTCTGCGGAGCTCCCGCCATCCACCAGGATCCTTCGAACTTCCACCCCTGCTATATCTGTGGAAATGACCAAGGGGTCAGCATGGGGGAACTTCACCCCCGCGGCATCACTGGTAGTAAAAGAGATGGGCACATGGGACCATTCTGGCATTCCCTCCGCAGAACTCGAAGTCCCAATGTGTCCTATTTTGCGAATGTATTCACGTCGCTGCCTTTTGGACATGTTATCGAGGGTCCCTCCTCCGGAGATGGGCAGGACTACTCGCTTGCCGCGATCTTGGGGGTCTTCCTGCTTTACTGGTGGCATGATGTTGGCCACCGGTAGTCGCATGGGGGCTTCGGGGACACCGGCTCGGGCCACGATTTGCACAGGCTCCGACAGTGCCGTTGGTGGGGCTCGATCTGAAGTACACCGCCCGGTACTTCGTCCTAGGTATTCACCCCGAAGGGTTAACACCGACTTGCAGTCCTTCGTGTCATGGCTTCTATTGTCGCCATGCATGCAGTAGAAAAAACTCTGGCGCCTGCCAGGTACTCTTTCTTGAGGCTTCGGCGTTACAGCCTTGAAGCATTGCGTCTGCTGATAATTGGCAAGTGCCCTCGGAACGGAGGGTGCGATGCTTAGCACCTCCGAACGGAAATGCTTCTTTCCTCGCATGTGGTCGCCGAAGCGATTGTCTTGGGGGTTGTAGAGAAGCTGAGTCTTCGGGCTCTGTCTTCACTTCTCGGAGGGCAGGTGTGGGTCCTACGGCCCGTCGAAGGCATCCCTCCTCCGCCTTAGCATACTTCTTGAAGTATGCCATAAGCTATGCGATAGATGACACAGGCTTCCGATGAAGTTTGCTGAGGAGATTAGGGTTCAACACCCCTTCACGAGCGGCGTCGACTACTGAGGAGGTAGACATGCCCTTGATCTACGACTTGGTGTGGGCGAAGCGCGTGAAGTACTCCCGAAGTGTTTCTCCCGTTTGCTGCTTCACCTGGAACAAACTCCCTGTCGACATTGGAGCCACAAAGGTTCCCTAGAAGTTGCTTACGAACTTCCTCTTCAACTGCTCCCACGATCTAATCGATCGTGGCTTCAAGGACCAGAACCATCGGAGCGCTACACCTTCGAGAGCGAGGGGGAAGCACTTTGCCATGGTGTTGCGCACCCCTCCGCTTGCTTCTATCGCTAGGGCATACAAGCGAGCGAACTCTCCGGGGTCTGACCCGACGGAGTACTTGTGCAACTTCGAGGCCTTGAACTTGGGATCGAAAGGTACCCTTTGCAAGTCCGAAAGATGCGTTTTCAGCCTCCTCCGGGACTTGAACAACTTCGGGAAGATTGCGAGCACCACCGTCTTGGGGCCTTCTAGAGTTTTGGTGGAGGCTTGGGAGCGGAGGCGATCATCGGCCTCTTGCCTCCATCTAGCCACTTCCTCCTGAAGACGCACTATCTGAGTAGCTTCTGCCTCAGGAAGGTCTTCGTCTTCGCCGGAGGGTAGCTCCGGGTCTTGGGAACTGAGATAATTAGTTTGGGGCACCGTAGGAGGAGCCCGAGGGCCTCTGGGCACTCGACGCCCAGCGACACCCTCGGGGACCGTTGGAACAGCTGAGGGTCCAGCTTCGTTGGTCCGAGGGGACCTTCGGAGAGGACCCGAGGCTTGGCTTCGCTTGGGCGGCATAGCTAGCAATGGAGAGGTCCCAAGACCGAGCACTTTGACTGGTCTGGGAAGGCGAGGGGAGGCCTTTGAACCACACTAGGAAGCCCCTTACCGAAGGGTGCGCGGAATCTTGGGACTCCGAGGCTCCCTCTGTATGTGCTCTTCGAAGTGCAGTCAGCAGTAGGGAACTAGCTTTTAGAACTAGGGTCGCCACGGACGGCGCCAACTGTTGGCGTAAAAGATTACGCTAACAGGTTCTCTAGGATCAAGAACAGACAAACAATGAGTTCGTGTTTGAGAACTATCTCAAGCCTCCGAATGGATAATAGCTTAAGTAGTCCGAATATGTGTATTAGAATAGCTGAGTATTCCCCTCCCATTACAGGGTAAGGAGGGGGTATTTATAGGAAAAAACGTCTAAGGAAAAGACCTATTTACCTCTTGATTACAACCGACATAATGGAAACTATTTGGTACCCTGAACAGGGTTCAAAAGGTAAAATCTACCCAAAGCAAGTAGATAAGCCAAACATCTTATCAATCATGTCGTTTGGCTCCGAAGCCTCATGTCGTGCGGAGGGTTCCTTCGGATCATGGATCGAAGCACCCTTCGGCTTCACGACTCCTAACCCTTCGAGTATGAACCCATCAGCTTTGAAGCAGATAAGTCCTTTTGAGCTATTAACCTCTAAGTCCTGAAAGTGAAGCATTTTCCCCCAACAGGCATCTTGAGGAGTTTTGTTTCAGGAGGAAGCGGGTTGAGAGAGCTGAGAGAGCTCGAGGTGGGCAGGAGCAGTTCTACCAGCAGGGTGGTAGATAGAGAGCTCCTCGACGTAGAGAGAGGCTAGAGGCGAGGCCATGTCATGTAGGTGGTGGTAGAGGAGACGGTATTCATGACCGTGCTCCGGAGGGTGATTTTCGTGGTCGTGATTTTAGGCAGAACAGAGGACCGCTCTTTGAGTCGTGTTTTGGTCCAGACTCATATGATTCCTTCTTCTTTCCTACTTACGAGCAGATGGCTCGACACTGGTTTAGCACCTTTGCTAAACCTGGCATTGGACCGTTAGCTCCCACTCATGATCACTGATCTTGCAGGATCGAGGATTGGAGGACATGTGGATCATGGATTCAGGATGTTCTCGCCATATGACGGGACACCACATATGGTTTTCTAGCCTCTCTCCCCGGAGCTCCATGGAATACATCACTTTCGGGAACAGTGGTCAAGGGAAGGTACAAGGTATTGGGTCGATTCACATCTCTGATTATTTCTCTTTGAAGAATGTTGCTTTAGTTGGAAATCTAAATTTTAATCTAATTTCTGTTTCGCAACTTCTTGAGGATGGTTTAGAGGTTCGCTTTAAGAAGGGCATGTCTTCTATTGTTGATTCTAGAGGATCATTAGTTTGCCGGATCTTACCTTTCGGTAAGGTTTTTCGTATTGATTTCTCTAGTTCTTCTGGCCCTTCTCACTGTCTTATGGCCGGATCCTCCTCTGAGCTCTGGAAGTGGCATAGAAGGTTAGGCCATTTGAGTTTTGATCTGCTTGTCAGGTTGAGTTCTATGGACCTTATCGGAGGATTGCCTAAGCTTAAGATGGAGAAGGATCTAGTTTGCCACCCCTATCGTCATGGGAAAATGGTTGCCGCTTCTCACGCACCTGTGACTCAGGTGATGACTTCGTATCCGGGAGAGCTGTTACACATAGATACAATTGGTCCATCTCGAGTACGCTCAGTCGGTGGGAAGTGGTACGCCCTTGTGATAGTTGATGATTTCTCTTGATTCTCGTGGGTTTACTTTCTAGTGTCTAAGGATGAGGCCTTTCAGTATGTTCATGACCTGATTTTGAAGCTAAAGAATGAGAACAATGGTCGGATGCGAGCAATTCATTCGGACAACGGCTCTGAGTTTAAGAACTCTCAGTTCGTCAGTTTCTGTAGTGATTAGGGTATTGATCATCAGTTCTTGGCCCCTTACACTCCCCCGGAGAACGGCATTGTGGAACGAAAGAACCGCATGCTAGTCGAGATGGCCAGGACGATGCTCGATGAGTGTAGCACCCCGATTTATCAAATCGAGACATTATTGAATTTCAGAAGAAAAACAATAATACAAGAGGTTCATCATGCGACAACGTACATACGACAACATCCATGGTACGCAGACCATATTTATTACACCAAAGTTTTAGTAAAAATAGTTAAATAAAATAATTAGAAAGCGGCATGACGAACATCTCCTTCAGGATCTTTCTTCTCGACTGGGTCGCTACTCCAGACCATCTTCATAGTAAGCATCCTCTGTGAGGTCCAACGGGTATGAGTACAAAAAGTACTCAACAAGCCACCGCAAATGCAAGTAGTAATGCAGGATAATAAACAAGGAAGGGTAATGGCTAACATTGCAGAAAAGTGCAGTTTCAGTTATTGCATTTAGTGTAATCACATTTTAATCATGCGGAAAAGTAAACATGAATATCAACAACATCAACTAACTCGAGGAGTACGTTTTACCTCCTCGCACGATAGTCCTTACATGTCAATCCATCATGCACATACATATCCAAAGTAATCTAACTGGGGGATATCACGCAACCCGCCCTTGACCGTGGGCTCGGCTTTTCGAAAAGATTTAAGACTCTGATCAGAGATGTACTACTGTACCCACAAGGCACGCACTCATCCCAAACGAGATGACCCATACCATGGGAACTCGTGCCAAAACCTAGGCATGAAATGTTCCAAGCGATAACCACCCGCTCTAGGTTTCGCCGGCGCGCCTGGCCGCATCCCGGCTAACGTCGCACCCCCTTTTGCGCCACATTGGTACAAGTCACCCGCAGGTGCAACTTGACCCATCTCCAAATGGTGGCCTCGATTTGGAACAACCCATACCTTAGTTAGGACTTACCCACTAGACTTGTGGTTAGTACGTAAGTGTATTGCAACGGATCCCTCAGACCGGTCCTTATAGTGCCCCGGGTGCTACCGACCAATGCCCTAGCTTGCACCCGGAACCCACCATGCATTCACTCACAACCACAACTCCAACAATGACAGAATTCCATAGATAAGAAACAATGGGGATCATATAGTAGAACCATGTACTACGACTCATTTTTATCCTATAGCGATCGTGTCGATACATTGGACACTAGCTAATAACATTTATCATATGGTGACAAGGAGTTTAGGCTATAGAGCATGGCTTGGGTTGCACATCAAGGTCGGAGGATCCTAAATAAATATATTGTAAGGGTTCATTTGACTAATGCATATATAACCTATGTGTTTTAGCGATAGTTTAATCAAACGTGGGTTCAATATGCTCAAAAGATTGTGTTGGTGACTTGCCTTGATCAGCAAAGGGAGAGGGAGGGACTTCGGGGAAGTACTACGGCTCCTCGGCGACGTCGTAGTCTTTTTGATATAGTAAAGTAAAATAAAAAGAACTCAACATTCAATCAAACAATATAACATTACATTATAAGCACATAAGTTAAAGTTGGTTTGGTTATAAATAAAATAAGTTCAATGGTTAGGGTTCTGTGGTTTATTTCATAAATAAATTTTAAAGGAATTAAAGAGTTGTCCTTTTTAGAAAAGGGTGTTTAAATGTGATTATTGCCATATTAAGTTCTCAAATAAATGTGAAATGAAAAGTTTATGTTAATTTGATGGTTTTCAGTAAATGGACAGAATGGAAATAAATCTAAATTTTTCTGAAGTTTAAACATTTGAATTTATATTTTAATCCTAAAGGCATTTGAATACTCATTTGAATAAACATGAAAAAGTCAAAGTAAACCTACTGTTTTTATTGCATAAACATGTAGAGAATAATATTATGAATTTTCTGAAATTGGAATGGCAATTTTTAGAGTTCAAATGCGCCAGATATGAATTTTACAAGTTTAAAAGTATTTCTGAAATTCATTTTCAATTTTTTAAACCCCTCGGGTCCACGGTGAGCCAGGCCCACGGTGAACCCGCGCACTGTGCGCGTGCGCCGGGTCGATCTGGACCGTCGGATCCAGATCCGACGCGCGAGGGCGAGGCAGGGGAGTTAAAGTGACGTGGACGGCCAGGATTAAAACGTTTGAACCGGTACGCGATGGACGGCGTAGATGCGATGCGGGGATTTAAAACTAACGGACGCACGAGATTAAAACGTACCCCTTCGCACAGATCCAACGGCGCCGATTAAACTGCACGAGGGATTAAATCAGTACCGTTAGATCCAGATCGCACGACGCGGATCAAATCCGACATGGCACGGGTACTCGACCCGTGCCGGTCGTCTTCTCTGGCGACGGCGAGCGGGCCAGGGGCCACGGCGAGCTATGGCGGTCGAAGCTAAGGCCTAAAATGGAAAGAGGGTGCTACGGGGATCACGAGGGTACCTCGGCGGTGAGAAAAGACCGACGGGGTGAGGCCGGCGACGAGCGGAGGCGGCGACGGTGTTCGGGTCCTCGGTGGTGACGGCGATCCGGCGAGGTTCGTCGTCGACGGAGTGGTGGCCGAGGTCGGTGAGGTCCTAGCGGTCACGACGGTGGCGGAGGCACGGACGGGGACGGTCCGAGGCGACGGCGAGCGGTGGCCAGAGGCGGAGTAGGGGGATTGCGCTAAAAGGCGAAGTGTGGGCGCTCGGCTTGGTCTGAGTGCAATTGGATGCGTGAACCGAATGCAGTGGAGGGCCGTGGTTTATATAGGGGTACCGGCGGGGGCAGGGAGGGCGCAATCGACGGTGGCCGGGGATAAATGTGCCTTGACGCCGGCGAGCTCGGGTTGAACGCGGTTCAACGCACCTGGACGCGAATCGGGCGAGATTAATAGGGGGAAACGGTCGGCGCGTTGAGGGGAATTCATTGCAGGCGTCGGATTAAAGGGAGGGGGCCAGCGAGGGCGGATCCTAGGCGGAGTTAGGGCTTCGGCCGGCGAGGGGGGGATCCGGGGGCGGATCTCGGGGGGACGACGGATCTGACAGGCAGGGGCCACACGCCAGTGAGCGCGAATGAGCGAGGGAGGCGACTGACGGGTGGGGCCGAGGCATCGAACACACGCGCGAGGGGAGGCAATCGGCGCCGACAGGTGGGACCAGGCTGTCAGCCTAAGGCGGGCGCGGGTGATGGGCTGGGCTGGCCGAGAGAGAGAGAAGGGAGGAGAGGGAGCCCATTACTGTTTTTAAAGCAGTTCTGAATAAAAATAATTCCAGGAAATAGATTAAAATATTAGGGCTACTTCCAAGGTTGGTAAAAATTTATAAAAATTCTCAAAAATATATATTGGTCTTAGGACCATATACAAAAAGTTTCACCTCCTAGTTTGGCCATCTACTCTATGTTGTAGTTCAATTTGGTATAAAAGGGTATTTAAAGTATTTTCAGAAATATATATTCCAGGAAATTGAATTTAATAATATTTTTATTGTATTTGAAAATTTGGGGTGTTACAAACCTATCCCCCTTACAAGAATCTCGTCCTCGAGATTGGAACGCTACTCGAATAACTCGGGGTATTGTGCTTTTAGTTTGTCTTCCTTTTCCCAAGTGGCTTCTTCGGCGGGATGGTTGTTCCACTGAACCTTGCAGAAGCGAACGACGCGGCTTCTGGTTACTCTTTCCTTGGTTTCCAAGATCTTGATGGGTTTTTCTATGTAGGTCAAGTCTTCTTGGACATTGAGCTGCTGGAGATCGGCTTGCTCGGTGGGTACACGGAGGCACTTCTTCAGCTGAGAGACATGGAACACATCATGAACTCTTGCCATGGATGGAGGCAGTTCAAGTTGATATGCTACTTCTCCTTGTCGTCGGAGGATCTGGAAAGGTTTGACGTAGCGGGGTGCTAGTTTGCCTTTCATGTTAAACCTTTGAGTGCCACGGAGGGGAGTGACTCAGAGATAGACATAATCGCCCTCCTCAAAGGCTAGGTCTCTTCGACGGTTGTCGGCATAGCTCTTCTGACAGGATTGGGCTGACTTCAATCGGTCTCTTATGATCTTAACCTTCTCTTCAGCTTCTCTTAATAGATCAGTCCCAAACAGTTGCGACTCTCCGGTTTGATCCCAGAGCAACGACGTTCTGCACTTACGTCCATAGAGTGCTTCGAACGGGGACATTTGCAGGCTAGCTTGATAGCTGTTGTTGTAGGAGAACTCCGCATATGGCAAGTTCTTGTCCCACATTCCGCCAAAGTCTACAGCACAAGCTCTAAGCATATCCTCCAGTATCTGGTTGACCCTTTCGGTTTGACCGTCAGACTGTGGATGATAGGCGGTGCTAAAGTTCAGCCGGGTGCCGAGTTCCTCTTGAAGGTTCTTCCAGAACTTGGAGGTAAACTGACTCCCGCGGTCAGATACAATCTTCTTAGGAACTCCGTGAAGGCACACGATCCGGGTCATATACAACTCAGCCGACTTGGCGACGGTGTAAGTTGTCTTGACCGGAACGAAGTGAGCTACCTTGGTGAGTCGGTCGACGATCACCCAGATAGAATCATGACCAGCTTGGGTCCTGGGCAGTCCCGTGATGAAGTCCATTCCTATCTCTTCCCACTTCCATTCAGGGACCTTGAGAGGTTGATGAAGTCCGGCAGGTCTCTGATGCTCTGCCTTGACTCGCCGGCATGTGTCGCACTTGGCCACATACTCAGCTATTTCTATCTTCATGCTGACCCACCAATATTTTTCCTTCAGGTCTTGATACATCTTTGTACTCCCGGGATGGATGGAGTATAGAGTATCGTGGGCTTCTTGAAGGATGAGGGTCTTCAATTCAGGCTGATCGGGTACACATATCCGGTTTCCGAACCAGATGGTACCATACTCGTCCTCGGAAAATCCGGGGGCTTTACCCTTCCTCATGTTCTGCTGGATCTCCAGGATGTCCGGGTCTTCCTTCTGCTTTTCTCGGATCTGGTCTATTAAGACAGGCCGAGACTCCAAGGCAGCGAGGTACGCTCAAGTGGAGATCCCTAGGTTTAGCCTTTCCATCTCCTTGTAAAGTAAAGGAGCTTGGTCCTGAACCATGATGGCATTGCAGTACCCTTTTCGACTAAGGGCGTCTGCCACCACATTTGCTTTGCCCGGATGATAATGGATGCCCAAGTCGTAATCCTTAATCAGTTCCAACCATCTCCTTTGCCTGATGTTTAGATCTGGTTGGGTGAATATGTACTTGAGGCTCTTGTGGTCGGTGAAGACCTCACACCGATTCCCCACAAGGTAATGTCTCCATATCTTCAAGGCATGAACCACGGCTGCTAATTCCAGGTCGTGGGTCGGGTAGTTCAGCTCATGCGGCCTTAGCTGTCGGGAGGCGTAAGATATCACTTTCCCTTCTTGCATTAAGACGCATTCCAACCCTTGACGAGAGGCATCACAGTAGACGTGGAAGTCTTTCCGGATGTCTGGCAGAGTCAGAATAGGGGCTGACACTAGCTTCTTCTTGAGAGTCTGGCAGCTTTCTTCGAAGTCGGGGGTCCATTCAAACTTCACTTCCTTCTGCAAAAGTCTGGTCATAGGCTTGGCGATCTTGGAAAAATTCTCGATGAACCGGCGGTAGTATCCGGCCAATCCGAGAAAACTCCGGATCTCGGTCATGGTCGTGGGCTGCAGCCAGTTGGTTACCGCTTCAACGGTGGTTGGGTCCACTGCTATTCCTCCGGCAGATATAACATGGCCGAGGAACTTCACCTCAGACGACAAAAATTCGCATTTGGTGTATTTGGCGTACAGTTGCTGCTCCCTTAGCTTTCCGAGGGTCAGACGGAGGTGAGTCTCGTGTTCTTCCTTGGTCTTGGAGTAAACGAGGATATCGTCGATGAATACCACGATGAACTTGTCCAAGAACTCCATGAATACATTGTTCATCATGTTCATGAAAAAGGTCGGGGCATTCGTGAGTCCGAATGACATCACGGTGTACTCGTAGAGTCCATAGCGGGAGGTGAAGGCAGTCTTGGGTATGTCTTCTTCCCTAATCCTCAATTGGTGATAACCTGACCTGAGGTCAATCTTGGAAAACACCGAGGATCCTTTCAGCTGATCGAACAGGTCGTCGATCTGAGGCAATGGGTACTTGTTCTTGATGGTTACGTCGTTCAAGGCTCTATAGTCCACGCACATCCTCTTGGTCTTGTCCTTCTTCATGGCAAATATAACCGGTGCACCCCAAGGTGAGGTACTCGGTCGAATATACCCTTTTTGCTCTAGGTCTTCAATGTTGCTCTTGACTTTAGCTAGTTCATTAGCGGCCATCCGGTACGGGCGCTTGGAGATTGGAGTGGTCCCGGGGACAAGTTCGATTATGAATTCGATGTCCCGCTTGGGAGGCATTCCGGGTAGGTCTTCAGGGAAGACGTCCACAAACTCCTTGACTATGGGTACCTCTTCAAGAGCTATCGAGCGAAGGGATGCTCCGAGTGGTTTGCGACTGGTCATTGTAAAGGTGACGGCTGCGCCTTCAGGGTTGGTCACTGTGACGGACTTGTTGGCACAGTCGATCACTCCCTTGTGCTTCATCAACCAATCCATCCCTAGTATGAGGTCGAGTCCGGTGCATTGGATGAGGACTGGCTCGGCCCGAAACAGTGCTCCTTGGATGTCAATTTGAACCTTAGGGCTGTATAAGCGGGCTAAGGTCCTATTGCCAGGAGTGGCAATCACCATGGGGATGGGTAGAGGGAGCACGTCCAGTTCGTTTGTTTTTGCAAAATCTTCCGAGACGAAGGAGTGGGTTGCTCCAGAGTCAAATAATATTACGGCTGGTACGGAATTCACGGTAAACATACCGATCACAACTTCAGGAGCCTCCTGAGCTTCCTCCGCGCTGATGTGGTTGACGCGGGCACGAACCGCCAGGTTGGGTGCCGCGCCTTGAGCCTGATTGGGGTGAGGACACTGGTGCGAATAGTGCCCTTCCTTGCGGCAGTTGAAGCAGACGACCGACCTCCCTTGGCGATCCTTCAAGATCGGAGCCTTGGCGGCTGGCGTCGGCTGAGCGGCCGGAGCTGGTGGAGCGGGGCGAGGATGCCCGGCGTTGGATCCACCGGCGGCATGAGGTGGCCTGTAGGCGGGCCGAGGATGGTAGACGGGCGCAGGTGGCGGAGGGATGAAGCGGGGACTCTGAGAGCTCGCCTGTTGGTGCTTGAAGGCGATCATCTTCCTCTTCTTGAGGTCCAGCCTGTTCTGCTCAGTCTCTTGGATGAGCGCTTTGTTGACTAGCCGTTGGAAGTCGGCGTAGTCGGTGGCGACGAGCTGGATGGAAAGCTCATCCTTGAGTCCCCGGATGAACTTGGCTTGGCGGAGGGCGTCGGTGCGCACTTCCTCCGGTGCGTAGCGGGCGAGGCGATTGAACTCATGGAGGTACTCCATGACGGTCCTGTTGCCTTGTTGCAGGTCGCGGAACTCCTGCTGTTTCACCGCGATGACACCAGCGGGGACGTGGGCAGCATGAAAGGCGATGGTGAACTCCGCCCAAGTCACCACGTGGTCCTCTGGCTGGGACTCACGATAGTTGTCCCACCATTCAGCGGCGGGACCCTGAAGCTGGTGAGTGGCGAAGGCCACTCGCTCCCGGTCGGTGCAGGGGAGGAGGTCGAGCTTCTTTCCGATGGTACGAAGACAATCTCCTGCCTCCATCGGATTGGTGGTGCTCGAGAAAATGGGCGGACGCACGCGCAGAAACTCCGAGAGTTGCGGAGCGGGCGCGGGTGCTGGTGCATGAGGGGCAGGTTCCCCGTTCTGTAGACGGTCCAGCTGAGCCTGTTGGTTCTGCATCTGAGTGAGGAGGGCGGTGATCAGTTGGTTCTGATTCGCCATCATCTCTACCAAGGTGGGGTGGTTGGCGGAGGGCGACCCAGACTGACGCGGGCCCGTTGCACCCCAGTTGGGTACAATACCCTCGGGCGCATCACGGCTTCCTCCTGCTCCGTTGTTGGAGCCGGTGTTCTGGTGGTCGGCGATCTTCTGAATTCATAAGGTTATAAAGCAAAAAGTTGACAACACAATTAACAAGAATAGTTTAAGCATATATAAATCAAGTGGTAAAATGTTCATTACAATCAAGATCTTATTCTACCCACAACACACTCATCGTGGGTAGCACCACATACAAAATTATGCTTTTTATTAAAATAGCGACTCCTAACGCCTACTCGCCACCGGAGGCGGTCTCCGTGCTCTCGGAACCACGAGTACGCGGCACCAGAGGGATGGTGGGTTCAAGAAAATTCTCGATGATGGAGTCGGAGACGAGGCCGGGGCGTGGTGCAGGGGCGCTGGTGGAGGGTCTGGCGGGGGAGGGTCGTGGCGGGATCCTCTTGGGTCGAGGGAGGGGCTCACGGATGGGCTTCTTCTTCCTGGGAAGAAGATGAACCATCTCCGCAATATCCTTCTGCAGTTGCATGATCTTGCGCTGCAGCTCGCCGTTCTGTTGGATCAAGTTCTTTGTTTCTTCACGAAGGAACTCAACCGCCTCATGGTGCTCGTTGGCGTCGAGCACCGCCTTGGTATGGAGATCGTCCATAGCCTGTAGAAGACGCGACTGCCGGGCCATGACCGGATCACGCACGGAGTGAACTCCGAGGTAGATGCTACGGTGGGCTCCGGGAGTACGCTTCGGTACAAGCCGGAAGGACGAGTTCTGAAGACGATCATCGTAGATCATCCTCAACTCCATGAGGGCCTAGAGGGTGACTCGTTGGCACGCGACGTCGAAAGTCGGGCCCCCAAGTGTTGTGGTGTAGGGCGGCAGGTGTTCTCCGGAGCCGTGGACGGTGAGGGAGACGTCACAAGGCCCGGCGAACTCGTCGGGGTACACTCCTTGGAATTCGGGTTCGAAGAGGAACCCGAGGAAGGTGAGCATCATACGGAGCTCCCGGATGAAGCCCTCGTAGTGGCGGCAGTAGCTGTGCACTTGGTATACTAGCATCTACAAAACAGCAAGTTGAATAAAAGTGAGGAGAGGAACAAAGTTTATAAAGTAGATTTTCGAGAAATAATTTCCTATGGCTGATGGCTAGGTGGGTCTGTTTGGCTTCCTACAGTCGAGTCGGCTCTGATACCATCTTGTAGCGCCCCGATTTATCAAATCGAGACATTATTGAATTTCAGAAGAAAAACAATAATACAAGAGGTTCATCATGCGACAACGTACATACGACAACATCCATGGTACGCAGACCATATTTATTACATCAAAGTTTTAGTAAAAACAGTTAAATAAAATAATTAGAAAGCGGCATGACGAACATCTCCTTCAGTATATTTCTTCTCGACTGGGTCGCTACTCCAGACCGTCTTCATAATAAGCATCCTCTGTGAGGTCCAACGGGTATGAGTACAAAAAGTACTCAACAAGCCACCGCAAATGCAAGTAGTAATGCAGGATAATAAACAAGGAAGGGTAATGGCTAACATTGCAGAAAAGTGCAGTTTCAGTTATTGCATTTAGTGTAATCACATTTTAATCATGCGGAAAAGTAAACATGAATATCAACAACATCAACTAACTCGAGGAGTACGTTTTACCTCCTCGCACGACAGTCCTTACATGTCAATCCATCATGCACATACATATCCAAAGTAATCTAACTGGGGGATATCACGCAACCCGCCCTTGACCCTGGGCTCGACTTTTCGAAAAGATTTAAGACTCTGATCAGAGATGTACTACTGTACCCACAAGGCACGCACTCATCCCAAACGAGATGACCCATACCACGGGAACTCGTGCCAAAACCTCGGCATGAAATGTTCCAAGCGATAACCACTCGCTCTAGGTTTCGCCTGCGCGCTGGGCCGCATCCCGGCTAACGTCGCACCCCCTTTTGCGCCACATTGGTACAAGTCACCCGCAGGTGCAACTTGACCCATCTCCAAATGGTGGCCTCGGTTTGGAACAACCCATACCTTAGTTAGGACTTACCCACTAGACTTGTGGTTAGTACGTAAGTGTATTGCAACGGATCCCTCAGACCGGTCCTTATAGTACCCCGGGTGCTACCGACCAATGCCCTAGCTTGCACCCGGAACCCACCATGCATTCACTCACAACCACAACTCCAACAATGACAGAATTCCATAGATAAGAAACAATAGGGATCTTATAGTAGAACCATGTACTACGACTCATTTTTATCCTATAGCGATCGTGTCGATACATTGGACACTAGCTAATAACATTTATCATATGGTGACAAGGAGTTTAGGCTAGAGAGCATGGCTTGGGTTGCACATCAAGGTCGGGGGATCCTAAATAAATATATTGTAAGGGTTCATTTGACTAATGCATATATAACCTATGTGTTTTAGCGATAGTTTAATCAAACGTGGGTTCAATATGCTCAAAAGATTGTGTTGGTGACTTGCCTTGATCAGCAAAGGGAGAGGGAGGGACTTCGGGGAAGTACTCCGGCTCCTCGGCGACGTCGTAGTCTTTTTGATATAGTAAAGTAAAATAAAAAGAACTCAACATTCAATCAAACAATATAACATTACATTATAAGCACATAAGTTAAAGTTGGTTTGGTTATAAATAAAATAAGTTCAATGGTTAGGGTTCTATGGTTTATTTCATAAATAAATTTTAAAGGAATTAAAGAGTTGTCCTTTTTAGAAAAGGGTGTTTAAATGTGATTATTGCCAAATTAAGTTCTCAAATAAATGTGAAATGAAAAGTTTATGTTAATTTGATGGTTTTCAGTAAATGGACAGAATGGAAATAAATCTAAATTTTTCTGAAGTTTAAACATTTGAATTTATATTTTAATCCTAAAGGCATTTGAATACTCATTTGAATAAACATGAAAAAGTCAAAGTAAACCTACTGTTTTTATTGCATAAACATGTAGAGAATAATATTATGAATTTTCTGAAATTGGAATGGCAATTTTTAGAGTTCAAATGCGCCAGATATGAATTTTACAAGTTTAAAAGTATTTCTGAAATTCATTTTCAATTTTTTAAACCCCTCGGGTCCACGGTGAGCCAGGCCCACGGTGAACCCGCGCACTGTGCGCGTGCGCCGGGTCGATCTGGACCGTCGGATCCAGATCCGACGTGCGAGGGTGAGGCGGGGGAGTTAAAGTGATGTGGACGGCCAGGATTAAAACGTTTGAACCGGTACGCGATGGACGGCGTGGATGCGATGCGGGGATTTAAAACTAACGGACGCACGAGATTAAAACGTACCCCTTCGCACAGATCCAACGGCGCCGATTAAACCGCATGAGGGATTAAATCAGTACCATTAGATCCAGATCGCACGGCGCGGATCGAATCCGACACGGCACGGGTACTCGACCCGTGCCGGTCGTCTTCTCCGGCGACGACGAGCGGGCCAGGGGCCACGGCGAGCTATGGCGGTCGAAGCTAAGGCCTAAAATGGAAAGAGGGTGCTACGGGGATCACGAGGGTACCTCGGCGGTGAGAAAAGACCGACGGGGTGAGGCCGGCGATGAGCGGAGGCGGCGACAGTGTTCGGGTCCTCGGTGGTGACGGCGATCCGGCGAGGTTCGTCGTCGACGGAGTGGTGGCCGAGGTCGGTGAGGTCCTGGCAGTCACGACGGTGGCGAAGGCACGGACGGGGACGGTCCGAGGCGACGGCGAGCGGTTTCCGGAGGCGGAGTAGGGGGATTGCGCTAAAAGGCGAAGTGTGGGCGCTCGGCTTGGTCTGAGTGCAATTGGATGCGTGAACCGAACGCGGTGGAGGGCCGTGGTTTATATAGGGGTACTGGCGGGGGCAGGGAGGGCACAATCGATGGTGGCCGGGGATAAATGCGCCTTGACGCCGGCGAGCTCGGGTTGAACGCGGTTCAACGCACCTGGACGCGAATCGGGCGAGATTAATAGGGGGAAACGGTCGGCGTGTTGAGGGGAATTCATTGCAGGGGTCGGATTAAAGGGAGGGGGCCGGCGAGGGTGGATCCTAGGCGGAGTTAGGGCTTCGGCCGGCGAGGGGGGGGATCCGGGGGCGGATCTCGCGGGGACGACGGATCTGACAGGCGGGGGCCACACGCCAGTGAGTGTGAACGAGCGAGGGAGGCGACTGACGGGTGGGGCCGAGGCGTCGGGCGCGCGCGCGAGGGGAGGCAATCGGCGCCGATAGGTGGGACCAGGCTGTCATCCTAAGGCGGGCGCGGGTGATGGGCTGGGCCGGCCGGGAGAGAGAGAAGGGAGGAGAGGGAGCCCATTACTGTTTTTAAAGCATTTCTGAATAAAAATTATTCCAGGAAATAGATTAAAATCTTAGGGCTACTTCCAAGGTTGGTAAAAATTTATAAAAATTCTCAAAAATATATATTGGACTTAGGACCATATACAAAAAGTTTCACCTCCTAGTTTGGCCATCTACTCTATGTTGTAGTTCAATTTGGTATAAAAGGGTATTTTAAGTATTTTCAGAAATATATATTCCAGGAAATTGAATTTAATAATATTTTTATTGTATTTGAAAATTTGGGGTGTTACAATGAGCATAGGACTCCTAGGCGTTTTTGGGCTGAAGCTATGAACACAACTTGCTATTTAGCCAACCGCATTTTTCTTAGAGCTTACTTAGGTTAGACGTCATATGAGTTGCGATTTGGCAGATAGCCCAAGGTGAGTCACTTGCGAGCGTTTGGATGCAAGTGCTTTGTGCTCAAGAAGGGATGGCATTTGGACAAGTTTGAGTCTCGTTGCTGGGATGAAGTCTTTCTTGGTTATGCTTTGCACTCTCGAGACTTTCGTTTTTGGAACCTAGACTCTCAGCTTCTCGTCGAGACTTGTGAGGTTTCTTTTTATGAGTCCATGCCTTCGCTGACTCCTTCTTTTGAGCTTTCTAGAGATGATGAGCTTGGAGATTCAATCTTCGAGGAAGATGATGACACTCCTACTGATGATGAGGGTGGGCCCTCTGCACAGCCTGCAGACCCCACACCTTCTGAGACTTTGACTGAGGATGAGGCCGGTCCTCTAATCACTCCTTCTACGTCGATCAAGCCTCCTTAGCTGAGTCTAGAGGTGCTAGTTGCTGACTCTGGTTAGATGACTTCTCAGCCTAGTCCAGAGGAGCCAGTTGCTAACTTTGGTGAGGTGACTTCACATCACCAAGGATCCCGAGTAGTTCAGCGTGATCACCCCTCAGAGCTCATCATCGGTGATCTTACTGAGAGATCCTTACGGTCTTTAGTTGGTTCTCTTGCTATGTTTGTTGAGTCTGCGTTTGTTGCTACTTTTGAGCCCAGAGACGTTTCTTATGCTCTTTCTGATTCAAATTGGATAAACGCCATGCAAGAAGAGCTTGAAAATTTTGTTCGCAAACGGGTTTAGACACTAGTTGAGCTGCCACTTGGATGCAACACCATAGGCACCAAGTGGGTGTTTAAGAACAAACAAGGTGAAGATGGGGTTGTGGTGTGTAACAAAGCTCGACTAGTGGCACAAGGTTTTTGCCAAAAAGAAGGTATTGATTTTGAAGAGACCTTCGCCCCTGTTGCCCGTCTTGAGTCCATTCATATTCTTTTGGCCTTTGCTGCTTCTAAAGGTTTTAAGCTTTTTCAAATGGATGTCAAGAGTGCTTTTCTGAACGGGTATATAGAGGAGGATGTTTATGTTAAGCAGCCCGCGGTTTTGAGAACCCTAAGTATCCTCAACATGTTTTCAAGCTGCAGAAGGCTTTATATGGTCTGAAGGAAGCCCCCGGGGCTTGGTATGATCGCCTAAAGAAGTTCTTGTTGCATAACGGTTTTGTGATGGGTTCTGTGGACAAAACTCTTTTCTTGCTTAGAGATGGGTCTAACTTATTGGTTGCTCAGGTTTACATGGACGATATTTTTTTTGGTGGTTCTACTTGTTGGCGTAAAATATTACGCTAACAGGTTCTCTGGGAAAGAAGAACAGACAAATAGTGAGTTCGTGTTTAAGAACTATCTGAAGCCTCCGAATGGATAATAGCTTAAGTAGTCCAAATATGTGTATTAGAATAGCTGAGTATTCCCCTCCCATTACAGGTTAAGGAGGGGGGTATTTATAGGCAAAAACGTCTAAGGAAAAGACCTATTTACCCCTTGATTACAACCAACGTAATGGAAACTATTCGGTACCCTGAACAGGGTTAAAATGGTAAAATCTACCCAAAGCAAGTAGATAAGCCAAACATCTTATCAATCCAGTCGTTTGGCTCCGAAGCCTCATGTCGTGCGGAGGGTTCCTTCGGATCATGGATCAAAGCACCCTTCGGCTTCACGACTCCTAACCCTTCGAGTATGAACCCATCATATCCGAAGCTGATAAGTCCTTTTGAGCTGTTAACCTCTATGTCCTGAAAGTGAAGCATTTTCCCCCAACAGTAGCCCCTCGAATGCGCCTCTCCGAATTTGACATGTATAGAAGGATGATAGTATACGCAAGGAACATTTTCATATTCTGAGGCTTAGAGGAAATTGAACACATTACAGTTTTTCGGAGGATCTCTGATCCGGAGCATTCGGACCACTGCTTCGAGCCCCCAACCGTCGTGTGAACACTTTGTGGGAAAGAGAAACGTTACGAAGCTCAAACGTCGTGAAGAGCCATTTGATTATAACCGTTACTACGCAAGTAGCCATTACACTCTATAAAAGGTAACAGTCGAAATTTACAGCGAACTCACACAATTCCACTCCCTGGGCCCACCTACCAGCGACGGAAGTCGAACCTGCAGTGTGAATGCGATCAAAGCACAACAACTAGTGGACGGTTATAAAAAGGGGATTAGAATTTACCCAAGACTTTTTACCGTGCCTAGCATCTGCATTCACTTTCTTCAACCTTCAACCCTCACAACCTCCTGAGCCACCAAGCCATGGCGAGAACCAGTCACACCGTGCCGGCGGCGGAGAGTACTCTGGCACAGAGACAAGCGTGGGCGGCTTCGGCCGTAGCGGCAATGGCGGGAGCTCCGGGCGACGCCTGGTCCAAGAACCCCCGAGAACTCCGCCCCCCATCCAAGAAGAAAATCCCCCAAAGCTTCCTCATCGGCCAATCCACAAGCACCGCAGAGTCCATTGAAGAGGTTGTGGAAGGGAAACTGGGGACCGAATTGAGGACTCGAGTCCCCCGGTCAGAATGAACTCCTCGGCCACGGAGTGGAGAGGTCGTGGTCTTCGAGGCCTTCTTCGAGGCACGCTTGGGGCTTCCGACCATCAACTTCTTGGCAGAGGTATTGGACATGTTCCACATCACTTTGCCCCAGCTTTCTCCCAATACCATCACCCACCTTGCTGTCTTTGAATGGGCGCTTTGGGCCGAAGGGTGCGAGGGGTGATCGGAGGTCTTTGCCGCCACCCTAGAAGCCATCTGCCAGCCGAAGCCGCAAGATGGTCCCAGGGACACTAAGGTGATAACAGCCTTCGGCAGTGTCAACTTCCAGCTGCGGACGGAGCCCAACACTTTCTAGCGAAGGCCATCAACGACCGTTGTACACCAACTGGATCCTTCAGTGGTTCTACGCCAAAGTTGGAGAGGACTCCCCTCTCGCTGGACCCCTTCAGGACATCTGGTTCTAGTAGGAGGCGGAGGTTACTCCGAACCCTAGCCTGCTCTCAATGCGGCTAGGGCTACTGACATCGGTGGCCAGCCGTATGAGCATGCGCGACCTTGCCGAAGAGTTTATTGCTCTTCGGATTCCACCCCTCGGGGCCAACTGGCCGATAGTATTTCAACAAGCTTCGGAGGGTGAGCTCCGAACTCTAGCTAAGACTTCGACTCCTGCAATAATATGTTAGATGACTAAAATAACATTCTTATAATATGTTACCCTTTTAGCAGCAGCTCCATTGGCGTTAACTCCGGAGCAGATAGCAAGGGCCGCCGAACAGGTCCTCGAAGCCCCTACGGTGGCTGAAAGGCAGAAGAGGTTGGAGCTGGTGGGGACCTGGAAATGCTCCAACAGAGTGTGGGGAGCTCTTATGATGGTGCCCCCTCCTCTGCCGGATTTTAACCCGGCCGGAGCGGCCTCTCGAAAGAGGAAAGCCGCCGCCGAGCCCCTGAAAAAGGCCGTCAAGACCCCCACCAAGAAGAAGAAGGTGGTGAAGATCCCTCCTCAATTGACCCCGGCTTCGTCTGCTTCGTCCTTGGGCATTCGGAGCTCAGCTTTGGAGGAGTCTGGAAGCAAGGGCTCCAACGCCCAATTGGCGGAGCACTTCGAGAACTACCTCCTGGATGGCGACGAGGACGCAGCAAGGGTCCCAACTGAAGCTCCTGCTCAAGAGGCTGCGGAGGTAGACACGGCACATACTCCCGCGCCCGTTGTCTTGAGCTCGGAGCCGAATGCTGTCGCCCCCAACTCGACCGTAACTGGAGTGATCATGACAGAGGTGTAGGCTCCAGTGTCAAACACACCAGAGAGGACTTCGGGGGATGACCTCGCCGAGGTTCTCCGGATGTACGAAGTCCTGGAGGACCTGACGATTTTACCTCACGGTGCCTCCGAAGGTACCCTTCGAACCTTTTATCTTGGTCGATTCCTGCACAACTTTTACTTGTAAATATTCACCAAATACCTTGATGTTGTAGGTACATCGAAGGGCGATGAAGCCCCGGCAGCACACGAAGCTCCATCTTCTTCGGGGGTTGTGGTTCCGATGGACACCTCGACTCCAGTAGACACCGGGGCCGTCTCCGCCAACGTGGCTCCGTTGGTCGAGGCCATCCCTGCTGATGCGGCTCCGGTGGTTGGGGCTATTCCTGCCGACGCGGCTCCGGTGGCTAGGGCCATTCCCGGTGATGCGGCTCCGGCCGAAGGGGTAGCCACCGATGGAGGAGCTACCTCCGCCGGAGTGGAGCCGCCTGTCTTCATGCCGGGGAGGGGCAAAAGCATGTCAAGCCTCGGACTCCCTCTCGGCCCAACAACGGCACCCTCTTCCAACGAGCCTTAGGCCAGCAACTCGGAGAAAGAGGCCACGACAGATGACTGCCAAGCTTTGTCTTGGCTTCCTCTACTGGCTCCGTTTCTGGAGCAACGGACGGGCCTCCGGGCGCTCCTAGAGCCTTTAGCGGAAAAAAAGCCGGGACATTGCCAACTCCGACTTGGTCTCTATTCTGAGCGAAGCCAGGGCCCCGGGGCTCGACATGGCCCTCAAAAGGACTTCCCTTCAGGTATAAAATGTACCGCAAATATTTTCAATTCGTACATGTAAATACCTAGTACTTACTTGCTCCTTTGTAGCAATTCGTCCTTGCTAGAGCGGCAGCGACTTCCAATGAAGTCGAAACCAATCGACTCAAATGGAAGGTTACCACCCTTGAAGACACACTCAAGGCCTCCGAAGAGAGAGCCCTTCGGTAGGAGGAAAAAGTCCTCGAAGAGCGGAGGGCTAGGGCCGAAGCCGACGAAGCCCTCCGACTCGTAAGGCAGGACAATGACGCACTCCGGACTTCAGCCCAAGAAGTTGAAGCCGAGTGCTTGGTGCTCCGGGCGGAGGTTGAGAAGCTCCGGCCGGTGGTGGCTACTTCGAGCACCCAGCTGGTGGAGCTCCAAGGCTCTCTCAAGCAAGCGATGGCCCAGAAGAGCTCCTTGCTGTCCCAGATGGCCGAAGTGTCTGCTACAACTGTGGGGCTAGAGATGGCAGAGAAGAAGAATGCCAATGTAGCAGAACATACCTTGGACGGCCTTCAGGTTACCTTGGAATATTTCGGCACCATGTGCCCTTCATCATCTGCTGTGGCCAGCGAGTCCCTCGACCGGAAGCTGACGAGGATCCAAGTGGCGGTGTCACTGATGATGAGCTCCGTTGTCTGGTACAGAGTGATTTATGGGCAGTGCGCCGGAATTGGAGTTCTCCGCCACCTCGAAGCCCTTCAGATTCCTATCGCTCCGGTCGGCGGTTCGACACCCGGAAGCTTTACCTCCGAGGACTTGTTGCATCCTTCGCCCAATGTAGCCTCAGCTTGGGAAGTTTTCCGATCAAACTGGAAGACGGACCACAAGGCTGTAGCTAAAGCTTGGATCGACGAGGCCCGTCGGCAAAAGCAATCACAGACATTGCCTCCGCTTCCAGCCTCGCCAGCTCCGACACCTCCTGCACCGCCAACCGACCCGCAGGTCTAGCTTATAGGGCAATTATATATAAGAAATCTTGTAAAGAACCTTGCATTAATGAAAAGTTTATAAACGAAGAGCTTGTTTGTGTGTTTTGTTGTTTTAGGTTCTGTCATGCCCTTCGGAACCTGACTTCGAAATAGTGGAATTTAACGAAGGGATCCGGAAGGAATGGGCAAGCCTTGAGAGCTTAAGGCCTTACCGCCGCTCTCGCATCTCTGTTCCTCGCGAAGATAAAGGGGAGGTAACACTCGAGGTTTTTCAAGAAGTCTTATCTTATATCAAGGAAGAGGAAAAAGAGAAGGCATCTTCATCCTCCGAACATATGGATTGGTCTGACTCGGAGTATCAGGCTGAAGACCCTACGGAGGCTAACTTCGAAAGACTTCTGACTTGGGCCGAGCTTCAAGAGGAGCAGAAGAAACTACGAGCCTCGAAGAAGAAGAGAAGTACTCGAACAAAAAGGACAACCCCGGTGGCTTTGAGCTCCGAAGGACAAAGTAACCGGAGTGGTAGCTCTAGAGGCCGACAGGGCCTCCGATTTTTCTTAGGCTTGGACCAAAATTTCTCTTAATATAAAAGTATGATGAATTAATGTGAATTGCACTGGTAGCATCCTGTTTGTTCTTTACCCTCCTACCCCTCCTTGTGGGTGGGGACCTTACGTATTGCGAAAAAAGGTTCGTCGGACACAATGACGCGCATAACAAACTGATGCTTCGCAAAACACTTGTAGGCCATATTTTACCTTTTCACAGGTGTTGGGGGAATATATTTCCCTGTACAGGGGCCAAATGACGTCATCCTCAGGCAGCCTTCGGCCCAGAGCCCAACGCTGTCGAGGCCCGTTTCCGCTACAAGAAGCTGTCCCCAGACCTCAAGTCCGGAATGGGGCTAGTCTCCGGTGCCCAGTCCGGAGGCCGCCCTCTGGAGCCAAGTTCGGAGGCCGCCCTCCGGGAGCCCAGCTCGGAGGCCGCCCTCCGGAGCATGGTTCGGAGGCCGCCCTCCGAGAGCCCAGCTCGGAGGCCACCTCCGGGAGCCCAGTTCGGAGGTAGCCCTCCGGAGCCCAATCCGGAGGCCGCCCTCCGGAGCCAAGTTCGGAGGCCGCCCTCCGGGAGCCCAGTTCGGAGGCCGCCTTCCGGAGCATGCTTCGAAGCCCCCCTCTGGGGTACACTTCGAAGCCTTCCACCCAGCCTCCGCCTTCGGTGTGTCGTTTAGCTGGTCAAAGCCTGGCATAGCTTGACAAGTCTGTAAAGCTGTAAAGCTGCAAAGTACCTTTGTACCGTAGCTAGCCCTTTTCCCCTCTCTGCCCTTGTAAGCCTGGGGCTCATGGGGGGCATCCCGGTCTTTTCCTTTGGCCTGTGCGCCTATAAAAGCAGGGCCAAGCCCTTGTAACAGGGACACACACTCTAGGGGGCCAAGAGACCCTGGAATTATTACTCCATACAAGGCATACCATGTCAAATCCACCACAACTGGACGTAGGGTTGTTATCTCCCAGGAGAGGCCCGAACCAGTATAAACCTTTTTCTCCCTCTGTTAGAGTCCTTCGAGGCTCATTCTCCACATCACACTCCACCACACAAAAACCTACTGGAACTAACGCAATTGTTCCAACAGTTGGCGCCATCCGTGGGGAACTTAGTCCTAGAAGCTAAGTCCTCTGCCACTGTCTGCAACTCGAAGTACGCCTGAGGGGGGAGCTTCGAA
The DNA here is from genome assembly GCA_019279435.1 of Zizania palustris. NCBI lineage: Eukaryota > Viridiplantae > Streptophyta > Magnoliopsida > Poales > Poaceae > Zizania > Zizania palustris. The sequence continues at coordinate 110,891,353 of JAAALK010000079.1, read as the reverse complement.
GCTTTCTTGCTTCGCGCACCTTCCGGCAAGGGGCTTCGGGTGCAGCTCGAAGGCCATCTTCGCCTTCCTCCTTCACACACCGGAGCTCACCCTCCGGCAAAGGGCTCCGTTCCACGTGTCGAAGGCCGTCGAAGCCCCAAGGGCTACAAGGTATGTACAGTCCGAAGCCCTACTTCGATGTACCAATCTGCAATTACATTAATATAAGCTCAAAGCCCTGCTTCGCCTTAAAGCCGAAGCCCTACTTGGCCTTAAAGCCGAAGCCCTGCTTCGCCTTAAAGCCGAAGCCCTGCTTCGCCTTTGAATGCAAACTTTCGCTCCATCTTATTGAAAAACCGAAGCCATGCTTCGCCTTATCAAAAAACCGAAGCCACGCTTCGCCTTGTCAAAAACCTGAAGCCTCGCTTCACCTTGTTTAAAATACGAAGCCTTGCTTCGCCTTATAAAATCCGGAGTACCCCTCCGAAGGCTACACAGTGCCCTCGGGCCCGTAGCAGTGGGCTAAAAGGACTCCGGGCCACTGGCCCGACGCGTCCAGGGATTCCGGGCTCCGCACCCGAAGCATCCCAGGGATTCCGGGTTCCGTACCCGAAGCATCCCAGGGTCGATGGTGACCCAGAGTCGAAGGTGGCTCAGAGTCAAAGGTGGCTCAGAGTCGAAGGTGACTCACATTATCACAGGTTCAGTGAACCCACACCAAATATCCTTCTCATTACAGGACCAAGTTCTGAAGCCTTGCTTCATTATCCAAACACGCTCCGAAGCCTTGCTTCGCGTGCTCATATACTATACGCCTAAGCGTCTCGAAGTCATACTTCGCTAAAATCTAAGTGCGTTTCAGAGCCTCGCTCACGCACAGCATCCAAATCCTAGCATGCCGAAGCATGACTCGCTAAACTTGGTTATGCTAAAGCCTTGCTTCCCACCAAGTTAGCACGTTCGAAGCCCAAAGGAGGACTTCGCTCAATGAAATTCCGAGCAGCCGAAGCCCTGCTTCGCACCAAACTAAAGCGCTCGAAGCCCAGAATGGGCCTTCGTTCAAATAAAATTTCATGTGTCGAAGCCGCCAAAAGGCGCACCCTTCGCATCTTTTATTTTTTGCCCGCACCAGCAACGGCTAAGTCCCTAGCTGCCACGAGCAAAGGGGGGAAGCATGTATGCGAGGTGTGCGAATGTAATACGCAGTACGAGCGTGACAAGCTAAAATGATTCGAAGCCAAACAATGTGAAGCATACAGACGAAGTATGCGAATATAATAAACTCCATTCATTGTATGACAATTGAGAGGTATGTTACAAATATACTTCGAAAGCAAACTACGTATAGTTTGTATCTAAGCCTAAGAAAAATCAAGTGCGAGGCCCCAACCCTCGCTTGCCTCTTTTTCGGCCAAGGCCCCCTCGGTTGGACGTTGCCTCGTCGGAGCCCGCTCTCCCTCGACCGGCCCATCCAAGCTCCGAAGCCCGCAGGCTTCGTCTTCCGCTCTGCAGGTCGCTCCAAGTTAGCGAAGCAAGCGGTGCCGTATCAAAGGCAGAAAAGTCTAGGACTTCGTCGCCTGCTAAGGCCGTTCGCGAAGGCAAAGACAAAGGGCTCTAAAGGGACTCCGTCTTCACAGCGGCTAGTAAATCCTGAGCTACTTCGGAGATGGCTTCGCCGCTAGGCCCCCTCAGAAGCTTAAACCGAGGGGGGCCTTCGGACCTAGCTACTTCGAGGATCGCCCACAGCTGTTGAAGCTCTTCGGAGTCCTCGAGGACTTCAAGGTCTACGCTCGAAGGCTGAGCCTGGGCAGGTATAAAAAACCCCCGCACTCATATTAATAAGCTGATATAGTTTTTACAAGCCTGCAGCTAAGTATTACAAAAGGCCTAAGGAGATCTACACCTCCAGAGGCGGAGGTGTCGAAGTCGAAGGCTGATCAGGCGCAGCAGGCACTTTGGATCGGCGGTGTCGAAGGGCCTTCTCGAGGTTGAGGACTGCTTCGCAGCCTTGCTCCTTCCAGGGTTCCTGCAGCCACCGCCAGGCTCCGCGAACATCGGCTGGAGGCGTCACCAAGTGCGGACCCCCGAAGGCCACTGGGGTCACGGAGGTTGCCGCCCGAAGGTGGTCACACCCCACGTCATGGAGCATCTGCAATACCCCTTGGCCCGCGACTCGACCGGCCATAAGGGCGAAGCCCGTCAGCGCTTCCTCCGCTATCGAAGCCGCAGTCTTCAAGAAGTCGTCGCGGTCCCCAATCGGGTCTTGATCGCCAAAGTCCGGAGCCCGGCACTCGGTCCCTATTTTCTCGAGGACCTCGGTCAGGCTCTGGGTGGCTTCGCCGAGATTGGCCACGACGAAGTCTTCAAGACCCCGGGCTCGTTGGCGGAGCAAAGCATTCTCCTTCGCCTGCCGAGCTTCGGCGTCCTTCGAAGCCTGGAGCTCCGCGCGGAGCCGAGCCATCTTCGAGGCCAAGGCTTCCTTAGCCTTGTCGGCCTCATCCTTCGCCTCAGCAGCTGAAGCCTTGGCCCGCCTCCATTTCTCGGCTTCCTCCGAGACCTCGCGGCGAAGGGCCTCCTTCTCCTCTGTGAGGCGCTCCATCTGCCTGTCGGCAGCAGTCGAAGCTGCTGCGTTCAGTGCGAAGGCCTGCAGAAATTCAAGAAATCATAAGTATTAACCAAGGGCTAAAGTATAGTTCGAGGCTGCAAGGGGCTTCACTCACCCGCATGAGGACTTCGTTTGAGCTGATGAAGAGATCCGTGGGGTCCAGGTGGCAGTCCGAGGCCGGCTTCGAAGAAGGCCTCGAACACCACCACCTCGTCAGCACGAGGCCTCGGCTCAACCTCCGTCTTCTCCGGGACCCGAAGCTGGATCTTCGCCGCGATCCTCCCTTCGCAGGCCCTCCGGACCGACTCCTCCGTGGAGATTGAGGCCCTCATCTCCAAGGTCTGCTCAAACTTGTCGGAGGGCATCCGAAGGTCCCTCGGCCCCAGCCGCCTAGGCGCAGTCTTCGCTGCCAGCTGCCGCTGCCTGCACCTGGGCGGAGCCCGAGCTTGAGCCCAAGGCCAGAGGCTTCGCCACTGCCTTCTTCGGCATGTTGGTGGGAGTTCGCCGCGAGGGGTTAAAATTAGCGAAGGTCCGAAGCTATCGAAGCTAAGAAGAAGGAGAGCGAAGGTTGCAAGGCAACGAGAAGGAAGCAAATGAGAATGTGCCGAAGCCACACGCGGTAAGCCCCTATTTATAGGCGCGGTAAGAATTCCAACCGTCGTGGGCTGAACCCACCGCCACGTGGGCCTCCAGTGAAGGCGAATCGGCCTAGAGCAAGGTAACGGTAACTTTTCTGACCGTTGCGGAGCCGTTTGGGCTCCCGAGGTCGTTCTGGCAACTAGCGCGGGCATTTATTACCCCCGGGTATCGAGGTCACCTTCGGTCCAAGCTCCGAAGGCATGTTTTCTCTGAAAGTGTTTTCAGGTCATTTGTCCTAAGGGCGCGTGCACCCCTTCGTCCCGAAGGCCTACTCGCGAGGGGCTACTGTTGGGGGAATATATTTCCCTGTACAGGGGCCAAATGACGTCAGCCTCAGGCAGCCTTTTGGCCCAGAGCCCAACGCTGTCGAGGCCCGTTTCCGCTACAAGAAGCTGTCCCCAGACCTCAAGTCCGGAACGGGGCTAGTCTCCGGTGCCCAGTCCGGAGGCCGCCCTCCGGAGCCAAGTTCGGAGGCCGCCCTCCGGGAGCCCAGCTCGGAGGCCGCCCTCCAGAGCATGGTTCGGAGGCCGCCCTCCGAGAGCCCAGCTCGGAGGCCACCCTCCGGGAGCCCAGTTCGGAGGTAGCCCTCCGGAGCCCAATCCGGAGGCCGCCCTTTGGAGCCAAGTTCGGAGGCCGCCCTCCGGGAGCCCAGTTCGGAGGCCGCCTTCTGGAGCATGCTTCGAAGCCCCCCTCCGGGGTACACTTCGAAGCCTTCCACCCAGCCTCCGCCTTCGGTGTGTCATTTAGCTGGTCAAAGCCTGGCATAGCCTGACACATCTGTAAAGCTGTAAAGCTGCAAAGTACCTTTGTACCGTAGCTAGCCCTTTTCCCATCTCTGTCCTTGTAAGCCTGGGGCTCATGGGGGGCATCCCGGTCTTTTCCTTTGGCCTGTGCGCCTATAAAAGCAGGGCCAAGCCCTTGTAACAGGGACACGGGCTCCAGGGGGCCAAGAGACCCTGGAATTATTACTCCATACAAGGCATACCATGCCAAATCCACCACAACTGGACGTAGGGTTGTTATCTCCCACGAGAGGCGCGAACCAGTATAAACCTTTTTCTCCCTCTGTTAGAGTCCTTCGAGGCTCATTCTCCACATCACACTCCACCGCACAAAAACCTGCTGGAACTAACGCAATTGTTCCAACAACAGGGTTCTTCGAACATAGGTTCGTATACTAGTCGCTTAGGACTTTAAAAGTTTCTCGTTGGCCGGAGCCTTGAGACCTTATTGCTTGGTCACCTTCGACTCTTATACAGATGCTTCGAACCCTCAGGCCGGAAGTCTGTTTATTTTTAAAGTCCTTGGACTCTTCTACGGATCCTAACAAGCCAGAGCCTGGAACACGTAGGCTGGCCACCTTCGGCTCTTTTACAGATACTTCGAACCCGTAGGCCAGAAATCTGTTCTTTTAAAGTCCTTCGCCTCTTCTATGGATCCTAACAAGCCGTAGCCTGCAATCCGTAGGCTGGCCACCTTCGTCTCTTTTACAGATACTTCGAACTCGGAGGCCGGAAATCTGTTCTTTTAAAGTCCTTAGACTATTCTACGGATCCTAACAAGTCGTAGCCTAGAATCAGTAGGCTGCAGCGAAGCCCTTGAACCCATGGTTTGCAGGCTATTTCCTGGGTCCTTAGAAAAATGCTTGACTCCGCAAGCATCTCTGTCCTCCTGATGCATCCACTAGGAGTAAGGGATATTCGAAGAGCAAACAAAATTTGACCCTCCACTTTATTTAGAAAAGAAATTTTTACAAGTGATTACAAGGAGGCCCTAAGCGTAGTAACGCTTAAGGTGCTCTGCATGCCATGCATGTTTCAATTCTTCCCCTTCTAAATTAGCTAATTTAAACAATCTGGGGCGCCCTAAATGTATGATAATATATTGTCCTTCCCATTTATTTCCTAGCTTCCCCGATGCTATTACACTTCCCAAAACTAGATGATCTGGTCTAAGCTCGTTCAGCTTTATCTTTGGGTCATACCATGTTTTTGTTTGGACTTGGTACTTCGTCAGATTAGCGACAGCTCGAAGCCTTGTTTCATCTGACAAGTCCAGCGAAGTGTTTCTTTCATCTTCCTCTCGGGGCTGCACTACACGAAGGGATCCACCACTGAGCTCTGTAGGAGTCATGGCCTCATCTCCGAATAGTAGTCTAAATGGGGTAAAGCCTATGGACCTGGTTTGAGTGGTTCGAATGGACCACAAGATTTTGGGAAGCTCTTCGACCCACAGCCCCTTGGCCAGTCCGACAATCCTTCGATTTAGACCAGAGAGGATGTTCCCGTTGGCTCGCTCTACAACTCCGTTGCACTGTGGATGGCGCACGACTGCGAAGCATAACTTAATGCCCAGTTCTTCACAAAATTCTTTGAATGTGTCAGCTTCAAAATGGGTTCCATTATCCACTGTTAGCTCCCTTGGCACTCTGAACTTGCATATAATATTTTGCCAGAAAAACTTTTGCACATTCCTTGAAGTGATAGCGGTCAGTGGTTCTGCTTCGACCCACTTTGAAAAATATTCTATTGCTACCACTGCAAACTTCAAGCTGCCTTTGGCCATTGGAAAAGGGCCTATGAGGTCCATTCCCCACCGAGCCATTGGCCACACCGGGGCAATAACTTGAAGTGGTACTAGCGGACGGTGGCTTCGTCTTCCCATCCACTAACATCCTTGGTAGGTTCGGACCAACTCCTCCACATCTCTATTGTCGGCCAGTAAAGCCCCTGCCGAAGTGTTTTGCCTGCTAGGGCACGAGGGGCTAAGTGGCTTCCACATAAACCTTCGTGAATGTACCGAAGTATGTCTTGGCCTTCGGGTTGGGAGATGCACCGGAGTAGAGGAGAACACACTCCGGCTTTGTACAACATTCCACTAACAAGCTTATAATTTCTAGCCCTTACCTGTAACCTTCAGAAATCTAGACCTTCTGAAGAGTCTGTACTACCTTGCAAGATATCCATTATTGGAGCCCGCCAATCTGTAGTTGGAATGCAAAGGACTTATGCAGAGGGTAATTGATTGACAGTAGGCTTGACTAGTTCTTCATAAAAAGCACCCTCCGGTAGGTCCAATGCTCTAGCCACAGCCTTTGCCAGAATGTCTGCAAGTTGATTATCTGCTCGAGGGATACTTCGAACAGAAAATCCTTTGAATGCTTCTTTAGTCTTGTGGATTTCCTCCAGGTACTTCGCTAGATGTGGGTTCTTTGCTTGAAAGCTTTTATCGACATGCCCTGCGATGACTTGGGAATCTGTTTTAATTACTATCCTTGCTGCTCCAAGTGCCTTTGCCTTTCGGAGGCCTAGCCAGACCCCTTCATATTCTGTGATGTTATTGGAGGTCTTAAAGTTGAGCCTCGCAGAATACATGGTCTTTTGCCCGGATGGTGATATGATGACTACTCCAGCTCCGGCACCAGATGCCTGATAAGCTCTGTCAGACAAAATTGTCCATAAACCTTTGGAGGGCTCCTCCGACGCCCAAACTGCAGATGGTGTCCATTCTGCTACGAAGTCAGCTAAGAGTTGGGATTTGATAGCTGTTCTTGTTGTGAAGGAAATTCCGAAGGGGGCTAGCTCGACAGCCCATTTCCCGATCCTCCCCGTAGAATCTTTGCTTCGGAGCATATCACCAAGAGGCTACGAGGTAGGAACAATTGAGTTATGCGCCAGAAAATAATGCCTTAGCTTCCGCGAGGCCATTATCTGGGCATACGCAAATTTCTCGATCTCGGAGTATCTTATCTTAGCTCCGAACAAAGCTTATGAAACAAAATAAACTGGGCTCTGCACCAGCTTTCCCTTAAGCTCAACTTCCCTGACCAGTACTGCACTTACTATGGAGCCTGTTGCTGCAAGATAAAGGAGGAGTGTTTCCTCCGGGAGGGGCACAGTAATTGTTGACAAGCTTGCGAGGTATGCCTTAATATCATCGAAGCTCTTCTGGCACTCTGGCGTCCAAATGAAGCTTTCGGATCCCTTTAGGGCTTTGAAAATTGGGAGGCTTCGCTCTACTGACCTGGCCAGGAATCTACTAAGAGTTGCGAGCCTTCCTGCTAGCTTCTGGACTTGCTTCAAATTCTCTGGTGGAGCCATTCTTTGTAGTGCACTTATCTGCGTGGGGCTAGCTTCGATTCCCCTGCTCGAAACTAAGTACCCTAGCAGTTTTCCTGCTTGCGCTCCGATTATACATTTTTCAGGGTTGAGGCGTACTCCACATGCTCGGAGGCTCTCAAACATTTCAGCTAGGTCTAGGCTATGCTGGTGCTTTTGAGCACTCTTTATTACAATGTCATCCATATAGGCTTCGACATTCCGGCCTATTTGGTGACCTAGAGCCTTAGCTATTAAACGTGAAAATGTGGCTTCGGCATTCCGCAAGCCAAAAGGCATTCTTACATAACAAAATACTCCGGAAGGAGTTATAAAACTGGTCTTGGCTTCGTCTTCACTCTTTAGCCAGACTTGATGATACCCGGATTAAGCATCGACGAAGCTTAGTAATTCGGAGCCAGGTGTGGAATCCACCAGCTGGTCTATTCGGGGCATCGGGTAGGGGTCTCGCGGGCATGCTTTATTTAATGAAGTAAAGTCAATACACATGCGCCACTTGTTCGAGTCCTTCTTCCTTACAAAAACAGGGTTCGCCAACCACTCGGTATGGGCTACCTCTCTGATGATGCCAGCCTTTAATAATTTTTCTACTTTGATCTTGGAGAGGCTTGCTCTTTCCACAGACAACTTACGGAGCCCCTCGCGCACCGGCCTAGCCTTCGGGTTGACGAGCAAGCTGTGCTCGATGATACTCCGGTCAACCCCGGTGATGTCTTTGTTAGTCTAGGCAAAGACGTCCAAATTTTGCTTGACGACTTCTTCCAACGAGTCAGCTATCTCTAGGGATAGCCCCTCGCCGAACTGTATTGGGTAGTCTTTGCCATCCTTCGAAATTATCTTCGTCACAACATCACCTTCCGGGCTTGGTTTAAGGGAGAGCCCCTTCGAAGAGTTCGAAGCCTCCGGAACCTCTTCTATATGGTCCGTCACATTGTGCACTTGCCGAGGGTCCAGCGGCTGGCCGTGACCATAGTCCATCCTTCGGGCTATAGCCTGATCTCCTGAAACAGTAAGAACTCCACCTTGCGTGGGCATTTTGAGACAGAGATAGTTGTGATGCGCTATAGCTCTGAATTGGTTCAGCATCCCTCGCCCGAAGATCGCGTTGTAAGCATAGGGGGCGTCGACGACGTCGAAGATCACCTCCTCCACCCTGGCCAGAGGCCCCTCTCCGAAAGCAACCTCGAGGCCTATTTGGCCGAGGGCATCGAGAGGCGGACCTGTGAAGCCTTGAAGTGGCCGGGCCAATGGAAGCAGATGCTTCCGAGGTATGCACATTTGGTCGAAGGCCTGGACGAAAAGTATGTCTGCGGAGCTCCCGCCGTCCACCAGGATCCATCGGGAACATTGCGAGCACCACCGTCTTGGGGCCCTTGTGGAGTTTTGGTGGAGGCTTGGGAGCGGAGGCGATCAGCGGCCTCTTGCCTCCATCTAGCCACTTCCTCCTGAATCCACGCTATCTGAGTAGCTATGGCCTCAGGAAGGTCTTCGTCTTCACCCGAGGGTAGCTTCGGGTCATGGGAACAGAGATAATCAGTTTGGAGCACCGTAGGAGCCCTAGGGCCTTTGGGCACTCGACGCCCAGCGACACCCTCGGGGACTGTTGGAACAGCTGAGGGTCCGGCTCCGTTGATCCGAGGGGACCTTCGGAGAGGACCCGAGGCTTGGCTTCGCTTGGGCGGCATAGCTAGCAATGGAGAGGTCCGAAGACCGAGGACTTTGACTGGTCTGGGAAGGCGAGGGGAGGCCTTCGAACCACACTAGGAAGCCCCTTACTGAAGGGTGCATGAAATCTTGGGACTCTGAGGCTCCCTCCGTAATTGCTCTTCGAAGTGCAGTCAGCAGTAGGGAACTAGCTTTTAGAACTAGGGTCCTCACGGACGGCGCCAACTGTTGGCGTAAAAGATTACGCTAACAGGTTCTCTGGGATCAAGAACAGACAAATAGTGAGTTCGTGTTTAAGTACTATCTCAAGCCTCCGAATGGATAATAGCTTAAGTAGTCCGAATATGTGTATTAGAATAGCTGAGTATTCCCCTACCATTACATGGTAAGGAGGGGGTATTTATAGGAAAAGACCTATTTACCCCTTGATTACAACCGACATAATGGAAACTATTCGGTACCCTGAACAGGGTTAAAATGGTAAAATCTACCCAAAGCAAGTAGATAAGCCAAACATCTTATCAATCATGTCGTTTGGCTCCGAAGCCTCATGTCATGCGGAGGGTTCCTTCGGATCATGGATCGAAGCACCCTTCGGCTTCACGACTCCTAACCCTTCGAGTATGAACCCATCAGCTCCGAAGCTGATAAGTCCTTTTGAGTTGTTAACCTCTAAGTCCTAAAAGTGAAGCATTTTCCCCCAACACTACTAATGAGCTTGTGTCCAAGTTTTCTGAGCAGATGCAGAGCGAGTTTGAGATGAGTCTCATGGGTGAACTCAAGTATTTCTTAAGGCTCCAGATCAAGCAGACCAAGGACGACATTTTCATCCACCAAGGTAAGTACACACGAGACATGCTGAAGAAGTTTGACTTTGGTGGAGAGCTGAAGCCTCAGATGACCCCAATGGGTACATCTGGTGGCCAGGACAAGGACGAGAGCGGCGTCAAGGTAAACGAGAGAGAGTATTGAGGGATGATAGGATCACTGCTATACTTGACTGCGACGAGACCGGACATTTAGTTTGCCATGGGTGTGTGCGCACGTTTTCAGTCTTCACCATGCGCATCTCACCAGCAGGCTATCAAGCGTAATTTCTGGTATCTTACTTACGCTCCTGATTTAGGTCTTTACTATTCTGCATCATCGTCTCTTGATTTAGCTGGTTTTTCTGGTGCTGACTTCAGTGGGTGCCGGCTAGATCGCAAGTCGACTTCCGGTACTTGTCAACTTCTTGGTTCTTCACTTGTATCTTGGTCTTCTCAAAAACAATCTGGAGTTGCGCTTTCTACTACTGACACTGAGTATGTAGCTGCTGCTCACAGTTGGTTTGGATGATTTCTACTTTGCGGGATTTTGGGTTGTTCTTCCCTGCTAGAGTTCCTTTGTTTTGTGATAGCACCAGTGCAATTAGTGTAGGGAAAAACCCATGTTTTCATTCAAAAACCAAACATATTGATGTGCGTTTTCACTTTCTAAGGGATCAATATGAGAAAGGGGTCATTGATCTTGTTCATGTTGATACCCATCAGCAGTTGGCTAACATTTTGACCAAACCCCTAGATAAGTCTACTTCTGTGTGTGCGTTCATATCATGCATAATCATATATCACATTTTGAGCTTGCTTCTGTTATATGATTGATCTGCTTTACTTGCTCTAGCTTGTATATGTTTTTGATTACTTGTCGATGATCATGTTTTGCTTCAGTTCACATGATATATTTGATATTTGTCATATGCATGGCTTTTATCCTTTAAAATTGAAAAATGATCACCATTGCTTCTGGTAACTAGCATGTGTAGGCTGAATGCTTTCGCTATCTTTTACATGCCTGGTAGCTAGATTCTTACTTAGATGTAGATATGCAACTTGGACATCTATATGCTTTAAACATGATAAATGTGCAATAAAATGATAAAAATTCAGAAAAATGACAAAATCATGCCTTTTTATGATTATTTGAAAAGATCCAGGTGGGTTTGCTTTGTCGCATTGCATTGTTCTAGACTGCTTACCATAGCACTTTGGTAGGAACTAGGACGGTGTAATGTATGCCAAGACCAATGTCTTAATCTTCTGATGGTCCAGTTCTGGCCTAGGCTTGACTTGGTCGTTTAGCATAAGGTTTGACATGCAAATAACTCCTGGCAGAAATGAAAAATAAAAAGGAAAAAGAAAAAGCCTGAAAAATTTAAAAAGATGACAAGTTTGCTGAAGCACTTTGTTCTAGACAATGCTTATCTGGCTAGATATTAGTTAGCTTCTGCATCTCATGCTTTACTTTGTTTGTCAACTAGAAAATGTGGTTATTATTTTGTTTGCAAATATCGAAAATTGTGTGCTAATGACTCTTTTTAGATATCATCCGTTACACTGATCATGTCATGTATCTTAGATAGTATATATTTCGCTATACCTGTTAGATGTTGTAATTGCAGTTAATCATATCTAAGAAGCATGCTTTTTACACTCCACCTGCACTCCATTTGCATTCATGGCATATTTTGAGGGGGAGCTGCATTTCAGGCGGAGTTTGTGTCTATGTCTCTTAAGAGTGCATTTAGTCTCACTTGATGAGTCTAATTGTCAACAAGGGGGAGAAATTTTGGAGTTTAGGGGACAATTTTGGCTTTCTCTGGGATTTATTTCAGGGGGAGTATTTCAGTCTTTTGCCTTTAATCTGTATATTCTTGTTGGTAGTTCTGAGATTGCACTTGTTTGTGAGTCTTTATTTTTGGTTAACCATAATGACCATTTTCTTGCTTTTGTTTGCCTTTTGGTCATTAGGGTTAAAACTTTTATTTTTCTTCGTTCTATTTTTTCTTTTGTTTTTGTTTTCATGTTTCCACATGTTTTGCAGGTTCTGAAGAATTGCTGAAAAAGGGTGTTGACAATGCACTCATCAAGGGGGAGATTGAAGAACCATGTTGAAGAGCATGAGTCTTATGCTCCAGATGTGATGAGTGATTGTCAACGGAAGTCAAGAAGAGACATGAAGACCTGTCGTGTCTGGGGCGTGTGTGACTCAGGTACACGGGTAGCGAGCGACAGCCGGGCAGAGGAGCCGCGCAGTCGGGCTGGCCCAATCCGAGTACATAGGCTAGGAGCGGCAGAGGATCCACTGGTCTGTTGACTGGGTTTGACTCAGGTACACGGGCGGCGAGCAATTGTTGGGCTGATGAAGCTGCGGGATCGGGTTGGCCCAATCCAGGTACCCGGTGTGAAGACGGTAGATGCTTTGTCAGTTTCGGAGCAAAACTAACAACTGATGATTATTTTGTTTTAGGATATTAATATTTAGTATTTAAGTCCAGAATATTCGGTATACGAGTTAGTTTTCTTTTTAAGGGTATTTTAGTAATTTCGAATTTTATTTTAGAGTTAGTGTAATTTAGTCTTTTCCATGTATTAGTGGGTCGCCTATAAATAGGCCCCTACCCCTTAGAGATAGCGTGACTGTTAATTTTTCAGATCAATCTACAGTCCATCGCGAGTTCTTTTTGTTTTCTCTGAATTGTTTCCGCCGCCACAAAAAACCACTGTTAATCGCATTTTTTCTCCGGGCGTTGGCTTCTGCTTTCCATGGCGCGTGGCTCGCGTGACTTTAGCCTGGCGCACGGCAGCAGGCTACATGGCAGACCGAGCTTCTGCTTTCCACGTCGCGTGGCTCGAGCGACTTTAGACTGGCGCACGGCAGCAGGCTACACGGGAGACCAAGCGGTGCAGGCAGGACCCACAGTGCATGCCGGTAGGTTTTTTTCTCTCAGCAGCAGTCCACGCCGGCGTGCAGCAGCAGGCTATGGAGGAGTCAGGCATGGCGCATGGCAGTCTATGTGTGCGGGGTCCACGGCCACGAAAGATTGTTGTTTGGAGGTGTATTCCTTTGGCCATAGCTCCTGGTAGAGAAGCAGGCTTCGCGGCCAAGCATACGGCAGCCTTGGCATGGGACCCACGGTGTTTTACCTTCCCGAGGCATTGTAGTGGCATCACGCACAACGGCAGGAGCTAGCCGGTGCGGGTCACAGCGGAACGGCAGGACGACGTCAACGGCGATGCATGTAAGGTTTGTTTATCTCCTATTTTTTAGTTGGATTAAATCTAGTTAGTAATTTCGTAGTTACTTTTTAATCTGCTAAAATTTATTAGTAATCTCGTATTATTTGTTTAAGTATTTTTAATATGCTCGTATAAAAAGAAATAAAATTAATATCATTATTAGTCGCGGTAATATTTTTTATTCTAGATTTACATGCAATATTTTAGGTTTATTTCTAAATTAATTTTTGAATGATACATGTTTTATTCATTTGATTAGTATTTTATTTCTAGACTACAATATAAATATTTCGTGATATATCTAGGTGTTTTTATTTACTGCAGTATGTTTATTTAGTTTATCTTTAATACCATTTCAATTAAGACACTGGTCATTTTTAGGCTAGACAACTTTAAATTCCTGTGATCTGTCTTGCTATTGTTATTTGGTTGTCGAGGTGCATTTGGGTGTTAGGATTAGGTCATTTATTTAGAAGAAATTTTTAGGCACCCATTCACCCCCCCTCTGGTCGCTACTTTCGGTCCTACACGGATCTCCACAAAGATGGCATCTCTTTCATCCTCAGCCTTTTTCTCACGCATCTCATGTGCCCGTAGATGTTGTAGACGCCTTTTAGGTGATTTGGACATGCCCGGAGGTGCCCAAGATGGTTGTGGCTTGGTACTAGGCGCCACCATTCTATTTCTGTGATTTCTGGCCGAAGGGGTACCACCCAGGTCGGCCTCGGGTGCTTCATAGTCGGAGGACACTTTGCTGTGGACCCTGTCGATCGGACCAGCCTCGTTCGGCCGATCGGACCGAGCTCCGGCACCGTCCTTGGCTGGATCAGGGGAGTTACCTACGTTGTGCTTTGGTGAAGGGGCCTTCGGGAATGGGACTTCAAGGGACCCTACTTTGACTGTGATGGCTTCGGACTCCTCGTACTTCGCCTCTTCGCGTCTATCTCCCTTGGATCCGTCTTATGCAAGTCGATTCGAAGGTACCACAGATATCCTGTGGATGATATCCCCCTTCGTTGCGTCTGTTTGTCCGTGCCAGTTACAATCCTCCGAAGGAAAACAATGGACGACGTTATTCTGTGAAGGGTACTCGGGTTGCGAGGTGTACATAGCCCACGGGGTCCCTGCCCAATTGTATGGCAGAGGCATTGGCGACTACAGCAGCTTCGCTCACTATGAGCCGAACCCATTGCCCGGAGGGGGTCCAGCATGTTGACGGCATTTTGGACCATATCAGCGAAGGGTCCTGCCAGGCTTGAGGTATGTTCGGCCATTGTGCCTCGAAGCCTCCTACAGGAGTGTTTGCCCAGAGCAGAGTTGAGCCCAGCCATTGGGGTCCAAACTCGTTGTGCGAAGGGTTTGGCCACCGAGGCCCGAACTCACTGTGCGGAGGGTTTGGCCACTGGGATCCGAAGCCACTAGGCGGAGGGTTCAGCCACTGTGGTCTGCAGCCACCATGCGGAGGGTTCATCCACTGAGGTTTGAAGCCACTATGCAGAGGGTTCAGCCACTGTGTCTGAAGCCACCATGCAAAGGGTTTGGCCACTGTGGTCCGAAGCCATCCTCCGACTGCTTTGGCCTCTTCGGCTGTCTTGGCCCTTTTGCGTGGGGGCCTGTTTCCTTGGCCTTTTTCTGATGTTTATTCAACAGCATCTGATACGTTACCTTTAGCTTCTTGCGAGCTCTAGCTGAAGGAGATGTACTGGCATTTCTTTTCCACACTCCTACTTCAGGGTTCTTCGGTACGAGTGTACGTGTGCACGATTCTCCAATAATGACCGCTTTCCCTTTAGTTGACTCGGCCTGCTCTAGCCAAATCAGTACCTTCTTCTCGTTGAGGTCGACGGTGTTCACACGAAAGGGGTCTTTGTCCAGCTTCATCTTTGGACTGGGGTCTATTTTCAATCGTCCTTCTTCAATGGCCGATTGAAACCGTCGACGAAAAACATTGTAGTCGTTAGTATAATGTGAATGCGAATCATGCCACTTACAGTAGGGGTGTTTCTTTAGCTCATTGGCAGATGGAATAACTTGGTCTTTAGGCAACCTGAGAAGCTGGTTCTTTAAGTGGAAATCAAATATTTTATCGCACTTAGTTATATCAAACGAGTATTTGACTTCGCTGGGCCAATTCTTGGTAGGAGACGGCCGTAACTCAGAGCAAGTAACGGGTTTGCTCTTAGCATTCCAAACCCATTCGGCCATGTACATGTCAGCCGAATCTTCTTCCTCCTCTGATCCTTCCTTGTCGGAGTGCTCCATGACGTGGACTTCATCCCTAGGCTTGTTAAACGTTTTAATAAACTTTTTATCCTTGGCTTGGCCTTACTAGACCAGAGCTTGTTGTAAGACTTGGCAAACTTATAAAAAGTTTTGGTTGTCTAGCCTCTCTTTAATCTCAGAACGCAATCCCTTGAACGCTAGATCTACCAAATCTCTCTCTAAAATATTGAGACTAAAACATTGGTTTCTGGTATCTCTAAAGCGCTTGATGTACTCGGAGACACTCTCGCTGGATTTCTGTCTAACCGATGTTAAGTGTGAAAGCCTAAGTTCTATCTCACCCGTATAAAAATAGTCATGGAACTTTTGTTCTAATTCTGCCCATGTTTGGATGGAGTTCGGAGGTGTAGTACCGAAAGTAGCGACCAGAGGGGGGTGAATGGGTGCCGAAAAATTCTTTCGAATCAATGGCCTGCTCCCAACACCCAACGCACCTCAAAAGACTTAGCAGGAAAACGCGAACAGATCGACAAAGCATAAAAGTATCTAGCCTATAAACGACTGGTGTCCTAGACAAAGAAACACCAACACAATGTTAATAGGCAGAATAACAATGCAGTTAGAACATGGGCAGATCAAGGTTCACAGAGATAAATCATCACAACAAGTGTATGTAAAAAGAGATGAAGGGTTACTGTTCAAGGTTGTCTCCTGTTCAAAAAACTTGACGAAGCCTGCTTCGAGGTATGCAGTGTCGAAGCCTGTAGTGTCGAAGCCTACTTCGAAGTTGATGTGCGAAAGGCTGACGGAGTCGGAGCCTATTCGAAGTATGCACTAGTGCGAAGCGAGAGGGTGACGAAGTGGATCGCAAACTATCGAAGCTTGAACAGCCGGGAATCACCAACCAGCACTGTGAAGCCCACAGAATTCGAAGCCAAAGGCAGGACTTCGAACCATGCACTTCAAACAAGCAGTGTTCAGAACAAGCTGGCGAAGTCTATTCTTGCTGACGAAGTATACTATGAGAAGTATACTTCGAATAACACAAAACTCTGAAACGTTGCAAAACTGCACTATGTAACCAAGGGTACTTCGCATAGACTAAGGTCACATGACAGAACTCCGTGGGCAGTCAGCGAAGCACCTACGAAAGATATCGAACGAAACTTATACTCCAAAATAAAACACTTTGAAGTCCTGAACACAGATCCGAAGGCTCCGAAGTATGCAGACTTCGATTACGAACCCTAAGTCCTTCGGAGTACGTTGAACGAACTTCGTAAGGAGCTTCTCGTGCAGGAAAAAACAACAGCAACTCTGAAGGCGGTAAAGACTAGAGACAGGCTCTGATGCAAAGTTTTGAAAGGCAGAGCGAAGCTAGCTTCGAACAGGAAAACAACATTGCTGCAGCAAAAACCATAGCCTGCGAAGCTACTAGTGATGGCTGCTCTAGGTACTCACCATCTCTGCGCAAAGGAAAAAAATAGGCCTACCGCAAGAACTGTAGACTAGTACTAGATTGCCTAGAAAGCAGCAAACTGCACAACAGTGCTACTTCTGCAACATAGCACCTAGGCAATGAACAACCAAACAACCATCAACGCATAGCTGCTACAGAAGCTTGCGAGAAGAACTAGTATTCTCAGACAAAGAACAAAAACAACCAGAGAAAAATATTCGCACAGAGACAAATACAGGTAGGCACGCAAAAACTATTCACCAGATTCGTTGGAAACACTACAAAAACGCTGGCTGTGAATCACGAAATAAAACCTGAGGAGGCAAGAACTCCTGGTGAGCGCATGCAGAACAAATCGGCGGAGGAGAGGAAAGAACACGAAGAATGAGACCAAAAGTGACCCAATCTCTTGATTAGTAAAGTGATTTTAGAAAGGGCAACCTAACCCTAGGGATTGGGGCCCTATTTGTAGGCAGCCCAATAGCCTAGGAATATTCCACCAGACCCTTAGGGTTTTTTACAGACGCTGAAATAAATGGAAGACCAAATTGCCCTTAGGATATTTTTAGGGAAAATTACTCACATGCCATTATAATTTTCAGAAATTGCCTATATACCACTGTCAGTGACTGTGGCGGCCCCCATCTGTCAGTGACACACCGATGGCATATTGGCAAACCGTGAAAATTGTAATGGCACGGAAAAAATTAACCCATATTTTTACAGACTCGACTGACTGACTGTGGGCCTAAGGACAAAATAGTAAACTCCTATTTATAGATGACTTATCTGGAAACGGAGCTTTCGTAGCGACTACGGCTTCGCCTCAGGACAGTCCGATGCAAGATCAGCGGTCATCAGTTTTGCACTAAAACTGACAAAGCGTCCACCGACTTTACACCAGGTACCCGGATTGGGCCGGCCCGATTCCGCAGCTCTCTCCGCCCGGCAATCACTCGCCGCCCGTGTACCTGAGTCTATCCTGGTCAACAACCTAGTGGATCATCTGCTGCTCCTAGCCCATATACCCGGATTGGGCCATCCCTACTTCGTGGCCCTCTGCCCGACAGTCGCTCGCTGCCCGTGTACCTAAGTCACACGCGGCCCAGACGCAACAGGTCTTCTCCTCTTTTCAGTCCTCTTTGACTACCGTTGACAATGACTCATCACATCTGGAGCCATGAGGCCCATGCTCTTCAGCATGGCTCCTCAGGCGGGAGTGCCGAAAACCATGTGAAAGCGGTGCCAGATAGTGAGAGTGAAAATTGTCTAAATTTTAAAGCATCCAACCCAATAGCATCTCCACACTGTGCTAATAACTGTCTAAAATGCTCTAGTCTGGTTTTGTTACCCTCACTGTCGAACTTAGTGAACTCAGGTAGTCTATAGCCTTGAGGGTATGGTGTCGAAATGGTCAGGATACGATTTCCGATAAACCCTAGCCTGACCCCTAGGCACAAAACCGGTGCACTCCCTAAACAATGCGCGAATTCGCTCCTCAATGTCGTCTTGGCCTATTGCCTACGCACGTTTCTCGTGCGGGGGCGCGATACGCAGTGGTATTTCAGCGTGTTGGCCGTGGGGCTCCTCCTCATGTGCTAGCTCGGTATGTATGACATGTTCGGGCCTATGTGTTTGCGCGTGTGGTGTGGGTAACACGGAAAAAACTAGCGCGTGCGTAGGTAGAGGTGGCGCATAGTAGGCAGTGTTAGTTTGGCTGAGGTGACTGGTACCGTCAGTTCTACTGTAAATGTGATTTACCGGAGGTACGCTAGCAATCGCAGCTGGAGGTATGGCCTCGGTAAAGCCGAAACTTCTAAGTGTTGCCTCTACCTGAGAGCTAACTGCCGAATCTAAACGGTTGTCTAGCGAAGCGCTAACAGCTTGACCCACTGATGCTGCTATTTTTTTCTCAATCTCTAAAGAAGATAAAGGAGGCGATAGTGGAGTTACCTAGGTCCGAGCGAGGTCGGGGATGTTGACATCGCGCTTGATGAAGCCCGTGCGTGTCTTGACATAGCTTCTAAGCATGAGGTCTTCTAATGCCTTCATCTTTGTCTCGATCTCTGCTCGGTCTCTATGTGTCGCCTCTACTTGAGAGCTAACTATTGAATCTAAATGGCTGGCTAGCGAAGCACTAACAGCTTGACCCACTGATATGGCTATTTTTTGCTCAATCTCTAAAGAAGATAAAGGAGGCGATACAGGAGTTACTTGGGTCCGAGCGAGGTCGGGGATGTTGATGTCGCGCTTGATGAAGCCCGTAGGTGTCTTGACGTAGCTTCCAAGCATGAGGTCTTTTAGTGCCTTCATCTCTGCCTCGATCTCTGCTCGGTCTTCTTTGGGAATATCTTCAAGGGTAGGGGTCATGATGTTGCGGTTGTCGATATTTGTGCCTTCCATGGGATCCATCGGCGATGTAGACGTATTAGTCGTTGTAGATATGCTTGTGGCCGATGTAGATGTACTCATCATGTTGGTGTAGCCTTACATAGCGGAGTCGCCAAAAAGTGTGTTGACACGAAAATGTGCCCCCACACTTGGGTCAGTTCGACGATCCAAAAGTGTGTGGATATGTAACACCCTAAATTTCCAAAAAGGTAAAAATACATTTTATTTATATTTTTCTGAAAGGGGTTATTTTTGGATTTTCTATAAAGCTGAAAATTCCCAAATAAACCAAAAATCTAGAGAAACCATCCCAACCAGGACCTAAGAAAATTTCTATATGATCCTAAGACTAAGACCTATTTTTGAGAATTTTTACAAATTGTTATCACCCGTGAAAGCACCCCAAATATTTTTAATCAAATTCAGCAATTATTTTTATTTAGAAATTGATTTAAACAGTAACGGGCCCATCTTCCCCATTTCTCTCTCCCTAGGCCGGCCCAGCCAACTCCACCCCGCGCCCCTCTCTGACCAGCGGGCACCACTCGGCAACGACCTCCACGCGCGCCCGAGCTAGGCCTACCTGACAGCGCCAACCCGTTCCACCCCTCGGCCGAGCCCGACCCCACCCATCGGACCCGACCGTTGCCGTGATCGAGCCCTCACGCCCCCACTGATAGTGGGCCCTCACTGTCAGTTTCGTCTTCCTCCTTGCGCCGCCCCCAAATCCCTCCGGCCGAAACCCTAGCTCCGTGATCCCCTTGCCGCCGGCCCCCTTCCTGCGAATTGACACCAAATTAATGCGCCTTGCGATTCCCACATCCCTTTCCCCCATTTAACCGACGTGTTAAGGCCCGAGATCGATGGATTACATGCACAGAAGGAGCTCGCCAGAAACATGGAAAGTACCTCTCGGGTTTCCATGTATACGCCTGCAAATTTTACACTACCGGTGTCCCTATTTAAACCCCGCACCATGCCGCGTTCAGCCCTCACATGCAATTGAACTAAAACCGAACAGAACGCCCAGGCTTCACTTTTTAACACTGCACCACTGCCCGGACTTCAGCCACCACTCGTCATCGCCGGAGGCCTCCTCTGTCACCATCGACTACACCGTCGTGACTACCGTGACCTCCCCGACCTCGGCCACCCCTCCCTCACCGACGAAACCTGCCGAAGCCCCACCGCCGACGGGGACCCGAACACCTTCGCCGCCCCCGCTCGACACCGGCCATGCTCCGTCGACCCCAGGCCTCATCTCCGGTACCCGCTGAACCGTCGTTCTGTGCCAGTCCTTTTTTAGCTTTCAGAACCAGCCGCCCACCATCGCCGTCGTTGTCGCCGGAGAAGACGACTGGCATGGGTAAAATACCTGTGTCATGTTGGATTCGTCTACGACCACGCGATCGTGATCCGTTGGTCGGGATTAAACCGATCGCTCGGTTTAATCTAGCCCGTCAGATCTCAGCGAAGCGGTACGTTTTAATCTCGTGCGTCCGTTTTCATTTAAACCCCCCACCTCGCCCGCAGCCATCCGATCGTGATCCAACGGTGATCCGTGATCCGGTGCACGTGCACAGTGCACGGGTTCACGGTGAACTCGGCTCGTTGTGGACCGGCAACTGTTTTGGAATTAAAATAAATTCCTTAAATTGGTTTAAACTTTAAAAATTCATATCTTACTCATTTTAACTCCAAATTTAACCATTCCAATTTTAGAAAATTTATATTTTTATTCTCTTCATATTTATGCAATAAATCAATAGGTTTATGCTGATATTTTTATTATTTATTAATGGGAAGTCTAAAATACATTATGATACATTTTATCTCTTTTTAGAAAATTCATAACTCCATCAGAAATTATTTTAGAAGTTGTAGCACCCCGATTTAAACAAAATCGAGACATTATTGAATTTCCATAGAAAAACAATAATACAAGAGGTTCATCATGCGACAACGTACATACGATAAAATCCATGGTACGCAGACCATATTTATTACAACATTGTTTTAGTAAAAACAGTAATAAAGTAATTAAACAACGGCATGACGAACGTCTTCTTCAGGATCTTTCTTCTCGACTGGGTTGCTACTCCAGACCGTCTTCAAGATAAGCATCCTCTGTGGGGTCCAACGGGTATGAGTACAAAAAGTACTCAACAAGCCACCGCAAATGCAAATAATAATGCAGGATAATAAACAAGGAAGGATAAAGGCTAACAATGCGGAATAAAGCAGTTGCAGTTATGGCATTTAGTGTAATCATATTTTTAATCATGCGGAAAGTAAATATGAACATCATCAACATCAACTAACTCGAGGAGTACGTTTTACCTCCTCGCACAACGGTCCTTACATGTCAATCCATCATGCACATTCATATTCAAAGTAAACTAACTGGGGGATGTCACGCAACCCGCCCTTGACCGTGGGCTCGGCTTTTCGAAAAGATTTAAGACTCTGATCAGAGATGTACTACTGTACCCACAAGGCACGCACTCATCTCAACGAGATGACCCATTTCACGGGAACTCGTGCCAAAACCTCAATATGAGATGTTCCAAGCGATAACCACCCGCTCTAGGTTTCGCCGGCGCGCCGGGCCGCATCCCGGCTAACGTCGCACCCCCTTTTGCGCCACATTGGTACAAGTCACCCGCAGGTGCAACTTGACCCATCTCCAAATGGTGGCCTCGGTTTGGAACAACCCATACCTTAGTTAGGACTTACCCACTAGACTTGTGGTTAGTACGTAAGTGTATTGCAACGGATCCCTCAGACCGGTCCTTATAGTGCCCCGGGTGCGACTGACCAATGCCCTAGCTTGCACCCGGAACCCACCATGCATACACTCACAACCATGACTCATCACCAACAGAATTTCCAAAGATAAGAAGTAACGGGATCATATAATAGAACCATTTCACTACGACTCATTTTTATCCTATAGCGGCCGTGCCAATACATTGGACACTAGCTAATATCATTGATCATATGGTGACAAGGAGGTTAGGCGAGATAGCATGGCTTGGGTTGCACATCAAGGTCGGGGGATCCTAAATAAATATAATGTAAGGGTTCATTTGACTAATGCATATACATAACCTATGTGTTTTAGCGATAGTCAATTCAGACATGGGTTCAATATGCTCAAAAGAATGGTTTGGTGACTTGCCTTGTTCAGCAAAGGGAGAGGGAGGGACTTCCGGGAAATATTCCGGCTCCTCGGCGGCGTCGTAGTCTTTTTAATATAAAGATTAAAACAAAAAGAGCATAACACTCAATCAACCATATAACATTACATTACAAGCATATAAGTTAAAGTTGGTTTGATTAAAAATAAATAAACTCAAAGGTTAAGGTTCTGAATTTTATAAATAATTTAAAAGGGATTAAAATGAAGGGTTGTCCTTTTTAGGAAACAAATGTTTAAATGTGATTATTGTCATATTAAATTCTCAAACAAGTGTGAAATGAAAAGTTCATGTCAATTTGGTGGTTTTCAGTGAATGGACAGAAAGGAAATTAATATAAATTTTTCTGAAGTTTAAATATTTTAATCCATATTTTAATCCTAAAGGCTTTTGAATAATTATTTGAATAAACATGAGAATGTCAAAATAAACCTACTGTTTTTATTGCATAAATATGTAGAGAATAATTTTATGAATTTTCTAAAATTGGAATGGTAATTTTTAGAGTCCAAATGCATTAGATATGAATTTTACAAGTTTAAAAGCATTTCTGGAATTTATTTTCAAATTTTAAACCTCTCGGGTCCACGGTGAGCCAGGCCCACGGTGAACCCGCGCACTGTGCGCGTGCGCCGGGTCGATCTGGACCGTCGGATCTGGATCCGGTGGCCAGGCGCGAGGCGGGAGGGTTAAGTGACAACGGACGGCCAGGATTAAAACGCGCGAAGGGGTACCACGTGGACGCACGAGATCACGCGTCGGGTTAAATGGAAATCAACGCGCAAGATTAAAACGTAACGCTTTGACCAGATCTGACGGTGCGGATTAGATCGCGTACGTGGGTTCACGCGCGTCGTCCGATCGCGATCGTGCGGCCAGGATTAAATCCGGCACGACACGCGCTAAGGGGGTTATACCCCCCTTCGTCTCCGGCGACGGTGGGGTTCGGGTGCGGCGGCGACGGCGCCTACGAGGGGGCTAGGCCCTAGTTCTATGCGAAAACGGAAAGAGGAGGCCAAGGCGGTCACGAAGGTACCTTAGTTGGCAAAGGAGGACGGTTGACGGCGGCCGGCGGCGAGGGTAGACGCGAAGGGCTTCTCGGGTACTCGACGGCGGTGGGGATCTAGCGATCTCCTTGGCCAGCGAAGGTGTGGCCGAGGTGGGGGTGGTCCTTGCGGTTGCAGAGGTGCGGTCGACGAGGACGGAGGAGTACTCCGGCGACGGCGGTCGACGGCTGGAGAACAGGAGGCGGTGTGGCGCTAAAAGCCTGGTGGTGGGCGCTCTGTGTGTTCTCGCAAGGTGTAGGCGTGGGGGTGAAATGCGGGTGACCGGGGGGTTTAAATAGGATCACCGGCGGGGGCAGGGGGGGCGTAATCGACGGTGGCCGGGGATAAATGTGCCTTGACACCGGCGAGCTCGGGTTGATGTGGTTCAACGCACCTGGACGTGAATCGGGCGGGATTAATAGGGGGAAACGGCCGGCGCGGTGAGGGGAATTCAATGCACGCGTCGGATTAAAGGGAGGGGGCCGGCGAGGGCGGATCCTAGGCGGAGTTAGGGTTTCGGCCGGCGAGGGGGGGGATCCGGGGCGGATCTCGCGGGGACGAAGGTCCTGACAAGCGGGGGCCACGGGCCAGTGAGCGCGAGCGGGCGAGGGGCGACTGACGGGTGGGGCCGAGGTGTCGGGTTCGCGCGCGAGGGGAAAGGTTTCGGCGCCGACAGGTGGGGTCCATGTGTCAGTCTAAGGCGAGCGCGGTAACGGGCTGGGCCGGCCGGGAGAGAGAGAAGGGAGGGAGAGGAGCCCATTACTGTTCTATTACTTTTCTGAATAAAAATAATTCCAGAAAATAGATTAAAAGATTAGGGTTACTTCCAAGGCTGGTAAAAATTTATAAAAATTCTCAAAATTATATTTTGGCCTTAGGATCATATACAAAAAGTTTCACCTCCTAATTTGGTCATCTACTCTATGTTGTAGTTCAAAAGGGTATAAAAGGGATTTAAAAGTATTTTCTGAAATAAAAATTCCCAGAAATTGAATTTAATAATATTTTTTATTGGTTTGAAAATTTGGGGTGTCACAAACCTATCCCCCTTACAAGAATCTCGTCCTCGAGATTGGAACGTTTACTCGAATAGCTCGGGGTATTGGGCTTTCAACTCGTCTTCTTTTTCCCAAGTGGCTTCTTCTGCGGGATGGTTGTTCCATTGGACTTTGCAGAAGCGGACGACGCGACTTCTGGTTACTCTCTCCTTGGTTTCCAAGATCTTGACGGGTCTCTCTATGTAGGTCAAGTCTTCTTGGACATTGAGCTGCTGAAAGTCGGCTTGCTCGGTGGGTACACGGAGGCACTTCTTCAGCTGAGAGACATGGAACACATCATGAACCCCTGCCAAAGATGGAGGCAGTTCAAGTTGATATGTCACTTCTCCTTGTCGACGGAGGATCTGGAAAGGTCCGACGTAGCGGGGTGCTAGTTTGCCTTTCATGTTGAACCTTTGAGTGCCACGGAGGGGAGTGACCCGGAGGTAGACATAATCGCCCTCCTCAAAGGCTAGATCTCTTCGACGGTTGTCGGCATAGCTCTTTTGCCTGGATTGGGCTGCCTTCAGTCGGTCTCTTATGATCTTAACTTTCTCTTCAACTTCTCTCAATAGGTCAGTCCCAAACAGTTGTGATTCTCCAGTTTGATCCCAGAGCAACGGCGTTCTGCACTTACGCCCATAGAGTGCTTCGAACGGGGACATTTGCAGGCTGGCTTGATAGCTGTTGTTGTAGGAGAACTCTGCGTAAGGTAAGTTCTTGTCCCACATTCCGCCAAAGTCTAGAGCACAAGCTCTAAGCATATCCTCCAATATCTGGTTGACCCTTTCGGTTTGACCGTCGGTCTGCGGATGATAGGCGGTGCTAAAGTTCAGCCGGGTGCCGAGTTCCTCTTGAAGGTTCTTCCAAAACTTGGAGGTAAACTGACTCCCGCGGTCAGATACAATCTTCTTGGGAACTCCGTGGAGGCACACGATCCGGGTCATATACAACTCGGCCAACTTGGCGACAGTGTAAGTTGTCTTGACCGGGACGAAGTGAGCTACCTTGGTGAGTCGATCAACGATCACCCAGATAGAATCATGACCAGCTTGGGTCTGGGGTAGTCCTGTGATGAAGTCCATTCCTATCTCTTCCCACTTCCATTCAGGGACCTTGAGGGGTTGAAGAAGTCCGGCAGGTCTCTGATGCTCTGCCTTGACTCGCCGACATGTATCGCACTTGGCCACATACTCAGCTATTTCTCTCTTCATGCTGACCCACCAATATTTCTCCTTTAGGTCTTGATACATCTTTGTACTCCCGGGATGGATGGAGTATAGAGTATCGTGGGCTTCTTGAAGGATGAGAGTCTTCAACTCAGGTAGGTCGGGTACGCATACTCGGTTTCCGAACCAAATGGTGCCATGTTCGTCCTCGGAGAATCCGGGGGCTTTACCCTTCCTCATGTTTTGCTGGATCTCCAGGATGTCTGGGTCTTCCTTCTGCTTCTCTCGGATCTGGTCTATTAAGACAGGCCGAGACTCCAAGGCAGCGAGGTACTCTCGAGTGGTGATCCCTAGGTTTAGCCTTTCCATCTCTTTATAAAGTAGAGGAGCCTAGTCTTGGATCATGATGGCATTGCAGTACCCTTTTCGACTAAGGGCGTCTGCCACCACGTTCGCTTTGCCCGGATGATAATGGATGCCCAAGTCGTAATCCTTGATCAGTTCCAACCATCTCCTTTGCCTGAGGTTCAGATCTGGTTGGGTGAATATGTACTTGAGGCTCTTGTGGTCGGTGAAGACCTCACACCGATTTCCCACAAGGTAATGTCTCCATATCTTCAAGGCATGAACCACGGCTGCTAGTTCCAGGTCGTGGGTTGGGTAGTTCAGCTCATGTGGTCTCAACTGCCGGGAGGCGTAGGATATCACCTTCCCTTCTTGCATTAAGACGCATCCCAATCCCTGACGAGAGGCATCATAGTAGACGTGGAAGTCTTTCCGGATGTCTGGCAGAGTCAGAATGGGAGCTGACACAAGCTTCTTCTTGAGGGTCTGGAAGCTTTCTTCGCAGTCGGGGGTCCAATCAAACTTCACCTCTTTCTGCAGAAGTCTGGTCATAGGCTTGGCGATCTTGGAAAAATTCTCGATGAACCGGCGGTAGTATCCGGCCAATCCGAGAAAACTCCGGATCTCGGTCATGGTCGTTGGCTGTAGCCAGTTGGTTACCGCTTCAACGGTGGTTGGGTCCACTGCTATTCCTCCGGCAGATATAACATGGCCGAGGAACTTCACCTCAGACGACCAAAATTCGCATTTGCTGTATTTGGCGTACAGTTGCTGCTCCCTTAGCTTTCCGAGGGTCAGACGGAGGTGAGTCTCGTGTTCTTCCTTGGTCTTGGAGTAAACGAGGATATCGTCGATGAATACCACGATGAACTTGTCCAAGAACTCCATGAATACGTTGTTCATCATGTTCATGAAAAGGCCGGGGCATTCGTGAGTCCGAACGACATCACAGTGTACTCGTAGAGTCCATAGCGGGAGGTGAAGGCAGTCTTGGGTATATCTTCCTCCCTGATCCTCAACTGGTGATAACCTGACCTGAGGTCAACCTTGGAAAACACCGAGGATCCTTTCAGCTGATCGAACAGGTCGTCGATCCGAGGCAATGGATATTTGTTCTTGATGGTTACGTCGTTCAGGGCTCTATAGTCCACGCACATCCTCTTGGTCTTGTCCTTCTTCATGGCAAATATAACCGGTGCACCCCAAGGTGAGGTACTCGGTCGGATGTAACCTTTCTGCTCTAGGTCTTCGATGTTGCTCTTGACTTCGGCTAGTTCATTGGCGGCCATTCGGTATGGGCGCTTGGAGATTGGAGTGGTCCCCGGGACAAGCTCGATTCTGAATTCGATGTCCCGCTTGGGAGGCATTCCGGGCAGATCTTCGGGGAAAACATCTGCAAACTCCTTGACTATTGGCACCTCTTCAAGAGCTATTGAGCGAAGGGATGCTCCGAGTGGTTTGCGACTGACCATCCGGAAAGTGACGGTTACGCCTTCAGGACTGGTCACCGTGATGGACTTGTTGGCACAGTCGATCACTCCCTTGTGCTTCATCAACCAGTCCATACCTAGAATAAGGTCGAGTCCGGTGCATTGGATGAGGACAGGCTCGGCCCGAAACAGCACTCCTTGGATGTCAAGTTGAACCTTAGGGCTGAAGAAGCGAGCTGAGGTCCTATTGCCGGGGGTGGCAATCACCATGGGAATGGGTAGAGGGAGCACGTCCAGATTGTTTGTTTTTGCAAAATCTTCCGAGACGAAAGAGTGGGTTGCTCTAGAGTCAAATAATATGACGGCCGGTACGGAATTCATAGTAAACGTACCGAGTACGACTTCAGGAGCCTCCTGAGCTTCCTCCGCGCTGATGTGGTTGACGCGGGCGCGAACCGCCTGGTGAGGTGCTGCGCCTTGGTTCTGCTTGGGGTGAGGACACTGGTGCGAATAGTGCCCCTCCTTGCGGCAGTTGAAGCAGACGACCGGCCTTCCTTGGCGATCCCTCAAGATCGGGGCCTTGGCGGCCGGTGCCGGCTGAGCGGCCGGAGCTGGTGGAGCGGGGCGAGGATGCCCGGCGTTGGATCCACCGGCTGCGTGAGGTGGCCTGTAGGCGGGCCGAGGATGGTAGGCGGGCGCTGGTGGCGGAGGGACGAAGCGGGGCCTCTGAGTGTTCGCCTGCTGGTGCTTGAAGGCGATCATCTTCCTCTTCTTGAGGTCCAGCTTGTTCTGCTCAGTCTCTTGGATGAGCGCTTTGTTGACCAGCCGCTGGAAGTCGGCGAAGTCGGCGGCGACGAGCTGGATGGACAGCTCATCCTTAAGTCCCCTGAGGAACTTGGCTTGGCGGAGGGCGTCGGTGCGCACTTCCTCCGGTGCGTAGCGAGCGAGGCGGTTGAACTCATGGAGGTACTCCATGACAGTTCGGTTGCCTTGCTGCAGGTCGCGGAACTCCTGCTGCTTCACCGCGATGACACCGGCGGGGACGTGGGCGGCACGAAATGCGATGGTGAACTCCGCCCAAGTCACCATGTGGCCCTTTGGCTGGGACGCACGGTAGTTGTCCCACCATTCAGCGGCGGGACCCTGGAGCTGGTGAGTGGCAAAGGCCACTCGCTCCCGGTCGGTGCAGGGGAGGAGGTCGAGCTTCTTCTCGATGGTGCGAAGCCAATCTCCGGCCTCCATCGGGTTGGTTGTGCTCGAGAAGATGGGCGGGCGCACGCGCAAAAACACGGAGAGCTGCGGAGCGGCCGCGGGTGCTGGTGCGCGAGGGGCGGGCTCCCCGTTCTGCAGACGGTCCAACTGAGCCTGTTGGTGCTGCATTTGGGTGAGGAGGGCGGTGATCAGATGGTTCTGATTCGCCATCATTTCCGCCAAGGTGGGGTGATTGGCGGAAGGCGACCCGGATTGACGCGGGCCTGTTGCACCCCAGTTGGGCACAACACCCTCAGGCGCATCTCGGCTCCCTCCTGCTCCGTTGTTGGAGCGGTGTTCTGGTGGTCGGCCATCTTCTGAATATTCAGAGTGATAAAACAAAAGATGACGAACCAAAAAGATTTAACCCAAAAAAAATAACATATAGAATTCCAACACATAAACATATCCAGTGGTATAAACTGTTTATTACAATCAAGTTCTTATTCCATCTACAACCCAACTCGTTGCAGACGGCACCACATACAAAATTTAAGATCTTTATTAAAATTCGCGCTTCCTAACGCCTACTCGCCACCGGAGGCGGTCTCCGTGCTCTCGGAACCACGAGTGCGCGGCTCCAGAGAGATGGTGGGCTCGAGAAAATTCTCGATGATGGAGTCGGAGACGAGGCCGGGGCGTGGTGTAGGGGCGCTGGTAGAAGGCCTGGCGGGGGAGGGTCGTGGCGGGATCCTCTTGGGGCGAGGGAGGGGCTCACGGATGGGCTTCTTCTTCCTAGGAAGAAGAGGAACCATCTCAGCGATGTCCTTCTGCAGCTGCATGATCTTGCGCTGCAGCTCGCCGTTCTGTTGGATCAGGTTCTTCGTTTCTTCACGAAGAAATGTAACCGCCTCATGGTGCTCGTCGGCGTCGAGCACCGCCTCGGTGTGGAGATCATCCATGGCCTGCAGAAGACGCGACTGCCGGGCCATGACCGGATCACGCACGGAGTGAACTCCGAGGTAGATACTACGGTGGGCTCCGGGAGTACGCTTCGGCACAAGCCGGAAGGATGAGTTCTGAAGACGATCGTCGTAGATCATCCTCAGCTCCATGAGGGCCTGGAGGGCGACTCGTTGGCACGCGACGTCGAAAGTCGGGCCCCCAAGTGCGGTGGTGTAGGGCGGCAGGTGTTCTCCAGAGCCATGGACGGTGAGGGAGACGTCACAAGGCCCGGCGAACTCGTCGGGGTAGACTCCTTGAAATTCGGGTTCGAAGAGGAACCCGAGGAAGGTGAGCATCATGCGGAGCTCCCGGACGAAGCCCTCATAGTGGCGGCAGTAGCTGTGGACTTGGTAGACTGGCATCTACAAAACAGCAAGTTGAATAAAAGTGAGGAGAGGAACAAAGTTTATGAAGTAGATTTTCGAGAAATAATTTCCTATGGCTAATGGCTAGGCGGGTCTGTTTGGCTTCCTACAGTCAAGTCGGCTCTTATACCATCTTGTAGCGCCCCGATTTATCAAAATTGAGACATTATTGAATTTCCATAGAAAAACAATAATACAAGAGGTTCATCATGCGACAACGTACATACGATAAAATCCATGGTACGCAGACCATATTTATTACAACATTGATTTAATAAAAACGATAATAAGATAATAAAACAGCGGCATGACGAACGTCTTCTTCAAGATCTTTCTTCTCGACTGGGTCGCTACTCCAGACCGTCTTCAAGATAAGCATCCTCTGTGGGGTCCAACGGGTATGAGTACAAAAAGTACTCAACAAGCCACCGCAAATGCAAATAATAATGCAGGATAATAAACAAGGAAGGATAAAGGCTAACAATGCGGAATAAAGCAGTTTCAGTTATGGCATTTAGTGTAATCATATTTTAATCATGCGGAAAGTAAATATGAACATCATCAACATCAACTAACTCGAGGAGTACGTTTTACCTCCTCGCACAACAGTCCTTACATGTCAATCCATCATGCACATACATATTCAAAGTAAACTAACTGGGGGATGTCACGCAACCCGCCCTTGACCGTGGGCTCGGCTTTTCGAAAAGATTTAAGACTCTGATCAGAGATGTACTACTGTACCCACAAGGAACGCACTCATCTCAACGAGATGACCCATTTCACGGGAACTCGTGCCAAAACCTCAATATGAGATGTTCCAAGCGATAACCACCCGCTCTAGGTTTCGCCGGCGCGCCGGGCCGCATCCCGGCTAACGTCGCACCCCCTTTTGCGCCACATTGGTACAAGTCACCCGCAGGTGCAACTTGACCCATCTCCAAATGGTGGCCTCGGTTTGGAACAACCCATACCTTAGTTAGGACTTACCCACTAGACTTGTGGTTAGTACGTAAGTGTATTGCAACAGATCCCTCAGACCGGTCCTTATAGTGCCCCGGGTGCGACTGACCAATGCCCTAGCTTGCACCCGGAACCCACCATGCATACACTCACAACCATGACTCATCACCAACAGAATTTCCAAGGATAAGAAGCAACGGGGATCATATAATAGAACCATTTTGCTACGACTCATTTTTATCCTATAGCGGCCGTGTCAATACATTGGACACTAGCTAATATCATTGATCATATGGTGACAAGGAGGTTAGGCGAGATAGCATGGCTTGGGTTGCACATCAAGGTCGGGGGATCCTAAATAAATATAATGTAAGGGTTCATTTGACTAATGCATATACATAACCTATGTGTTTTAGCGATAATCAATTCAAACATGGGTTCAATATGTTCAAAAGAATTGTTTGGTGACTTGCCTTGTTCAGCAAAGGGAGAGGGAGGGACTTCCAGGAAGTATTCCGGCTCCTCGGCGGCGTCGTAGTCTTTTTAATATAAAGATTAAAACAAAAAGAGCACAACATTCAATCAAACCATATAACATTACATTACAAGCATATAAGTTAAAGTTGGTTTGATTATAAATAAATAAACTCAAAGGTTAAGGTTCTGAATTTTACAAATAATTTTAAAGGGATTAAAATGAAGGGTTGTCCTTTTTAGAAAACAAATGTTTAAATGTGATTATTATCATATTAAATTCCCAAATAAGTGTGAAATGAAAAGTTCATGTCAACTTGGTGGTTTTCAGTGAATGGACAGAAAGGAATTAATATAAATTTTTCTGAAGTTTAAATATTTTAATCCATATTTTAATCCTAAAGGCTTTTGAATAATTATTTGAATAAACATGAAAATGTCAAAATAAACCTACTGTTTTTATTGCATAAACATGTAGAGAATAATTTTATGAATTTTCTAAAATTGGAATGGTAATTTTTAGAGTCCAAATGCATTAGATATGAATTTTACAAGTTTAAAAGCATTTCTGGAATTTATTTTCAAATTTTAAAACCCTCGGGTCCACGGTGAGCCAGGCCCACGGTGAACCCGCGCACTGTGCGCGTGCGCCGGTCGATCTGGACCGTCGGATCCAGATCCGACGCGCGAGGGCGAGGCGGGACGCGTAAGTCGCGATGGACGTCTAGGATTAAAACGTTCGAACCGGTACCACGTGGATGCACAGGATTAAACGTGGGTTTTAAATACAGACGGACGCACGAGATCGCACCGTACCGCTTCACTCAGATCCGACGGCCAGGATTAAACCGAACAGATGATTTAACCCAAGCGTTGGATCTGGATCGCACGGCCAGGATTGAATCCGGCACAGTGCGTGTCGGGGGGGTAAAGTACCTCTTCTTCCCCGACTCCGGTGGTACGACGGCGAGCGATTCCGGCGAGGTCGAGGGCTATCTAGTCTAGCTAGGGCTAAAAACGGAAAGGGGGTACCGAGGGGAACAAAAGGGTACCGTTGCAGTGGTCCGGGGTCGACGGGGTGAGGCCGGCGACGAGCGGTGGCGGCGAAGGTTCTCGGTTCCGAGGCGGGGACGGCGATCCGGCGAGGTTCGTCGTCGACGAAGCGGTGGCCGAGGTCAGCGAGGTCCTGGCGGTCACGATTGTGGCGGAGGCACGGACGGGGACGGTCCGAGGCGACGGCGAGCGGTGGCCGGAGGCGAACCAGAGAGAATGCGCTAAAGCTTGGAGTGAGGGCATTCTGTGCGTTCTCGCGACGTGTAGGCGTGGGGGTGAAATGCGGGTGGCCTGGGGGTTTAAATAGGGTCGTCGGCGAGGGATAACGGGCGGAGAATACAAGGAAAGCCGAGGGGGGGAGTAATTCGCCGGCGAGGGCTCGGTCCAGCACGCGTAGCGGTGATCCCGTGGCGTAAAGGCGCTGTTTAACGGGGGGAAACGGTCGACGCGACGCGGGGGACCGAGTAATGGCGACGAATTAATGCGGGACGGGCCGGCGAGGCGGATCCGAGGGCGAGGTCGTCGGCCGGCGCGATTTGGGGGCGACGGCGGGAGGTTGAAGGCGAAGCTGACAGGCGGGGGCCACTGGCCAGTGAGCGCGAGCGGGCGAGGGTGGCGACTGACGGGTGGGGCCGAGGTGCCGGGTTCGCGCGCGAGGGGAAGGATTCGGCGCCGACAGGTGGGACCGAGCTGTCAGCCAGAGGCGGGCGCGGTAACGGGCTGGGCCAGCCGGGAGAGAGAGAAGGGAGGGGAGGAGCCCATTACTGTTCTAATGCTTTTCTGAATAAAAATAGTTCCAGAAAATAGATTAAAATATTAGAGCTACTTCCAAGGTTGATAAAAATTTATAAAAATTCCCAAAATTATATTTTGGTCTTAGGATCATATACAAAAAGTTTCACCTCCTAATTTGGTCATCTACTCTATGTTGTAGTTCAAAAGGGTATAAAAGGGATTTAAAAGTATTTTCTGAAATAATAATTCCAATAAATTGAATTTAATAATATTTTTATTGTTTTGAAAAATTGGGGTGTTACAGATGAGCTGTCCATCCAGCTCGTCGCCACCGACTACGCCGACTTCCAACGGCTAGTCAACAAAGCGCTCATCCAAGAGACTGAGCAGAACAGGCTGGACCTCAAGAAGAGGAAGATGAACGCCTTCAAGCACCAACAGACGAGCTCTCAGAGGCCCCGCTTCGTCCCTCCGCCACCTGCGCCCATCTACCATCCTCCGCCCGCCTACAGGCCACCTCACGCCGCCGGTGGATCCAACGCCGGGCATCCTCGCCCCGCTCCACCAGCTCCGGCCGCTCAGCCGATGCCAGCCGCCAAGGCTCCGATCTTGAAGGATCGCCAAGGGAGGCCGGTCGTATGCTTCAACTGCCGCAAGGAAGGGCACTATTCGCACCAGTGTCCTCACCCCAAGCAGGCTCAAGGCGCGGCACCCAACCAGGCAGTTCGTGCCCGCGTCAACCACATCAGCGCGAAGGAAGCTCAGGAGGCTCCTGAAGTTGTGCTTGGTACGTTTACCGTGAATTCCATACCAGCCGTAATATTATTTGACTCTAGAGAAACCCACTCCTTCGTCTCGGAAGATTTTGCAAAAACAAACGAACTGGACGTGCTCCCTCTACCCATCCCCATGGTGATTGCCACTCCTGGCAATAGGACCTTAGCCCGCTTATACAGCCCTAAGGTTCAAATTGACATCCAAGGAGCACTATTTCGGGCCGAGCCAGTCCTCATCCAATGCACCGGACTCGACCTCATACTAGGGATGGATTGGTTGATGAAGCACAAGGGAGTGATCGACTGTGCCAACAAGTCCATCACAGTGACCAACCCTGAAGGCGCAGCCGTCACCTTTCGAATGACCAGTCACAAACCACTCGGAGCATCCCTTCGCTCGATAGCTCTTGAAGAGGTACCCATAGTCAAGGAGTTTGCGGACGTCTTCCCTAAAGACCTACCCGGAATGCCTCCCAAGCGGGACATCGAATTCAGAATCGAACTTGTCCCTGGGACCACTCCAATCTCCAAGCGCCCGTACCGGATGGCCGCTAATGAACTAGCTGAAGTCAAGAGCAACATTGAAGACCTAGAGCAAAAAGGGTATATTCGACCGAGTACCTCACCCTGGGGTGCATCGGTTATATTTGCCATGAAGAAGGACAAGACCAAGAGGATGTGCGTGGACTATAGAGCCTTGAACGACGTAACCATCAAGAACAAGTACCCGTTGCCTCGGATCGACGACCTGTTCAATCAGCTGAAAGGATCCTCGGTGTTTTCCAAGATTGACCTCAGGTCAGGTTATCACCAATTGAGGATTAGGGAAGAAGACATACCCAAGACTGCCTTCACCTCCCGCTATGGACTCTACGAGTACACCGTGATGTCATTCGGACTCACGAATGCCCCGGCCTTTTTCATGAACATGATGAACAATGTATTCATGGAGTTCTTGGACAAGTTCATCGTGGTATTCATCGACGATATCCTCGTTTACTCCAAGACCAAGGAAGAACACGAGACTCACCTCCGTCTGACCCTCGGAAAGCTAAGGGAGCAGCAACTGTACGCCAAATACAGCAAATGCGAATTTTGGTCGTCTGAGGTGAAGTTCCTCGGCCATGTTATATCTGCCGGAGGAATAGCAGTGGACCCAACAACCGTTGAAGTGGTAACCAACTGGCTGCAGCCCACAACCGTGACCGAGATCCGGAGTTTTCTCGGATTGGCCGGATACTACCGCCGGTTCATCGAGAATTTTTCCAAGATCGCCAAGCCTATGACCAGACTTTTGCAGAAGGAAGTGAAGTTTGAATGGACTCCCGACTGCGAAGAAAGCTTCCAAACTCTCAAGAAGAAGCTAGTGTCAGCCCCTATTCTGACTCTGCCAGACATCCGGAAAGACTTCCACGTATACTGTGATGCCTCTCGTCAAGGGTTGGAATGCGTCTTAATGCAAGAAGGGAAAGTGATATCCTACGCCTCCCGACAGCTAAGGCCGCATGAGCTGAACTACCCGACCCACGACCTGGAATTAGCAGCCGTGGTTCATGCCTTGAAGATATGGAGACATTACCTTGTGGGGAATCGGTGTGAGTTCTTCACCGACCACAAGAGCCTCAAGTACATATTCACCCAACCAGATCTGAACCTCAGGCAAAGGAGATGGTTGGAACTGATTAAGGATTACGACTTGGGCATCCATTATCATCCGGGCAAAGCAAATGTGGTGGTAGACGCCCTTAGTCGAAAAGGGTACTGCAATGCCATCATGGTTCAGGACAAAGCTCCTTTACTTTACAAGGAGATGGAAAGGCTAAACCTAGGGATCACCACTCGAGCGTACCTCGCTGCCTTGGAGTCTCGGTCTGTCTTAATAGACCAGATCCGAGAAAAGCAGAAGGAAGACCCGGACATCCTGGAGATCCAGCAGAACATGAGGAAGGGTAAAGCCCCCGGATTTTCCGAGGATGAGTATAGAACCATCTGGTTCGGAAACCGGATATGTGTACCCGACCAGCCTGAATTGAAGACCCTCATCCTTCAAGAATCCCACGATACTCTATACTCCATCCATCCCGGGAGTACAAAGATGTATCAAGACCTGAAGGAAAAATATTGGTGGGTCAGCATGAAGAGAGAAATAGCTGAGTATGTGGCCAAGTGCGACACATGCCGGCGAGTCAAGGCAGAGCATCAGAGACCTGCCGGACTTCTTCAACCTCTCAAGGTCCCTGAATGGAAGTGGGAAGAGATAGGAATGGACTTCATCACGGGACTGCCTAGGACCCAAGCTGGTCATGATTCTATCTGGGTGATCGTCGACCGACTCACCAAGGTAGCTCACTTCGTTCCGGTCAAGACAACTTACATCGTCGCCAAGTTGGCTGAGTTGTATATGACCCGGATCGTGTGCCTTCACGGAGTTCCTAAGAAGATTGTATCTGACCGCGGGGGTCAGTTTACCTCCAAGTTCTGGAAGAACCTTCAAGAGGAACTCGGCACCCGGCTGAACTTTAGCACCGCCTATCATCCACAAACTGACGGTCAAACCGAAAGGGTCAACCAGATACTGGAGGATATGCTTAGAGCTTGTGCTCTAGACTTTGGCGGAATGTGGGACAAGAACTTGTCATATGCGGAGTTCTCCTACAACAAAAGCTATCAAGCCAGCCTGCAAATGTCCCCGTTCAAAGCACTCTATGGACGTAAGTGCAGAACGCCGTTGCTCTGGGATCAAACCGGAGAGTCGCAACTGTTTGGGACTGATCTATTAAGAGAAGTTGAAGATAAGGTTAAGATCATAAGAGACCGATTGAAGTCAGCCCAATCCCGTCAGAAGAGCTATGACAACAACCGTCGAAGAGACCTAGCCTTTGAGGAGGGCGATTATGTCTATCTCCGAGTCACTCCCCTCCGTGGCACTCAAAGGTTCAACATGAAAGGCAAACTAGCACCCCGCTACATCGGACCTTTCCAGATCCTCCGACGACAAGGAGAAGTAGCATATCAACTTGAACTGCCTCCATCCTTGGCAGGAGTTCATGATGTGTTCCATGTCTCTCAGCTGAAGAAGTGCCTCCGTGTACCCACCGAGCAAGCCGACCTCCAGCAGCTCAATTTCCAAGAAGACTTGACCTACATAGAAAAACCCATCAAGATCTTGGAAACCAAGGAAAGAGTAACCAGAAGCCGCGTCGTTCGCTTCTGCAAGGTTCAGTGGAACAACCATCCCGCCGAAGAAGCCACTTGGGAAAAGGAAGACGAACTAAAAGCACAATACCCCGAGTTATTCGAGTAGCGTTCCAATCTCGAGGATGAGATTCTTGTAAGGGGATAGGTTTGTAACACCCCAAATTTTCAAATACAATAAAAATATTATTAAATTCAATTTCCTGGAATATATATTTCTGAAAATACTTTAAATAACCTTTTATAACAAATTGAACTACAACATAGAGTAGATAGCCAAACTAGGAGGTGAAACTTTTTGTATATGGTCCTAAGACCAATATATATTTTTGAGAATTTTTATAAATTTTTACCAACCTTGGAAGTAGCCCTAAGATTTTAATCTATTTCCTGGAATTATTTTTATTCAGACATGCTTTAAAAACAGTAATGGGCTCCCTCTCCTCCCTTCTCTCTCTCCCGGCCGGCCCAGCCCATCACCCGCGCCCGCCTTAGGCTGACAGCCTGGTCCCACCTGTCGGCGCCGATTGCCTCCCCTCGCGCGCGCGCCCGACGCCTCGGCCCCACCCGTAAGTCGCCTCCCTCGCTCGTTCGCGCTCACTGGCGTGTGGCCCCCGCCTGTCAGATCTGTCGTCCCCGCGAGATCCGCCCCCGGATCCCCCCCTCATCGGCCGAAGCCCTAACTCCGCCTAGGATCCGCCCTCGCCGGCCCCCTCCCTTTAATCCGACGCCTGCAATGAATTCCCCTCAACGCGTCGACCGTTTCCCCCTATTAATCTCGCCCGATTCGCGTCCAGGTGCGTTGAACCGCGTTCAACCCGAGCTCGCCGGCGTCAAGGCGCATTTATCCCCGGCCACCATCGATTGCGCCCTCCCTGCCCCCGCCGGTACCCCTATATAAACCACGGCCCTCCACCGCGTTCGGTTCACGCATCCAATTGCACTCAGACCAAGCCGAGCGCCCACACTTCGCCTTTTAGCGCAATCCCCCTACTCCGCCTCTGGCCACCGCTCGCCGTCGCCTCGGACCGTCCCCGTCCGTGCCTCCGCCACCGTCGTGACCGCCAGGACCTCACCGACCTCGGCCACCACTCCGTCGACGACGAACCTCGCCGGATCGCCGTCACCACCGAGGACCCGAACACCGTCGCCTCCTCCGCTCGTCGCCGGCCTCACCCCATCGGTCTTTTCTCACCGCCGAGGTACCCTCGTGATCCCCGTAGCACCCTCTTTCCATTTTAGGCCTTAGCTTCGACCGCCATAGCTCACCGTGGCCACTGGCCCGCTCGCCGTCGCCGGAGAAGACGACCGGCACGGGTCGAGTACCCATGCCGTGTCGGATTCGATCCGCGCCGTGCGATCTGGATCTAACGGTACTGATTTAATCCCTCGTGCGGTTTAATCGGCGCCGTTGGATCTGTGCGAAGGGGTACGTTTTAATCTCATGCGTCCGTTAGTTTTAAATCCCCGCATCGCATCTACACTGTCCATCGCGTACCGGTTCAAACGTTTTAATCCTGGCCGTCCACGTCACTTTAACTCCCCCGCCTCGCCCTCACGCGTCGGATCTGGATCCGACGGTCCAGATCGACCCGGCGCACACGCACAGTGCGCGGGTTCACCGTGGGCCTGGCTCACCGTGGACCCGAGGGGTTTAAAAAATTGAAAATGAATTTCAGAAATACTTTTAAACTTGTAAAATTCATATCTGGCGCATTTGAACTCTAAAAATTGCCATTCCAATTTCAGAAAATTCATAATATTATTCTCTACATGTTTATGCAATAAAAACAGTAGGTTTACTTTGACTTTTTCATGTTTATTCAAATGCCTTTAGGATTAAAATATAAATTCAAATGTTTAAACTTCAGAAAAATTTAGATTTATTTCCATTCTGTCCATTTACTGAAAACCATCAAATTAACATAAACTTTTCATTTCACATTTATTTGAGAACTTAATATGGCAATAATCACATTTAAACACCCTTTTCTAAAAAGGACAACTCTTTAATTCCTTTAAAATTTATTTATGAAATAAACCACAGAACCCTAACCATTGAACTTATTTTATTTATAACCAAACCAACTTTAACTTATGTGTTTATAATGTAATGTTATATTGTTTGATTGAATGTTGAGTTCTTTTTATTTTACTTTACTATATCAAAAAGACTACGACGTCGCCGAGGAGCCGGAGTACTTCCCCGAAGTCCCTCCCTCTCCCCTCGCTCTAGGGGGCTCCGAAGAGGACCTTGAAACTTAGAAATAGCTTCTTCAGATAGGAACATGCTTCGACAGTGTTGGGCTCCGGGCCGAAGGCTATCGGAGGCTGACGTCATTTGGCCCCTGTTCAAGGGAAAACTTATTCCCCAACACATCATAAGTGCCACGTGCCTATGTTTTTAGGAAAAAATAGGTCCTAAACCCACCCAAGAGTGACCGACAGAACGTGGTATTTATGACGAGCCATGAGTCCGAACGAAATTTCAGCAGCATAACCCCGCTGTTCTCCAATTGCACGCTTGATAGTGGTGCAATGGAGAACAACAAGGTTATGTTACTGAAATCTCATTTGGACTCATGACTCATCATAAAGACAACGCTCTGTCGCCCACTCCGAGACTGTCCAAAAAGGGACAATTCCGGACCTACAGATCTCACACTCATAACACGTGTGAGACATGTTGGTCCGAAATGGGTGACGCATATGTTTCGTTACACTATTTACGTTGTTGTCAAATAAAAAATTTCATACGAAAAGAAATATATATGTATAATAAATTATATATAATACTAATCACCCAATGAAATCATAAAATAACTATAAACTAATACAATAATATAATTAGAATGATATATACATAATATCACAACATATATTGCATATGAAAAAAGAACATCGCATATGAAACATATTTAAAAGCGTGAAACATATGAAAAATCACAATATTAAGACATTACAAAATTCACAAAATTCATATATGCAGCAAAAAAATACCAAGAAGCAAATCATACTGAAAAACATCTAAGAAACCTTTATAAAGCAAGATGCATACTACTATCATTCCACATTTCAATATATTGCAATCCAGTACAATGAAAAAATTCAAAAATAAGTTAACTTTCAACTACACTAACAATATCATATCATGCACAAATAAAAAGCGAAAAAAAATTAAAGCCGAAAAAAATTACTTGATCATCGGGCGGCGACGGGCGGCGGCGATGGGCGACGGGCGACGATCAGGGTGGCACCGGGCGACGGATGGTGACATCCGGATAGGGGGCGGCGGCCGAGAATGGGTGGCAGCCGGGAGGGGGGCGGCCATCGGCCGGCGGCGGCGGACGGCGGGGGCGGTCTCTGCCCACATAACTTCCGTCGGCCGCAGTCAAAAGCCGACGGAAGTTAAGTAACTTCCGTCAGCTCCTCGAGGCCGATGAAAGTTATTTAACTTCCATCTGCTTTTTGTAAAGCTGACGGAAGTTAAACTGGCCAATGAAAATGTTATGTTTTCTTGTAGTGATAATTGTCAGTGGGGTATGTCCCATTATTATTACCACATAGCCCCCTTGTGTTAGGTCACATCTTCTACTAAAATTCAGGCCACCCTTTATAGAGGCATATTCTACCGCCGCCCAAACTCAACCTCAGTGGTACACCCATATCTTGTCATTATGTGGAGGGTATCGCTGGCACGAATATTATTGATATCACAAAATCTCTTTGATAAATAATATATGTAGTGTACAATATATAAACCTGGTGACACACACATCATTGACTAGATGATTGATCTTTATTGAGCAACTATCAGGAACATAGGTTGGTACAAGTAGATTACTTGGGATGTTTGTCATATCCCTATCACAAATTCAGTAAGCAAATTTCTCATAAATGATTTTCTAAACTGAAATTTAATAGTAAGCATAAACAAACTTGTGAAAACAAATAAAGATCTAAATTGTCACACACATCCTCATACACATCCACAACTAATCCACATTGTAATATTTTCACCAATATTTCACATTTCCACATCTTCACATATCGGAGAAGGAGGATAACCTTATTAGGAGGAGGATACAACCGAAATGCGGAGGTGCGGATGGCACGGGCAACGAAGCAACGAGGAGCACGACAAAGACGACGGTGCGAGAGCCACAAGTGATGGTGCGGGTGGCCACGGGCGACAGAGCAACGAGGAGCACGACGAAGACAATAGTGGTGGTGAGAGTCTAGGGTTAGGGTTGTGCGGAATGAAAGCATTTCGATTCATTTCGAGGCCTTGTTATATTTATAAAAAAGAATTATCAGTGACAGATGGTAACTAATGTATATTTTAGTGACGGGGAGCAATATATCTCTTTAGTAACGAGTGGAAATATAACCCGTCACTAATGGGGGTGCCCTATCTTTAGTGACGGGTCGCACTTATATTTGTAACTAATGCAATATCACTGACGCGTGTGAAACAGACCGCCACTTAAAGTATATTACTGACGCGCGTATCATTTGTATTGCAGTGTATCCCCCGTCTCCTAGCCCATCGCAAAGGAAACAAAAAAACAATATTTGCTTTACTGGCAGGAATCAAATGGGATTGCGAGTGAACAAACGAGAACATGAGAAAATTGTTTAAGTTTGACATGTTTTTATTCAAATTTGAACCAATAAAAATATACTAAATTCAAACGATCATATCTGTTGCATGCTAACTACAATTTTGGTGATATTGAAAGAAGTTTACTTTCCAATTGGTTTTCTCATATACCAAAAGTCTGTTTGGGCTATTTAGAATTGTCAAAACAATCCATATTATTTTTTAAGTCTAAGTCAAATTAGGTCGTGGGTGTTATAATCGAGATGTATTTGTGTTAGGCTAATATGAGATGATATCCTGCTCTGAAATATTTATACGGTCATCATATTTTTGGGTATTTTTTGTCAAATTAAAATTTAGATGTTGCTACATTGCCATTTAAAGCAATGTTTTTATTTTGTTGTTTTTTTCTAGAACACCAATTTATAGCAATTTTAATTGCTCTTGTATCTTACTCATTTCCGATTGCTCACAGTAGGTTTAATCTACATTGATGAGATCAATAACTCAATAATAACTCGATAAATAAGTAGGTGTATCGTAACATATATAACATCTCCCACGACAAATATTAATA
Source organism: Zizania palustris (assembly GCA_019279435.1). Classification (NCBI taxonomy): domain Eukaryota; kingdom Viridiplantae; phylum Streptophyta; class Magnoliopsida; order Poales; family Poaceae; genus Zizania; species Zizania palustris. Next base: position 110,849,052 of record JAAALK010000079.1, on the reverse strand, counting down.
TTTTCTTTAACAAATCCTAATTATTATAGGTCATTGAAAGATCACACGTCAATAGACATATATAACATAATTGTGGTGATTTGCTATCACACGTGCGCTCGGGAAATGAGCTGAACGGTCGATCTGCAGGGTCGATCGGGATGAAGCTATGGCAAGCAGCCAGATGGACCGGCGCCGGCCGGGCGCCAGAGCGAGCGGTCTCTGTCGCGGGCGCGGGCACCGAGTGCCCTGGGCGATACGTCGTCGTGAGGCCGGCATGTGTGGAAGGTGGCAGCCGGGGCGCGCGAAGCCACACCGCACTTTCCAGCGCCATTAATGCGCGGCCGAACGCCCGTCCCACATCGTGCTTCGCTGGCGCGCCCCTGCCCCTCCGCTGCGTCCGTCCCGCTCTCGCGCGCACGTCGCCGTCCGCGCCTCGCCAGAATCCACCTCACCGATCTTGCCCCCGCGGGCGCCTTACCGCTGGCCCTGTGGCCTGTGTATATAACGGTTCGGCTCGTACTCTGTGCGGCGCTACATGAGTAGGAGCTACGTACGTGTGCATTGAGAGGGAGTTTGCTAGCTAGGAACGGGACGGTGTTAGCTAGGTGACAAGCTCTGGGTAGGTAAGGGATGTCATGGAGTCTATAATGGAGAAACCAATGATGGACGACACGGCCGGAGGGGGGATCGGGCGGAGCAAGTCGGACCAGCTAGCTCCGTCGTCGAAGTCGCTGAGCCGGACGGCGTCGGCGGAGACGGTGCGGAGCACGCCCAACACGACGAGCTTGTCGCGCAAGTCCAGCTTCTGGAAGCGCTCGGCGTCGGGCGGCGCCGGCGCCGGCGGGAACAGCCACGGCCACAGCCACATCCGCAAGTCGCGCAGCGCGCAGCTCAAGCTGGACCTGGATGACCTCGTCAGCAGCGGCGCCGCGCTCAGCCGCGCTTCCAGCGCCAGCCTCGGCTTCTCCTTCACCTTCACCGGCTTCACCCCACCTCCCCATGCCATGTCCTCCGCCGAGCTCCATCCCTTCAGCGACGACGAGAACAGTACGCAAAGCACGCATGCCCACGCCTTTTCTAGCTAGCTAATCTTTACTACAACACTACTAACCTAACTGCACATATATGTTCCAGCCATGGACATTGAGGCCGGCACGCGGCGCAAGAAGCTGGCGACCGAGCCGACCTTGCCGATATATCTCAAGGTAAATTTAGCAACGTACGCAGCCAAACTCCACGAACGCGTCATGCATGCGCCGGCATCGTGTTCTGCGAGCTTCACTGAGTGAGTAGCTAGAGTAATTATGCTATGCAATATGCATGCAGTTTTCGGAGGTGAAGTACAGGGTGACGGTGAAAGGGTCGCAGCGAGAGATCCTGAGCGGGATATCCGGGTCGGCATCCCCCGGTGAGGTGCTGGCGCTGATGGGCCCGTCGGGTAGCGGCAAAACGACGCTGCTCACCATCCTCGGCGGGAGGGTCGCCGGCGCTCTCGAAGGCTGCGTCTCCTACAACGACGAGCCGTTCAGCAAGTCCCTTAAGCGCAGGTACCACAAAAGCTAATCCCTAGCGCGGATGACATGCGGCGCCCTTAATTACATAGCCACGGTACTACCCTCGCCACGGACTTATTTGATAGCATGCTACTATCCTGCCACGTGGAATGGAATGCACTGAGAGAGTGTGACCTACTAAATAAGATTTAATTAATTATTTTTTTGGACAGGATTATTAATTAATTAATTAGTACGGCTCTTAATTACTACTTTTATTACTAGTTAAAATTGTCTAATGGTAAAAAAATATTATAAATATATCAACAATTAAAATATCAAATTAGTTTTATTAAGTTCATCATACAATATGTTTTACTATTGTATTTATTGCTATATTTTTCTTTATCTTGGAATAATGTTAAAAGAAGCTTGCCTTTGAAAATACGACTTATAATATAAAATAGAGAGAATATATTTAATTAATACATCTGATTTATTATACAAGTTAGCATAGGCTTGTATATAAGAATTAATAAATCAACTCAAATAATTTTATTTCCCTTATTTATTATGTTTTGAAAATGGTGAGTCGTTTATTTTCAAGAAAAATAATATTTATTTGATAAGAATGAACATATAAGTAAAGATGAAAATAACTAAAAGATATCAAATAACTTCTATTTAGAAATAGCCCAGAAAACTAATGGTTTGTTTGGAAATGTTCGGATTATGAGAACCAGTTAGTGGATATATAGTTGAGAAGAATTTAAAAATAAATTGTTTATCTAGTTTTTGGATCCTGTTTCATTTATAAATTATTATGTTTAACAATCGAGAGTAATTAATTGCGATAGCTGTCACGGCCGACCACTCAATGGGATGGGGGACGCGTGCCGACGAGATCAGCTGTTGTTTGCAGCTACAGTGCGCATAAAGGAGAGAGATTAGCTATAGGCATGGCCGCTCACACGGTTATCTCGCTAATCGCTTAGCTAGCTATTCGTTCATGGCTGCTCCAGTCGTCTTCCAGCTCGCCTAGCTTCACCGTATGATAAAGGTAGCCTGCTTCTGCTGCTTGTCGCCTCTGGCACGTACTTCGTGTCTGCATCTGTACTTCTGTACATCTGCATGACTGCATCAACGCGGGCCTCGCTGAGTAAGCCGGACACGGGGAGATGGAGTTCCAGACTTTTGGGATGAAATACGAAGCCACTTATAGAAAATTATCAAATATCTCCGCGTGCTATTACATGCCCGCGCTACAACCATGGCTGTTGCGGTGTCGCCTACTCCGCTGTCATCTGTGATCTGTCATTGTCTTGTCACCGTTGAGGCTCCGGCCGGCCGGCGGTTTGTGCGGCCATATATATACGGAGAAGGGCGGGCGAGTCGTCCGGCAGATAGCCTGCCGCCCTCCTCGCCATGTCGTAGCACGCTCTGATCTTCTCAGGTTCCACTCCCGCCCTTCCTGCCTATGAACTATGAACTGTTCGACATATTTCCTGACCGAAATGTTGGAGCTAGTAACCACACGTTCCACGTTTCATGGCCTGAGTGCCTGACAAACAACGACTTAGCCATCAATGGACACGCGCATCATCTGAGGCCTACCGTTCTTTGAGCAATTGGTTGAGCTTATAGGTCTCCGGTGTTCAGAACTTCAGATGTCCACTTCTTAAACACCATTACACCAGGGACTCTGTCCTGTGGCTCCTGCCATTCCTTTACATGCTTGTCTTTGTCACCACGAATGCCTCCTCCTCCACTTGTTTTTTTGATTAATCCTTCAAATGCTGTTGCTGTAACCTAAAAAAGTTGGTTAGACATCCAGACAAAACACCACTTCAGTAGAATCTCCTATTAAAAACCATGTACTGTTGTGCTCTTTCCCTTCCAGTTAGGCTAATTCAAACTGAGAGATATCGCGGTTCCTTTTTTTGCCATTCTACACTATCTGACTATCCCGTACAAGTTTGTATACTTAACTGCTTATCACTGGTCTTGTATTGTCAGAGCACTAAAGTTGAGTATATATTAATTCACAGTTTGTCCAGGAGTAAACCATCTTGGCGAATAATTGTTTCTATACTTCTTTCCAGGATAGGGTTTGTGACTCAAGATGATGTTCTCTTCTCCCATCTTACTGTAAGGGAGACATTGACTTACGCAGCGCTACTTCGTCTCCCAAGAACAATGACAACGCAACAAAAGGAAGAGCGGGCAATGGACGTCATATATGAACTTGGCCTTGAAAAGTAGTTTGCATACTCTTCATTTACTGAATACTGCATATGCACCTATTCTCACAGATTTAGCTTAATTAATCATGTCATGATGTTTGAACTTTGAAGGTGCCAGGACACGATGATTGGAGGCTCTTTTGTGCGCGGGGTTTCAGGGGGTGAAAGGAAAAGAGTTTGTATTGGAAATGAGATCATAATCAACCCATCTTTACTTTTTCTCGACGAGCCGACATCTGGATTAGATTCAACTACAGCTCTCAGGATAGTTCACCTTTTACATGACATAGCTGAGGTCATATGAAAGTATTACTGTATTACACATTAGCTGCCAAAATTCAGTTCATCTTTTAATCTTTTTTTAACTTGTTTCAGGATGGGAAGACAATAATAACCACAATCCACCAACCATCTAGCAGATTGTTTCATAAATTTGACAAGCTTATCCTCCTGGGAAAAGGAAGTTTGCTCTATTTTGGGAAGGCATCTGAAGCCATGACCCATTTCCAGTCCATTGGGTGCACCCCGCTTATTGCAATGAACCCGGCAGAGTTTCTTCTGGATCTCGCCAATGGAAACACTAATGATGTTTCTGTTCCTTCTGACTTAGATGATAAGGTGCACATGGAAAATCAGAATCTGCAGAATAATAATTCCAAGAATGACTACAAGCCATCAGCACAAGATGTTCATGAGGTGACGACATGAAAGTAATGTGCTGGTGTTATGAGGTGATGTTTGGTTTTAGAGTGTCTGAATAATTTATATGTGATTTCGTATGCAGTACCTTGTAGATGCCTATGAGAATCGAGTGGCATACCAGGAGAAGAAGAAGCTTCTAGCACCGCTTCCAATCAGTGATGATATGAAGGCAACTATAACATCATCGAAGCGAGAGTGGGGCACTAGCTGGTGGCAGCAGTATTCCATCCTCTTCTGCAGAGGGATCAAAGAACGGCGACATGATTATTTGAGCTGGATGAGAATCACCCAGGTCATAGCAACATCAGTTATCTTAGGTTTACTTTGGTGGCACTCGGATCCCTCCACACCAAAAGGTCTACAAGATCAGGTATATATATAGATGGCGATAGTTATGTGATTCATGTGAAAGGGCTGGATTGATTAAGGAAATACTGATATAGCTAATTAATGGTCTGTTTGTATCGTATGACAAGGTCATCTCGTGTATGCAGGCAGGCTTACTATTTTTCATAGCTGTGTTTTGGGGTTTCTTTCCTGTGTTCACTGCCATCTTTACATTTCCACAAGAAAGGACAATGTTGAACAAGGAGCGTGCAGTTGACATGTACAAGCTCAGTGCATACTTCTTGGCCAGAATGACAAGTGATCTGCCACTAGATCTTTTCCTTCCAGCCATATTTATGGTCATTGTCTACTTCATGGCAGGCCTCAAAGCAACTGCTACACATTTCTTTTTTAGCATGTTGATCGTTTTTCTCAGCATCATTGCTGCTCAGGTACGAAATTTCAGGTTAGTTTTTGTTGCGCAATATCGTTGCCATCTTCTATCTTTAACCTTTCTGAAAAGACAAAGCTTAGATAAGAAATCGAATAATAACATATTTGATTTTCTAAAAAGGCTTATTCTGTTGGTTTAAACTTCTATTGGCCATATATGGACCAGTTATATGAGACATACTAAAGAATGTAAGATGAACCTAAGAGCCATGCTAGATAGATGGGTATGTAGCTGGAAATTTAATCTATGGGAATTTATCGTGATCTGCGTTACTTATTGGTAAGGGGACATTTTGCTTAATCAGAAATATGTGACTGATGAAAAAAGTAACATGCAGGGACTAGGATTGGCAATTGGAGCTACCGTCTTGGATATCAAGAAGGCAACAACTCTTGCTTCAGTTACAGTCATGACGTTCATGCTCGCAGGAGGGTTCTTTGTAAAGGTGAGAATGAGCACTGCGCACACTTACTAAGCAATGCTATTCTGAAGTACTTACTGAATAAACATACGCTGAAACTTAATCTTGCAAGAATAAGCGTATGGCTTGGATCATTGTCAGAAATCTCATGTCTTATGTACTGCTCTGTTTTACACTGATATGCAGAGAGTACCACCATTCATATCCTGGCTCCGCTACCTGTCCTTCAACTACCACACGTACAGGTTACTGCTGAAGGTGCAATATAATCCTGTGCCGGACATCCTGATCAATGGCATACCTCTGGATAACGGTCTGACAGAAGTTTTAGCTCTGGCTGCGATGATCATCGGGTACCGGATTCTAGCATACATATCTCTCAGAATAGCAAAGACTTCAGCCAGCTAGCGTGTTATGTTCTGATCCGAATTCGGATTAGGCCCAGCTAGTCTAGGTCCATTGAGCCCAGAGATGCCTATGCCCATTTAGTCTACCCTATAAATATCTCTTGTATGCAGTAGAGAGATTTGCTCTAGTTATTGTGATCCCCTACTTTTCTGTAAACTCTCCTCGATATAGTGAAGCTTTGCCGATTGATGCATGTGGTTTTTTTCCACAAGGGTTTTCCACGTTAAATCTCTTGTCTCTCGTGTTTGATCTGTGATTGATTTTATAACAAGTTGTATCAGAGCAGATTGATCTACACAGAGCATTTGAGAAAAAAACAGATCTGTAACCGCCTGAGAAACCATGTTGAAGAATATGGTTTTGATATTCCAGATGTGATGAGTGATTGTCAACGGAAGTAAAAGGAAGGGAGAGATGAAGACCTCCCGAGTCTGAGGCGCATGTGACTCAGGTACACGGGCAGTGAGCGACGGCCGAGCAGAGGAGCTGCGGAGTCGGGCTGGCCCAATCCGTGTACATGGCTAGGAGCGGCAGATGATCCACTGTTCTATTGACTGGGTTTGACTCAGGTACACTGGCGGCAAGCGATTGCCGGGCTGAGGAAGCTGCGCGGTCGGGTCGGCCCAATTCGGGTACCCGGTGCGAAGATGGTGGACGCTTTGTCAGTTTCGGCGTAAAACTGACAATCTATGATTAATTCGTTTTTAGGATTTTAATATTTAGCTTTTAAGTTTAGAATATTTTTATTTGAGTCAGGTGATTTTTCTAAGAATATTTTAGTAATTTTCGGAATTTATTTTAGAGTCAGTTTAATTTTACCCGAGGGTAAATTAGTCTTTTCATGTGTTAGGATTTGCCTATAAATAGGCATCTATCCCCCCTAGGGATAGATGACTGTTTTTAATAAATCAATCTACTACAGTCCAACCTCTTTCGTTCTGATTTTCATCTTCCACCGAAAACTTCTCTTCCTCTTATCAGAGATCTCGCCAGAGATATGTTCTACAGCGCACGGTGGCTGTTCCTGTTCGGAATCTAAGGCTGCAAGTTGGTGGGCCCCACGGCGCATCACAGCGTTGCTTTCCTCTTCGTCGTACGCACGTCCGGCCAGCGTCCAGCAGGTTCCGCAGGCTTTCCGCACGGCTTCGCTGTCCTCACGGGATTCAGCAGCTAAGGCCATCCTTCTTGCTGCATTTCATTGCTTACGCGGGACCCGCTGGTGCTACAGCTTTTTAGGCGCACGAGGTAACGGCGTTCTTGCGTGCGGACTGCCAGGCGCAACACGTGCGGGCCCCACAGTCACATCGGCTTGACGTTGTGCACGGCAGCAGTTTTTTTTGTGGCACGCCGGCGTGAAGACGTCACGGGCTGGTAGAAGCAAGCAATTTCCAGGCACACGAATCGAGGAAGCTATTTAATCTACTTTTTTTTTGCTAGTTAGTTAACTAGATATTGATCTATTCTGATTAGCAGTAAAATTGCTTTTGGTATTTTCATGGATACTTTTATCTATAGATATTAATCTTTAATTTGCTTATTCGTTATCTCGTATTATTTATTTAAATATATTTGTTTAATCTGCTCATATAAAAAGAACAGAAAAATTTATTTGTCGCAATTATATTTATATTCTAGTTTTTACCTGCAATATTTTCGAATTAATTCTGAATTAATTTTTTTTAATTATCCATGTTTTTATTCATTTAATTAGTATTTTATTTCTAGGCTGAAATATTAATATCTCGAGTTTTTATCTAGGTATTTTTATTTACTGCTGTATTATTATTTAGTTTATTTTTAATATCAATTTAATTAGGACACCGGTCATTTTTAAGCTAGACAACTTTAATTCTTTTGGATGTTGAGATTAAAATATAGTTTAGCAAGAAATTTTTAGGCGTCCATTCACCCCCCTCTGGTCGCTATTTTAGTCATACAAGTGGTATCAGAGCAAGGTTAGGGTTTTCTAATATCTTAACCGATTCTAAACCTAGGTAGTGACTGTTGGGGGAAATTACTCAATTTCCAAAACTTAAAGAGTAACCCTTCGTTGGCTGAGTGAGGACCCCGAAGGTGGCGGATTGCTGTTCGGAGCATACGTCGCCACGACCGGAGGGCGCCACGGTGCGAAGCCCTAGAGAACCCTCCGAGGGGAAGATGGAGGCCTCGAAGCAGAAGGACATGATTGATTGGATGTCCAGCTTATCCATCTACCTTGCAGTGCTTTACCGTGTATAACCTTGATTATAATACCGAATAGTTTCTACTATGTCGGTTGTAATTTAGGGGTAAATAGGTCTTTTCCTTATGCTTTTTTCCCTATAAATACCCCCCATTGTACCTTGTAAAAGAGGATCCAGAACAAGTTGTTCATCCACACTCTTTCGGACCACTTGAGCTATTATCCATTTCGGAGGCTCAAGCTAGTCCTAAAGCACAAACTTCCTATTTGTCCGTTCTTGATTACCGAGAACCTGTTGGCGTGACATTTGCGCCAACAGTTGGCGTCGTCCGTGGGGAACCAAGTTCTAAAAGCTTGTTCTCTACTGTTGACTACACTCCGAAGAGCACTTACGGAGGGAGCCTCGGAGTCTCAACACTCCGCGCACCCTTCAGTTAAGGGCTTCTTAGTGCAGCTCGAGGGCCTTCTCTCGACCCCTTGAGTCGTTCGAAGTCCATCTCCAAGACATCTTCACGACTAGCTATGCCTCCGAAGCGTGGCCAGGCTTCGGGTCCTCTTCGAAGGTCCCCTCGGACCAATGGAGCCGGACCCTCAGCTAATCCGGCGATTCCTACAGAGACCGCTGGGCGTCGAGCGCCCCGGGGCCCTCTGCCTCCTCCTACGGTGCTTCAGACCGACTACGCAGCTAGCCGGGATCCAGAAGTGCCCTCCGACGAAGACGAAGGCCCTCCCGAAACCGAGGCTACGCAGCTAGCCAGGCTTCAGGAGGAGGTATCCAGGTGGAGGCAAGAGGCCGCCGATCGCCTCCGCACTCAAGCTTCCACCGAAACTCCAGGGGGGCCTCAAGACGATGGAACCCGCAATCCCTCAGAAGTTATCCAAGTCCCGGAGGAAGCCGAGAATGCATCCTTCGATAATGAATCTCCGTTGCACCCTGATCTGCAGAGAGTGCCTTTCGACCCCAGATTCAAGGCCTCGAAGCTGCACAAGTACTCCGGGGGGTCGGACCCCAGAGAGTTCGCCCGCTCTTACGCCCTGGCAATAGAAGCAAGCGGAGGGGTGCGAAGCACCATGGCAAAATGCTTCCCCCTCGCTCTCGAAGGTGTGGCACTCCGCTGGTTCTGGTCCCTAAAGCCAGGATCGATCAGTTCATGGGAGCAGCTAAAAAAGAAATTTGTGAGCAACTTCCAAGGTACCTTCGTGGCCCCGATGTCCACAGGAAGTTTGTTTCAGGTAAAGCAGCGGGTGGGAGAAACCCTCCGAGAGTACTTCACGCGCTTCGCCCACACCAAGTCACAGATCAAGGGCCTGTCTACATCCTCGGTAGTTGATGCTGCCCGCGAAGGGGTGCTGAACCCCGACCTCCTCAGCAAACTCCATCGGAAGCCGGTGACGTCTGTGGCACAGCTCATGGCATACTTTGAACAGTATGCCAAGGCGGAGGAAGGATGTCTTCGGCGAGCTGAAGCACCATTGCCCACCCTCCGGGAAGTCAAAAGAGAGCCTGAAGCCTCCGCTACACCGCAACCTCCACAAGACAATCGCTTCAACGAGTATAAGAGAGGAAAGAAGCATTTCCGCTCGGAGGTGCTAAACATTGCACCTTCAGCCTCGAAGGCACCTGCCAACTTCTAGCTGGTGAAAAATTTCAAGGCTGGGCCACCAAAGCCTCAAGAAAGGATGCCTGGCAGGCGCCAGAGTTTTTTATGTTGTGTGCATGGCGACAATAGAAGCCATGACACGAAGGATTGCAAGGCAGTATTTGCCCTTCGGGGCGACTACCTTGAGCGGAATACCGGGCGGGGTACTTCGGATCGGGCCCCACCGTCGGCACGCTCGGAGCCTGTTCAAACTGTGGCCCGAGCCGGTGCCCTCGAAGCCCCCATGCGGCTACCGGTGGCCAGTATTATGCCACCACTAAAGCAAGAAGACCCACAAGACCGCGGCAAGAGAGTGGTCCTGCCTATCTCTGGAGGGGGGACCCTCGGAAGCATGTCCAAAAGACAGCGCCGCGAGTACGTCCGCGAGGTCGGGCACATTGGGACCTCGAGTTCCGCCGAAGGGATGCCAGAATGGTCCCGTGTGCCCATCTCATTCACAACCAGCGACGCAGCGGGGGTGAAGTTCCCCCATGCTGACCCATTAGTAATCTCTGCCGATATAGCAGGAGCAGACGTTCGAAGGATCCTGGTAGACGGCGGGAGCTCCGCAGACATACTCTTCGCCCAGGCCTTCGACCAGATGTGCATACCTCGGAAGCACCTGCTTCCAGCAGCCCGGCCGCTTCAAGGGTTCTCAGGACCGCCTCTCGATGCCCTCGGCCAAATAGGCCTCGAGGTTGCCTTCAGAGAGGGGCCTTTGGCCCGAGTAGAAGAGGTGATCTTCGATGTGGTTGATGCCCCTTACGCTTACAATGCTATCTTCGGTCGAGGGATGTTGAACCAGTTCGGGGCTATAGCACATCACAATTACCTTTGTCTCAAAATGCCCACGCAAGGTGGAGTGCTTACTATTTCAGGAGACCAGGCTGTAGCCAGGAGGACAGAGTATGGCCATGGGCAGCCATTGGACCCCCGACAAGTGCATAATGTGGCGGAAAGCACCGAAGAAGTACCAGAGGCCTTGAACCCTCCGAAGGGATCTTCGCTCAAGCCAAGCCCGGAGGGTGATGTCGAGACAAGGATAATTTCAAAAGATGGCAAAGAATATCCAGTGCAGTTCGGCAAAGGGCTATCCCTGGAGATAGCTGCCTCATTGGAAGAAGTCGTCAAGCAAAATCTGGACGTCTTTGCCTGGACTGACGAAGACATCACCGGGGTTGATCGAAGCATAATCGAGCATAGCCTGCTCGTCAACCCGAAGGCCAGGCCAGTGCGCCAGGGGCTCCGCAAGTTGTCTGCAGAAAGAGCAAGCCTCGCCAAAGCCGAAGTAGAGAAATTGTTAAGGGATGGTGTTGGACCGGAAACGGCGACCAGAGGGGGGGTGAATGGGAGCTTTTAAAATTTCGGGCTAAAAACTTAGCCTTCGGGTCTGTTCTGTCTTCTGCGGAACAGGCTTCGAACACTACCTTCGAAGGTCTGGTTCGGAGGTACTTCGACACCTTCGAACACAGGCTTCGGAGGAGCAAAAGTTCGAAGCCAAGAAGACTTCGCTCCACTAACAACCCTCGAAAATCTACTCTGCTAAGTCAGTGCAGGCTCCGCACACGAGGTGCTTCGAGCAGGCTTCGCACTTCACCCTTCGCAAGAGTGGACAGCCCTCTGAGGACTTCGACCAAGTACTTGGCGACAGCAACGGGTGCTGGGCTTCGTACCCGAAGGTCTACACGCACATGCAAAAAGGACTACGCTAAGGGCATCGACACAAGAAGCACAACGGGAAAAGATCAGGGCTTCGCTAGTAAACTGCGAGGTCTAGCCTCGTGTTACACAGAGCGACAGCACGCAGAAAAGCACACTTCGCGGGAAAAACACCCTTCGCCAAGACAGGCTTCGGTGAACTAAAACTAGCGAAGTATGCAATACGAGCTCAAGCAAAAGCACACAGAAGCAGGGCTTCGCCGCTTGAACAAGGAACACAAAATGTATTGAACTCAGAATGAATACAGCGAGGTCTGTCTACAGGAGCTCAACAGTAAATGCTCAAAGTGTTAAATGTTACCTACCGAGCCCCCATATTTATAGCCCACGGCTTCATCCTAAGGAAGTGACTACAATACCCCTAGGGTTTACAACAGATTTGTCTCTACAGAACTAAGGGGTACAAAAGGTAGTCCACCTTTATTTTGGAGGCTTCTCTGTCAGCTGCAGAGGGGACAGTGTCAGCCTTTTTCAGAACAGACAGTGTCAGCCTTTACAGTGTTGACTTCTGGAACCTCCCTTCGCACGCGAGGGGTGCGGAAGCTTCGGCGAGAAGCCTGCAGCCTGTTGGCCTTCGCTCCGCCGAAGAAGACCTTCGATACAGTGACGGTTTTGAGCCGAAGCCGTCAAAGCCCTTGGGCCTTCGCACCACCACCTCCGGAGTGGATCACCACGGCTTCGCAGCTACTCCGAGCTCGAACACCGTCCGTCCGTGTACCGAAGCCATGCATGGCCGAAGCACCTCAAGTCAACCTCACTCCGAAGCCCACCTTCGGAGTACCACCCTTCGAAGTCCCTCCTTCGTCCAAGGCCTCCGCATGAAGCATTCCATGAGCACTTCGTCGCAGTGTCTCACTCCGAGCACACTCCTCGACGAGCCACACCCGGACCATGCCTTCGATGCGCCTCGACTTCTGAGACCTTCGTCGGGTCACCTTCGAGTGTCTCCCTCCGGAGCACACTTCGACTCTTTGCCTCCGCAGAGGACTTGGTCCACCAACTCCGAAGTCACTCCATCCGGAGTACCTTCGAAGTGCCTCACCTCCGAGGACTTTGTCTCGGAGTACCTTCAGCCGGAGCCACACTCCGCACTCTCTGCCTTCACCTGGCACGCCTCGACCCGAGGACCGACCCGGACCACCTTCGCAGCCACCGTGACGGAGCTCCCCGCTCCCTTGGCATCAAGCCACCCGCTTGACCCAAGTTCACCTGGCTCGAACCCTGTCCGTCACCTCCGAAGTCCCTGCGCACCACAGACAAGCAGACAAGTGTATCCAGTACTCCGGAGACCTCTCCGGGTTAGCAACCTTCGGCACACACTCCGGTGTACCGCCCAAAGTACCGAAGCCCTCGGTACGAACCCTGTCATCGCGTACTGTCGGACCCCTCCGACAGGTACACTCCGCTGCACAGCTGCAGCAAGCAAACACCGAACACACTCCGGTGACACACCTCCGAATACCCTTCGGAGGTACCACCTCCGAAGCCCCTTCGGAGGTACCCTTCGAACAGAGGGTAAATAATCCTGTCAATCACTCATCACAAACACCGAAACCACCCTTGGTTTCTCAATCTCCCCCTTGATGAGTGCATTGACAACCAAATTGAAGTTCAAGAAAAATGAAAAGCTTTCAGCACACAAGTGACCATAAAAACTCAGAAAAGAGCCAAAGCATGTCACTTGATAAAAGAAATTTTTCTCCCCCTTTCTCAAAAGAGTAAAAGCCCCTTCGGCAAATCTCCCCTTGATAAAAACTCCCCCTGAGTTGAGCAAATTTTTCCTCTTTATGTCAAAGATCTCTCCCCTTTTCAAAATTATGCCTTCTGGCGGCAGAGAACACAGCAAGTCTCTCCCCCTTTGGCAATGCAAGCATCAAGGAGCAGTCAAAAGATGCAAAGCTTCGAAATGAATAGAATTGCAAAGACATATAATGCAAAAATATGCCAACATTAAAACTAATGATCATGTGCTCAGCTCAATTTAACAATCTGTGAAACAGGATGATGGCATGTGATTTTGACATTTTTGAAGTAAAAGCATCACCACTTAAACAAAGCAGCTAGACATGTGAAGGCAAGGACTGCGCAAAGCTAACAAATTCTACCCTAGACAGACAAGTCTTGTTCAAAAGGAGCTGTGAAAGCAACTTTGATGATCAAATAAATTTGTTGTTCTTTTTTTTTAAGGCCAGGGGTTATTTGTTTGTCCACCTTATACTTTCCAATCAGGCCAAGCCTAGGCAAGAAAGCCATCTGAAGCTTAAGGCGGTGATTTTGGCATACACTACACTATCCCAGTTCAGACCAATGTGCAATGGTAAGCAGTCTAGAATAGAGTAGTGCGACAAACAAACCCTCCTGGATCTTTTCATTGAAACCAGGCAAATCATGGATTTTTGATTTTGATTCAGATGAATGAAATATTTTGATGAATATCCATGAATGATGAATACATTTTTCAAGTTGCAAATTTTAGCATCCAAAGAACAGTGTCTTGCTGTCAAGTAGATAAAAGATAGCTAAAAGCAGTCCACCCTAAACAAGCTAGATACAAGATTATGCGGTGAGCAAGTTTTGTTTTTTAGAAAATAAAACACCATGCACAATCAATGTTCCAAACATATTTCATAGAGCTGAGCTGACATGATTTCTTTGAATTAAAAGCAGGCATATAATAGCAAAAGATGTAAGTGCAATTCCACACATAATGAGCATATGCAAGACAATTAAGATCAGCTCCCCCTCACAAAATGCCGTAAGGGTGACAAATGCCAAGTTCCCCACGCAAGTAAGCAAACCGAGAAGCATCGAGGGGTTTTGTAAAAATGTCGGCAAGCTGGTGTTGGGTATCAACATATTGAAGTTCAATATCACCCTTCTCATTGTGATCTCTGAGAAAATGATACCGTACATCAATGTGTTTGGTTCTGGAGTGCTGAACCGGGTTGTTTGCAATACATATAGCACTAGTGTTATCACAGAAAAGTGGAACACCCTTATAATCTAACCCGAAATCCCGCAAAGTGGAAACCATCCATAAAATCTGAGAGCAACAGCTAGCTGCAGCAACATATTCGGCCTCAGCCGTTGATTGTGCAACACTAGACTGTTTGCGGGAAGACCAGCAAACCAGAGACGTACCCAGAAAATGACAAGTACCAGAGGTACTCTTCCTATCAATTCTACACCCAGCAAAATCCGCATCTGAATAACCTCTAAGACATAAAGATGAAGACGATGAATACCATATGCCAAATTCAAGGGTGTGTTTGAGATACCTTAAGATGCGCTTAACCGCTTGGCGGTGCGAAGCTCGTGGTGAAGCCTGAAAACGAGCGCACAAACACACAGCGAAGTGTATGTCCGGCCTCGTGGCAGTCAAATAGAGGAGGGAGCCGATCATACTTCGGAACTCCTTCTGATCTACGGCTTCTCCATCTTCGTCAGGGTCCAATGCTACAGATGTAGCCATTGGAGTGGCGAGGGGCTTCGCATCGGACATGTCGAATTTCTTGAGCAGGTCCTTGGTGTACTTTGTCTGGTGGACAAAAGTACCTTGTTTGCTTTGCTTGATTTGCAAACCAAGGAAAAAGGTGAGTTCACCCATCATCGACATTTCAAACTCCCTGCTCATGGTATCTGCAAACTCGGCAACTAAAGCATGAGAAGAGCCACCAAAGATGATATCATCCACATAATCTGAACTAGGAGGAAATCTTTGCCATGCTTGAGAGTAAACAAAGTTTTATCAACAGAGCCCATTAAATACCCTCGCTCAAGCAAAAAAGACTTAAGTCTATCATACCACGCCCGAGGGGCCTGCTTGAGTCCATAAAGAGCCTTATGAAGTTTAAGGACTTTATGTGGGTACTTGGGGTTTTCAAAACCAGGGGGTTGTTTTACATAAACATCTTCGCCTATGAAGCCATTAAGAAAAGCACTTTTGACATCCATTTGATAGAGTTTGAATCCCCGGGATGTCGCAAAGGCAAGCAAAATCCTAATGGCCTCAAGGCGAGCAACAGGTGCAAAAGTTTCAGTAAAATCAATCCCTTCTAGTTGAGAAAAACCCTGAGCTACAAGTCTAGCCTTATTTCTAACAATTGTTCCATCCTCCCCTTGTTTATTTTTGAAAATCCATTTAGTTCCAATGAAATGAACATTTGGTGGAGGATCAACTAAAGTCCAGACTTGATTTCTTTCAAAATTCTCAAGCTCTTCATGCATGGCATTGATCCAACTAGAATCAGAAAGTGCATGACTAACATCTAAAGGCTCGAAAGAAGCAACAAAAGCAGCATTAGTGAAATGAGCGTGAGAACGTGTTACCCTTTGATCAAGCTCACCAATGATCTGCTCGGGAGGATGCATCCTTTGGACATGATGTGGAGCCTCGCGGCGGGATGCAGTCTCCCCCTCAACTTGTGCGTTGGAGTGGTCCAAGATGACCGATGTTGAGGTAGTCACTTCGGGACCTCGTGCCGAAGTAGTAGAAGCGGGGTCAGCTTCGGGGGTTGACGTCGAGGGTAGTAGGGGTTCATCCTCGAATTCTCCGGGATCTTCGTCTTCGAATAAAGTCTGTTCCATGTCGTGTTCATTTGCCTGTTCAAAAGCAGAACTAACAGAGGGGGTTGATTCATCAAAAGTCACATCACATGACTCGATGACAGTGTTAGTTTCCAAGTTATAAACACGATAGGAATGACCATGAGTAGCATAACCCAAAAAGATCCCGTCAGAAGATCGCGACTCAAATTTATCCAAGTTACCACGTTTTAGGATAAAGCAGCGACAGCCAAAAACTCGAAGATGAGTAACCTTGGGCTGTCTCCCAAAACGCAGCTCATAAGATGTCAAATTTAAAATTGAGCGCAAGAAAATTCGGTTTGAGATGTAGCAAGCAGTGTTCATGGCCTCAGCCCAGAATTTTCTAGGAGTCCTATGCTCATCAAGCATCGTCCTAGCCATCTCAACCAAAGTGCGGTTTTTCCTCTCAACAACACCGTTCTGTTGAGGAACCCGCGGAGCAGAGAATTGATGTTCTATGCCATGCTCCATGCAAAATCAACAAAGAGACTATTTTTGAACTCGGTGCCATTATCGCTTCGAATGAATTTTAATGCACCAGGGAGTTCAGTGAAAAGTCTCAAAGCCAAGCTCCGAAAGTGTGAAAACACTTCATCCTTGCTGGCAAGAAAGAAGACCCAAGAGTAGCGAGAGAAATCGTCGACAATAACAAGAACATACCACTTCCCGCCTAAAGAACTAACCCGAGAAGGACCTACAGTGTCCATATGGAGAAGTTCTCCGGGCTGTTCAGTCATCACTGTGGTGACTGGCGAATGCGAAGCGGCAATCATTTTTCCATGTCGACAAGGAGCGCAAACTAAATTCTTCTCAAACTTGAGCTTGGGCAATCCTCGGATCAGACCTAGGGCGCTCAAACGAGCGAGCAACTCAAAGCTCATATGCCCTAGTCTCCTATGCCACTTCCAAAGCTCAGAAGTCGAATGAGCAACAAGACAATGAGAAGAACCAGACGACTCTGAAAAATCAGCTCCAAAAACTCTCCCAACCCTAAAGATCTTACACACCACAACGCCATCAGAATTGAGCACTTGCGAAGTATCGCGATGAAATCGCACTTCGAAGCCCTCATCAAGCAACTGAGATACAGACAGCAATTGTATCCCAGGTTCTCAACCCAAGCAACATCTTTGAGAGTGA